>CP139503.1:345065594-345501435 GCA_021014915.2 Artemisia tridentata subsp. tridentata | reverse complement strand
AGACAGACCACAGGGACCATTTATGAAATTAACTCCTTTATTTATCTATAAAAAAAACCAAAAAAAAAAAAAAAAAAAAAAAAAAAAAACCCCTAACTTAGACCTTAACGAGATCAATCGATCGGTGAAAGAAGAAGAAGAAGAAGAAATAATGGAGCAACCAGGAATGATATTCACGGCTAATAATGGATTCAATTTTTATATTACTAATAAGCGTCGCGAAATAACCGAAGAGGAAGTTCGTTTTATGCAAACACACCTTGAGCGATTCCGTGGGAGAAGTCTGAAATCGAATACTATTTTCATCAATATAAGTATAAATATATTCTCTATCTTTTATTTGTAATTTGTATGTATATTATGTATTAATTTTACTTATTTGTTAATATAGCTGCTGAACTTGCATTCCCAGCAGCTGAATCATTGTCTGCAGGTACTCATTAATTTTACCAATGCAAATTTATTTTATTTTTTTCCTTTTCTTCCATAGGTATAGGTTACCTTACCGAGTTTCGCACCCATCCAAAATTATAAGAGCTAATTTGCCAAAATTATAAAAGCTAATTTGCCTGCATCATCAACGTACTTCGTAAGGTCTTAAAAACATACCAATAGTCAACGAAAGTATTTGGCGCCTATCATTTGATACTGAACAAGATAACTTTTTCCTCATCTGACATCGGTTTCATGAAGAAACGAAATTTTGATTTTACTGTATTTGACATTTGACGATATTACAAACAATCTCCAAGATAGCTAGTCTTGTACTGGTAAGGTGTCTCGGGGAAAAGTCAATTACATTTCTTCATATTAAGCTCCAACTGGGATCCCATGTATAACTAGTCTGCGGTTATAACTGGCGGACAATTAGGGTGGTTAAAAAGATTGGCGGCAACCTTTTTTTTTAATATCCGTATGACCGTATGTCTACTATTTTGTTAATAAACAGGTACTAAAGCAGCTGATGAAGAATCAGTCCTGAAGCCCCTCCGCATTTCCATTGCTACCGGTAACTATCAAAACTCCACTCTGTTTCGTTACAAATCTTATCTTGACTTTTCGTTTACTCCAAGCAATTTTTCGGCTATTCCTAAGGAGACATCACTGCAAAAGTCAAATACTTTTTAACCGATACTCTGCTGTGTAAAATGGTCAACTCTACCTACTTTTTGCTGTTGGTACAAACACAAAGTTCAGAGGGGCTAAAATGGCTTACCCTAATTTGTTTCTTACCTAAAATGAAACTAGTTGAACAATTTGCTCTTTCAAGTTTAAGAATATCAATTGTAAATGAACAACATCAGTACAATTCTTTTAATCTTTTGTATTTGGATGTGGATTGCTTAGGATTTGATTTATTCGTTGTAGTTTAGCTACTGAATACTGCTTTTTGACCTGTGGAATTGCAGTTCTCCGAATGTTTGTTCTGTTTTTTGCTTATTTCCGAAACTGCACTATACGTTCTTAGGGTTTGATATTACATGATATATGTGCAAATAATGTAAGCTTGAATGAGATACAACTAGGCCTGAGAGTAAACTTACTGAATTATTGTGCACATTTCGTTTCAATTCTGCATTCACATTGCTTTGATATGAATGAAATATGCAGGCTAGTGCACTTCACATCTGTTTTGTTGTATTTCATTATAAATGGTCATGTTATCTTTACCAAAACATTGGCTCTTTCAATCGCCTTCCTCTTTTGAGCTCGATCAATAGACGTTGCTTGAAATAATGTGCATGTTTTTGAATTTTAGTTTTCAATAGAGACTTGAAAAGTATTGCTCCATAAGATGAGTAACAGTTAATTGAGATAATGGCAGCAGGTTAGAATATAAGCACATCAGCGCACGGACTATGATTTCATTTTCATCACATCATCTCTGATGGTATTAGTTATGAACCTGAAGGGTATATTTGTGTATGTCATTTGTTGTTGTTGTATATGTTATAATTTCATGAACAAAACTCTACCAACCAAACATGTTACACGATTTCAATTTTTAGGATTTAGAATCCGCACAGGCTTTTGAAATACGGTGATTTTAATTCTCACAAACCAAACGCCTTCTGATACTTTTTAATATAAATGAACCAATTAGGCACCAGACCTCCTCCGGTGTATCGAGGGCCCCCTCTCAACAAGGACCATCTTGGCAAGTCAACTGAAACCATGATACACAACCCTGCAACAGACCTGTCAGGTACAAGTGAGAACCCTGCAACAGACTCGTCAGATACAAGTGAGAACCCTGCAGCAGACTCATCAGGTACAAGTGATTAATTCCACTCTCATTCATAAGTCTAAATAAACCTTAATTAAGTAAATACGTAATAAATAGAGGCTGGCTATCTCAGTGGTTATAATGTGTACTAATCCACTAGTTACAAGGTTTTAGGTTTTGCTTGTATTGTGTCACTATCAGTATGTTAGTTCATCACAGGGAGAGATTAGTTTTACTGGGTGTTTGAGATTGCTTTTTTTTTATTTGTTTATTATTTTTTTTGATGCTTGTGCCTCTGCTTAAGAATAAGTACTTACAGAGAAAAGTACTTCTGGAACCAGTGTTTGGATTATCTTATTTTATAAAAACGCAATATAATTGAAAAAATATGAATTTTAATATGAATTTTCAATCAAGTTCATTTATAAAAGATTTTAGGTTAAATATGAGAGTAGAAAGTCATTTTAATCTAATATCAAGTATGTAACATGAAATAAGGGTCTTAACCCACTTATGAAAACTGTTTTTCTGCTTTTTTAATGCATAAAAGCAGAGAGTGTTTGGATGAAAAAAGTGATTTTCTGCTTAGTCGGCCAAAAGGTCGGAAATCATGGTTACCAAAAAAAAAAGTGCTTTTCTACTTAAAAAATAAGCAATACCAAACACATTCTCTTAGTACTTGGAAACACTTGTTTTGGCTTTATTATTACCGTGTTTCTTATGTCAGCTATGTAATGAACTAATTGATAGGTACCAAAGATGAAGCGGACGGAGGATCTGTTCTTAAGCACCCTTAAGCAACTTCTCACGCCTTTGCTCGTAACAACTAATGATCCATTTTTGTTGGGTCATAAAATTGGTATCTATAACGTTTGTTTAACGCAAAACCTATCATGGTATCTTCACTATGTACTTGACGTTGGGTTTGTATGGTTATGATAACTTGACTTTGGGTATGTTTGTTAATTTAAAACTGATAATTAATAGTTACAACAATTATTGAGCTATATTGTGAGGTTATTTGATTTGACTATTGTTACTTCATAAATCTCCCCAAGAGTTTGCTAAAATGATTTAGCGAAAAAGGTTTAATGATTATCAAGGCCTTGTTACATGAGTTCGTCTTCATTGGTTGTATCAAGTATACTTTGTTAAACTTGTAAAGGATAAAGAACTCTTATTGGTATGTCACCCTGCCCGTTTTCCAAGCCAACTAAGTGGACGAATGTTAAAAAGCAAATCAGTGTTCCAAACAAATTCACTTAAGTAGTTCATAGTGAAACTTAATTTAGTGAATGGGGATGTTATAAACAATACTTTGAGACAGTTGACAATAAAGTGTCAAAAAAAATGCAAGGAAATAACACGACACAAAGGGATTTATGTATCATGGAGTGATAACAAAGTGCAATAATGTAACCCGGAGCTATAGAATCTGTAAGCATATGTTTACCGAGATGTAAATATGTATAATGGTATAGACTTAAAGAGTTTTTATGCAACCTTACCGAGCTAAGCAAGGGCAGGCATGATGATGAGCTTGGAAGTAAAGAACGGAAGACCAATCTCATGCGTGTCATGGAAGAGTGATTCATGGTCAAGCTACCCATGTTCTAGACATTTTGAATATGGAGACCACTGATCATCGAACCATGATAGTGTCCGAAGGTGGGACTATGTCTACTTGTTGTCATTCAATGGGGACAACCTGCTCGTTTTCCAAGACGTTTGAGGACCGAACTCCTTGTTCACGCTCTTAAGACAATCCAACTACCTGATCCGCTTGGAACTTGGATAATGAGGTGAACCATGCACTTCTGTGCTGGAAACGGTGGCTTGGTTGTACTTATGGTTAGTCATGCTCATCCAGTTCGCCAAGAATTCTCATGTGGGTCATGAAAGAGTGATTCATGGTCGTCCCAATCATCTTTCACAAGGTCGTAGCAAATAAGGCAGACGGCCCAACGATGCCTATGGGCATAAACCACCATACCTATGTTGATATGGCCGTCTGTTAGTTTGACTTGCATACCTAGCAGTTCATCAAAGATAAACACTTCATTGTAGAGCAAGCGCGGGGCAAAGCAACAACAAATTCATAAAAATCCCCTAGTCTCGACCATTGGAACCCTAAACGTTAAGTGTTAAATACTTCCTACCCTCGACCGTTACTTTTACTATTTGTAGTATATGAATTAAATTGTTGACCAAACATCTGAATGACCAAACATCCGAATCTATTTCTTCTAGTACGAATAAATCTAGTTGGATCTAGTCTCTTTGATACTCAAATAAGAAATACCTCGACAATATCTTCCATAAACTCTCACTTCAGAACGCCACATTTTTCAACACATATCACGGACTGAACTTCGGGACGAAGTTCAAAAATTGAGGGGTAGATGCTGTAAGATCCCATGAAAATTCGTCACGATAATCTGTGTTAATTTATAATAACCTTGACTTACCATTTAACCAAACCCATTTTTATGGGAAATTTAAATTTTTATTTACTATATTATTCCTACCACATCACAACACCACAACAAATATCGAATGTCGACACTAGACCACGGCTTATATTTTGTAACGTAACCAAATCACAATGAGTAATAATTCATA
The DNA here is from genome assembly GCA_021014915.2 of Artemisia tridentata subsp. tridentata. NCBI lineage: Eukaryota > Viridiplantae > Streptophyta > Magnoliopsida > Asterales > Asteraceae > Artemisia > Artemisia tridentata. Next base: position 345,496,586 of record CP139503.1, on the reverse strand, counting down.
AATCACATTATATGCAAATCTCATTGATTATTATTTAATCATCAATTACACAAAATCTACTCTAACTGTATTTTACATTCCTTATTACATATAACCTAACTACATTTAACTATACAATTATTCACTCTAAACATATTTCATTTCTTTCACCAAAGTGACCAAGCTACAAACCAAATGGACTCTGAGCCCAGTCCATGCTCCACGAATCCAACTTCAAACCCAATCCTTCTTTCCTTAATATTCCATGTAAACCAATCAATTGATCATCTACAAAACGCACTTCGTGCGCTTAAATATTAAACGCGACTTACACCAAATTTTGCATCATCTTACTCACCACCCACGAGGCTTCATGCATGCCAAATCCCACACTTAGACAACGAGCATATCTATGACTTTGAAAGTCCATTTGATTGTCCCAAAAACTACCAATACATATAAATAAAAATCTCTAAGGCTCGACTGTTATAAAATTCGATTTTCCTACATTTCCCTAATGCTATTTCCAACATATGAGGATGTTTAAAAAGTGACTAAGACAGCAGTAAGTGGATTAAACTTACTAGCTCCAAAATCTTGAAGTACAATAATTCCCAAACCGTGTTCATACACACTCCAAAAACAACTCGAGTTCTTCCAATTTGTAAATGCGACTCACTAATATTTTTACACCATTGTATACACGACCCACTAAACTTTGAACGTGCACTATCCCAATAATAAATGTCGAGTAGAATTAAGAACCATTTTGGTTGCCACCATTCGAACCATACGTATAAGTAGGAAGGCCAAGAACTAAACCATCTTGACCCGCACTTTTTCCTACGTACTCCTAATGATCTTCTCAACAAAAATAGAAGTACCAGAAAATGTCAAGGACCACAGAAGAATTCTATGGTTCGCTACCTCCATATTATAACTCGTATGAACTAGAATGAGTATGCAAATAACACAACAAACAAAAGGTAGGAATTACCCACGTTTCACATCCATCAAATGTCTTATTATGTCGGTAGAAACACATAGGTGTCCCATTCTCTACAGTATCCACAATGATTGAATGAAGCCAATACGTGTACAATTCCTTCTATAAATCTTACCCTTTCTATCTATCTTACACTACCTAACCTTTCACTCATTTTACCCTCACAGTGCACTTCACAAAATCTAAATGAAGCAAATATAGTAAGAGCTAAACTCTTAAAAAAATGCATCAAGTGCATTGAAGGCTTACTACCCTCTTTACTTCACACAAACTGTCGAACTAACCAACTTCCTACATCACCCATTCACCTCTCCTACTTCCTACCACTCACTTCACATTGTTCTCCTTCACGAAATATTCGTAGAAACACGATAAGGGTAAGAGATCCACCTCGCATAAGCGTACCTCAGCTAGCTAAGTGGACTGTCTCACTATTGCTTTCCAGTCGACCTCCTCCATTTCTTCACCACCCTTAAGAGGTGTTGTAAGTGTCTAATCTTTCTCAAGTTGCACTCTACACAACCCACACATGCATGCACACGCTATTTTCCTTACATTCGAAACATAGCATTTCTTTTATTTCACTAGTACACGTTTAATATAGAAGCCATGCATCATTTTGCTTTCATTCAAACATATCACACTTTCATATTTTAAATGCGCAGTACTTCATTTAGAAACATGGAAAGATTACAAACCCACTCCACTGTGATGATTTGAAAACCACGACTAGCACATCATTAACATGATTCAAGACATGATCACACGCATGCATCCATTCTTACTCGAATGTATAACATTTTTCTACCTATGTTGAAACATGCACATACTATCATTATATGTTTCATTCTAAATATAAAAACATAATATGTCCCACTATCAGTAAAACCGGGAAAACTAAAAATATGCTAAGCATTTTGTACATAGACAAACAGCTGCAAGAAGTCTTCAAAATAATCTCATACCTCACAATATAGATTAACAACCATGCCCTCTCTTTACACGATCTATTTCACCACATAATTGACCTACGTTTTGTTTAGAAAACTTGTGAAAGCAGGCGAGAAACAACCATTTGAAATTATCGAACTAATCACAGAAAATACAAACTTGATCTTTAGAAAATATAAACCAACAATTATGTTCGAAAATGGACTTAGACAAGCCCAATAAGATTTTGCGTGTAACCGGTCCAGTGGACTCAGGAAATATATTTTCAGAATCATAAAAATAGCCCAAGTCCAAGCCCAAAACTATTTTCATGCCCTCGCCTCTCGATTTCTTAACAGGCCTATGTATATTTCGTTAATAAGTCCAATAAGCTAAAAATAAGGTATTTTCTGAAATAAGTTAAAATAAACTTAATCGAGTTATAGAAATTTTCAGAATATTTTTCCGTCATTTTTATGTAAAAAGGACTAAAAATGTAACGCGAACTAACCAGAAGGACTAAAACTGCCAACTACGAAAACTATGGACTGAAGCTGTTAAAACAGGTTATAAAGGACTTAAATTGACATACCATTGAACTCCGAGCCTTATATGGACATATGGACAAAATTTGGACTATTATGGACTTTGGACTTAACCGAGGACTAACGACGTAACGCAATCGCAGTTAGACTAAGAAGTGTAAAATCTGAAAAGGACAAGGACTTATTTAATTCCACTTGACATTCTTAATTTATTTTCATTTTGCACCCTTCATTTCATATGCATGTTTCATTTTAGTATGCATTATTTAAGGTTTCGCTATTAGAAATATTAGCAATTTCATTTTTGCATATTATTGCAGCATATTTTGAGAAAGCAATATTTTGAGTCGAGTGACATAAGAATCCAGATAATATCATAAATGATATTATATTTTTAACTTGAGGCATTTTAAGCATATCACACACTCACATCACCGATCAAATCGTTAGACGATTTATCCTTTCCACATTCGTTATTAGTAGAAAAATTAGACTCTTAGACTTCGCTTATACTCAGGTCTCGTATTGAAGAAGTTTTCGTGATCGTTTACTTGGTCTTATAATTTCGTCTTGTCAGATACGCTCCAGGTGAGTCGTGGCCCCTACTTTTAACACTTGATTTTAATAATTCTTTTGGGGGAGATACATGCTTTAACTGTTTTAAGTTACTTATATAAAACTCTCATGATTTACTCAAAATCATCCACTATGCTTTACATGTTTGAATCATACTTGAAAGGAATACATGCTCATTATATGTGCAAATTGTCTGTTTAGCTTAAACACGGAACTTGGAAGATAACATTTTTAAGCTACTTGATGTAATATGACACTGAGACTCATTGTACGCATTCATGTGACAAATGAATGTACTGCTACTTTAATATGATATTTCTACATTTCACTATAAATAATTGCCAAGACTAAAATTACGCATGATTCACCTATATTGCCTAAGCACACTTTATTGCCATAAAGTCCCTTGATCATGAGCCATTAATCACTGCGGTGAGCGCGAATATAGTGAACAGCTTCGAAACCTGTTAGAGGCTGACGACCTATCCCACTAAATACTGTGACGGAATGCCTACATGGTTAGTCGTATTTAGTCGCGATGCACTATATTTGAGAAAATAGGAATTGGCAAGTTACCTATTAACATGAGGGCCATAAAAACCCATCAGTAACCCTGGTGGGACACCGCCGTTTTACGGTACTCTGTTAACGTTTTGCGTGTCATGAGGCTTAGGGCAATATAACTTTATGAATATATGAATGTTTCATATATATCCTAGGATACAGCTGTATTTAGAAGACCACCACTTTACACTGATAGACTTCAGATTCTAGATTATCATTCCCACTATATGATATGATTGTAAACCTTGTACTTGAACTTTAACTGTTATCATATGTGACGTAAATGAGAATTCTGCACAAGGCAACTCAAAATGCTTGGTATATCATTATAGTTAAAAGCTGACACAACAGTCTATATTGAGCATATAACAACGTAGCTCATCTGCATTCATAACTTGAAACTTATGATTTTGAAGATCATACATGATTTACTTGTGAATTTTATACAATACAACTTATTAACTATTTCATGAAGGATTACTATTTATTTCGACAATCACTATACACCTTTCAAAGAACGTTATCTTCTATAAACTCCACGAACTCACCAACCATTGTGTTGACGTTTTAAGCATGTTTATCTCAGGTAATTAACGGAGCAGGACAAGACACGGAGCGGGCATCTTTTACTCTGATAATTTAAATGGTGTAAAATCAAATATGTCATTCCTTTCAAATTATCACATCATTTTATGGGATATTCAAATCAAATATTTCACTTTTGTATCAAGAATATTATTCTGAATGACATATAACTTTCAAAACGCCCCTTCCGGGCCGTTTTTCTGAAATTTTAACTCGATCCTCACCGTAACACCCTAATTATTTTTCCGCTGCCACAAACCAAATTAGGGGGTGTTACAACTTTTCGTGTTTTTGTGTGGTGGAGTGAAGTGGTGGCGACGGTGGTGGCGTGTGGGTGGTGCGGCGGTGACAAGGAGAGGAGAGGGAGAAGAAAGATGAAGGGTTTTTAATACCCATTTTACACATTGGTCCCTCCATTTTGTTTCCCCTTATTTAAGACACCCAAAATATTTACCACACTTTAAAGTTTACAAAATTTTCCATCATAAATATTAAAATAAAACGCGAGATAAACTCAAAACATTTTATTACCGTCGTAACTCACTTTAAACGTAACGTTCCATTAATATTCATAACAAATACGTTGATAAAATGTCAAACGTATTAAAATTCGTAAAATATAAAGTTATTAGGTTTCCTAGTGCCGGAGTCGTCGTAGTGCCTAATTAACGCCAAATAAATAATTCTCAATCACGCAATAACTAAATTCAAAATCCATCTCGACTCAAATAATAATTTCAAAATAAATGACACTGTTTTAGTTTTCAGGCAATGCGGTATTTTAAAAAGGCTCCCTAAATTACCAGTTGTCACACCTTTACTTATGACACATAATACCTTCTAAACCACATTACACATTCTTAATACTTATAGTTTGGCTACCGGGTTTGACTAGCCAATCACATAAAGCCTTTGAACTTATACATTCGTAGTCAAACTTACTCAAATATCATTTATCGCTTAGTCAAACACATTACTCTTAGTCAATTTCATCTAGGATGGGGCCCATTTGTACCCAAGAAACGAGTCTAACATATAATGTCATTTTTTTTAATATTTTTTTTTAATATTATATAAATCTACAAATTATATATATCATAAAAACAAAATTATATAAATGTTTCATGGAAATGTTGTCTTAAATTATGATTATAGAATGTTTAAGTAGATTAACATGTATTTTATAGTTTATAAAACATAATGCATGACTTTTTATTTTTTTTAGTTCGTTGTTCGGAAAAAATAAGATCGGATCGAATTAGATCTTAAGATGTTATAATTAAAATCGGGATCCTATAATATGTTAAGCTTGCAAATATACTACGTAGAATCGAGATTATTTTCGCAATACAAAGTCAAAAAAAAAGAAAATCTTTTTCTTCCTCGTTATTCGAAGGTGATTACGTGGACCGATCAGTTTTGCCCTCACCATCAAAGATGCAACCTGATGAAGGTTTTGCTCCAAAGGAGTGGAGAAGGTTAGGGTTTTGTTTTTGCTGTTTATCATTAGGGTTAAGTTCATCGATCTAACAGTTTTGATGTCTTATTATCATACATAAACATCAAAAGTTACCAATATATACTATGCACCAGTAAAATCTATGTCATTACCACTTGTACATGTCACGTTACCTTTGTGCTAACGTAACAATCCACATAGACGCCATATTATTTTTAGTTAAATGTTAATATAAAGTTTAGTTCACTATAGTAAGATACTTTCTTAATGTTATGTTAGACTTAAAGTTTTGTCATATGTTGGAATTGCACTTCTTTCTTTGTACAAGGACTAGTTTAGACAAGTTACCTAAATTATCCTTGTATTCTTGTAATAAATACCCTCCTATGTCAACACTAGGAGGGTTGGAGATTCATAAATACAAAAGAGGTGTGTGTGTTTTCTCTAGCTTCTCTCTAGAAAAACATACACACCTCGACAGTTAATAAACCGAATATAATGTTTAATCTTTAGTTCGTGTTTATTGTGTTTCTCCCACCTCCAAACGTGATTCTTGGTCATATCAATTGGTATCAAGAGCTAACCGGGTGGCCATTCGTGGTGTTTTCAAGGTGATTAAGGTGATTTTTGTTGTGATTATTCTCGGTTTTTCTTTATCTTCTTCAACAGCCGAGTATATGCTATATTTGGGTTCGATTTGTGTTTCATAAAAAACCCACTGCTGCGTTTTTTGATCTTCAAAAACGTGGTTGTTTGTGTTTTTGTTGAAACCAATATATTTGTGTTCGAATTTGTGCTTAAAAGAACTCAAGAGTTGCGTTTTTATCATTAAAAACGTGAACTTTTGTGAACTTTATGGATTCATACGCAAGAACAAGGCAGAAAATGGGTGTGTTCTAAGTGTTTTGATCGAAATAATTCAAGAAGATTATGTAAAAGTTGTTTTTGGATATTATTGATAATGTTTGAATTATTTGAGTTGGTGAAAGTCAGTACTAGTTGGGAAAGTTGTCTGGAAATATCTTGCAAGATAAGGTTGCAAGTGGGCAAGTAGAGATAAAGTCAAAGAAGTTGGTAACTGTACGAATTATCGCAATTCAGAAACTTCAGCGAATTATCGCAATTGGTAACTCAGACAACTATCGCAATTGGCAATTCCAACTCAGATCTTATCGCAATTGAGCTGCACAATTTTATCGCATTTGATCTTGTCGCGTTTGGATTTTATCGCATTTGGCGACTTATCGCATTTGGCGACCTATCGCAGTTGACCATCGCAGTTCAGCTTATCGCATTTCAGGTCTGAACAGACTTATCGCATTTCAGTCAATTCAAGTCTGTCCGAGATATTTTTGGCAACTGCGATATCGGACAAATCACCAACTGCGATATCGGACAGAACTACCCTATCGCAATTCAAAAAAAAAAAAAAAAAAATTTGGCGGGAAAAGTCAGTACTAGGCGGGAAAAGTTGAGTAAAATTTATTTTTCACAGGAGACTTTACGGTCCATTTTTATGCGAGATTCAAATTCTGGTACAAGTGTGAAAATTTTGGCCCAAAATTCAAATTTTTTGGCCAAAATTCGAATTTTTCGGGGAATTTTCGGCGTAAAAATTTCTTAAACTCAAATTTTTCCAGCATCATTAGAATTGCATTTTATGGCATTTTTCACAACAACATCACAAATAATATTATCGGACTGCACCTTCAACATCACCACGTATAGCCGAAAAGATCCTGATCAAGATTCACAATCAGATGACAATGGTTAAACTATCAGCTGTGGTTACAAGGATGATGATTCATTATTACTTATTTGAAGTTGAAGTGGAATATCTCGGGTACGTGTACTTAGTATCTTGAAGATATCGGGGTTGGTTGGATGCATGATTCTTCGAGATCCTTGTTTGTGCACTCATGGGAGCAGTGACTAAGTCTTGGGTTATCTAGTTTTCATAGGTCAAGGGGTGGACGGACGAAGACCTAGTTAACTATCACTTAAAGGAGATACGTTGTAGTACTCAGTGTCACACAAAGATGTGGATAATTCAAGAGAGGTTCATATACAGTTAAGGAAGGATGGATGGGTATATGAAACGACCTATGCTTTAAGGAGTTACATTGTAGTGCTCAGTATAGGTTCTTAGTCACACTATCGTGTAAGTTTAAGTCACAAGTTTGGGTTATTCTACTTCAGTCTCAAGTTCGTTATAGTGGGTTTTCTCCATCAGTAGTCACTACATGAAGCCGTTGTTTTTGATACAGGAGGTTAGATTGGCTATATCGACATCTTCTCACGGGCTGATATGATTCCTTATAAAGGGCTTCCAGTTTGTATTTCACGTACACATCAGTATGCTGATTCCGATAAATCGCAACCAGCAGGGGAGAGAAATGTACGGGCTGATCTCTCATGGGAAAAATAACTGGGATGCATTTGGTGAGATAAAGATGTTGATACCATATTCCCCCGAACTGCAGGGCACTCAGGGCATTCAAAATATGAGGTTGTCAGTTTGGGGGAGAGCACTAATTAGGGGAGAGCACTCAGGGCACTCTGAATTAAACCCTAATTAGATTTGCTCACTTAGTTCGTCTGCAAGTAAAGAAATGGCGGCTGAGAAGATTATGCAAGCTGAACGTATGACATCACTTTGGGGAGAGATTGTTAGCTTTAAAGTTTTGTCATATGTAGGGAATTGCATAGTTTGTAAATACGAGGACTAGTCTTGCCAATAAGGCATAGATATCTTTGTATAAATACCCTCCTAGTTGTGTAGGAGGGTTTGAGGATTCATTTGTAACACATGAGGTGTGTGTGTTGTCTTTACTTCTCTCTTTAGAAAACATACACACCTCGGCAATCAATAAACCGAAAATTCAAAGTTTAATCTTTAGTTCGAGTTTATGGTGTTTCCTCCACCTCCAAACGTGTTTCTTGGTCATATCATGTTATGTGTTATCCGTTATCGTACATGAACATTAAATTTCAGTCACTTTATATATACACACAGGAAAAAAATAAAATAAAATAAAAACTAACTAGTATTTATTTTAACTGGTGTAGCCGGTAACGCAACGTACATATGATACCAATTTTCTCTATATGTAATTCAATTTTTGTGGTTCATGTATGATAATTGAACATCTTAGTTTGTTGTTGTTAGATGGATTTAACTCTTGTTATTATTGCATAATTCTATTATTTACGTTAGCGTACGGATTAATGATTATCTCTTGTCTGTTAATTATCGTGTTTTATTAATGCCTTTTCTTTTTTTCTTTTTTTTTCCCTTTTCCTGGCAACTATTGTTTGCGACATTTTTGCCAACTAATTTACTCGGTATGAACGGTCACACAGACTTAAACCGGGTAAAGCCTTCCCCTTTAGGGATGTTGGCATCTTGGCGTCGCCACTTCAATATTGTTTGCACCAAGCAAGACTCAAACATGAAACCTCTCATATTACTGTGATCTCACAAACATTTTACTACTAATATAAATTCAGAACTTACTTCAATCGTTGTAAGTTTCGATGTGTATTACGATGAACTTGAACTTTAGGTAGGTACAATAGTTTAAAGGTGTGGTTTTTATAGTGTCCTTTACAACAACAATTGCAACTGGAAAATCATGTGTGACAACAACATGGCAACCAATCGTGCAAAAGAAAAGGTAAACATATGCATTATATATGTGCGTTATGCAATTTCATAGCATGTTCGATGATGTTATTCTTAACTTACTTGTGATTCGTTAGGTATATGTTGCTGCACAGGAGAAGTTCCATGCAGAAGCTAAACAGAATTACTGGAAGGCAATTCCGGACCTCATTCCCAAAGAAACGCCTGTAATAGCGACAAGAGGAACCAAAAAAGACCAAGACAAGAAACCATCTATCGTTGTCATTCAAGGTCCCAAGCCTGGAAAGCCGACTGATTTATCTAGGATGAGGCAGGTGTTCTTAAAACTTAAGGAGGACACTCCTGACCACCTTAAACATTCCCCACCACCACTTGCCGCCAAGGATGTGAAGAGTGATGCCGCCACGGCTCCCCCTGCAAATTAGTTTGTTAATGGTTGATATATTATTATTGAGAGGGAAAATAGGAGTTTTAGATGTTGAGGTAGCTATTTTGACATGGTTGTTCTATATAAACTTTAGTCTTCATTATTCTGAAACAAAAATCTTTACGTGTGTGGGTTATTATTCCTTAGTGTTACTCATAAAAAACTTCATTACCCATTAAAACGTGTTGTTTTATGCATAAAACTAGCGACACTTGCTCCCGTCCATACCTTTTTGGAATTAGTATTACACTGGGTATATAAGCTGGCAGTTTGGACAAGCATATATATCATCTTGGATGGGTAAAGAATGTAAATGTATATATGTATGAAGACTATGAAATCTGGTTATTAAGCTACTTGTTTTAATCATATATAGGGGGTGTTTGGCAAAGCTTTCAAAACGGGATTATTTGATTATCACGTTTTCAAAACGTGAATAATCCGTTTTTGGTGTTTGTTTCAAAACGTGAATAATCCATTTTTAAAGCACAAAACGTCGTTTTCATGTTGGAGCTAGGGACCTACGTACTGCCACAAAACGTGGTTTTTCAACCCACGTTTTGTCAACGTGATATCTTATCCAAACACTTAAATAATTTATTAACTATATAAAAGCTGTTAATAAATTGTACTATTTGATTTATAGAAAATCATGAAGTTTACAACAATAGTGAATTTGATGGTAATATAAAAACTTGTAAAAAAAATAAAAAATAATTGATGGGGTGAGAGAGGCTCGAACTCAGAATTACTCTTATTGCTATGAGACCTACGCGCTAGCCAACTGCGACACCACCCCAAGTTGTCAATTGCTTCCAAATTATTATACTTATTCGTAACAATAATATGCTTATGTGACATAGACTATTGTACATGTTGCTAGCATCCATTCAATTTACACTATATGCTTTCTTTCTGATCAGAATGATGTGCCATTGTAATTAGAACACCCTTGATGCGAAGTAGCTCTTCGATAGCCTTGCTTAGGGGTGTTTGATTTCGACTTAATTGACTTAATATGAAAAAAACTGAATTATCTAAGTCATATGAAAACTATTTGTTTGTGACTTAATAGAGAAAGATGACCGAAAATATTAAGTAATAAAACTAAGGTTGTTTGCATTAAGTCATCTCATAATTAAACATAACTTAATAAGAAAATTTATCAAACAAGCCCTTAATACCATTGTGTCCTTTGGTGACTCTACAGAGCATGCTACCTGTTGGAATATGTGAATCATAATAATACTATAAACACATAAACACAAAGATCACGCAGCGGAATGGATCTACATAACATATAATTAATTAACATAAAATTAAATAGATGCGTACCTTTTGATTTCTAGCAAGAACAAGAAACCGTGCACTCCAAGAACAAGGTATAAACCCTAAAATTAGGGTTTATATGAATCGACCTACATCAATCGAATTGGGGAAAGTAACACAAGCTAAAGTAAGCTTGTCCTTCGTTCTTGTACACACGTATTACTAGCGTTTCAATGTGAAAAGCTAGGTTCTTGATTCACAATAGATTAACCAAACACTTTGTAATGCTCAAGGTTACTCGCAAATCCCTTTCTAGGGGTTTCACTTGTCGACCATGAGCAAGAGAGGAGAAAAGAAGAAGTTTGGCCTTCCATTGAAATCAAGTGTCCTAAGGGATGAATACATAGGGATGTATTTATAGCCTTAGGGTTGAGATCAAGTTTACAATGGTTTCCGATGTGGGATTCCATTGTTTTGCCTTAATTTTCTTCATATCCCTTTAAGTGTTTATTTGTGAAATTAATAATTAATCATAACTAAATATATTAATTATTAATACATTGAAACTCATACGTAATGTGTGCAATCCCGAAGTCTCGTGTTCGAAACTGGACATACGAATATTAATTATTATCCATAAACTCTAACAGCTCCCACTTGGATATTCATTAATATCGTAATGACATGGGCTAGTCTAGCTTAACAGATCCCAATGCCCCCAGATCGAACGGAGTATGGTTTTCCTGGAAAAACCACGTGATGATATTATCATCATACTTATCCTTTTGTTTCTAATACCGTGTTAATATGGATATGGATCTTGGTCATTCCATAATTAACTATTATGTTTCTCGTTATTAATAATTGATCAAGATTACCAAAACATCTGAACGTCTTCCAGATAGACTTTGGGTACGGCCGTACAAACATCTTGTCAATCCTACGAGGGGCCCAGCAGTATTATACTTCAAAACAAATTTGAAGGAACAAATCCTTTATTGACTACGAGCGTGACCCTCGAACTTTGCATCACCTCCGAAAATAGCCCTTATAACTACCTTTTACGGATAGCGTTAGACTACCTTACAGAAAATGAGCTACATCCTCGGCAGTCACCTGGTATCTCAAGTCTGAGGATAAATATTCATGATTTACTTAATGACGACGATCCATAAAGTATAATCATGTAGTTGGGATAAGTCCTATATTCAATTTATCCAATATTGAATATCATGTGACATTGGTGTCTCAACCTTACAGTACATTCTACCAATCCTCACATTTGTCTTAGTTCAATAATATTCCCATATTATTGATCGACAACGGACTATTTAGAATAACATTAGTTATTCATGGATTTAAACATGCAAATATAGGACACAAATATTAATAATGAGAATAAACGTTATCCGCACTTTATTTCATTAAAATAATAATTGTTTACACGTCCCTTATCCAAATACTAACTAGATCAATGCATGATATTTCTCATTAGTGAATTATGCCACAAGTCATGTTCCACATACTTGTTGACAAGGCATAAAACATCTAATGCTGATCTATCGGAATTTTGAGAATACTTATTTCAATAATGAAATTCTTGTATGTGTGCATTCATCTATCTAGATATTGCCACATACTTCATAAAATGCGTGACATCCTCATGCACGAATTTATGACAATTAAACTACCAAACCTTGTAGTTAAAGTATTCTAATTCTTTATGTATAATGCAACTGTGCTCATATTGAGCATAACTAGTATACATGGTCTCCTAATAAGGATGAGCTCCCACCATGACTAGTATTGAGTGTCATCTCAATCTTACTAGCATCATTGTATCAAACAACAATATGCTCTTTTAAAGTTCCGTAAACTTTAACATTCATCGTGTAATGTTTTGATATCTCCAAATCTATCAAGATTTGTCAACTATATCAATCATGCAACAATATGCTATATGGTTCTAATTTAGAATTTTGGAGCAAATCCAGGTTGAGGATGTAAATTCTAAACCATATCCATTACACTTAGCTATCTAATAATTTATAATTAGATATTAATGTTGTCAATCATCTTTCATTCAAGCATGATACAACAAGCAACATGATGTACATGAAAAATCCTTGTGTCAGACTTAGATTTTTGTTCATGTCATATCTTTCCAAAGATATGTATCTATCTATCCATACTAATAGATTATCATGTTCTTTTAGAATCAATTATCTACCGCTTATGTTTATGATCAAATAAACATATACTTCAAGGTTTTATTTTCTATGTGAAGTTTCATTCCTAACTAAGACTTAACATTTAATGTTAACGTCAATGGAATGTTACTTCCCATATGTTATACAACATATATGAAATAAGAAAATAAATACATCACTCCCACTAGCTTTCAGGAATGTTAAGAAATATCTTAATTTTAATTATAAATCAAACTTGATTTAATAACTAAAAATAAGTATATCTTCAAGATGCATGAATTAATCCATTTTCAAATGATTTGCATTTTGTATACTACTAAAGATTATTTCGAATTCAAACACTCATTTCAATTACTTTTCGTCCTCGCTCAAGTAATTATTAAAGAAAGAGTTTTGACATTCCATTATTAATTTCATATAAATGAAATTAATAATGACAATCATAATCTTTGTATATTTAATGTGCTTAGAAAGAATTTCAATCACATTTAATTGCTTAATTGTGATTGATAATCTTTTCACATATTAAATATGTATACAAAATTGTCCATTATGATTTCTACACAAGAATTTAGATCTTTAGGATTTTCATTTCCATTTTAGAAATTCATTTCCATTCTATAGTGTAACTATAGAGTTCAAGATTAACTACGTTTCCAAACTAGTTATCTTTTGGACTGCATCTAATTATTCATAGTATGAGTAATTTGCCAAATAAACATTTGCAATTTATTAACAGGCATACCACGATCCTGTAACTCATAACCCTCAACATATTCTACAAATATTTGAGATACCCTTACGGATCTATGAATAAGAATTCCATCATCTTGAGATTTAACACTAACATGTTAAATCCTCATTATGATTTGCTAGCGTATTTAGAAGATTATGTATCTTGTAATTTTTATCTTTTGAAGATAAAACTCCCACTCGCCTTTTGCAATTTATAGATTACCTATAAATGCTTAGCAAATAGAGCAACACAAACTTGTTCTCTTTTGGGACTTTTACAAATACTTATTGACAGTTCTTAATCTTAATTTGTTAATAACCTACCCAACAAGTAGTTTAACAAATTCTGAACTTCAATTTTAAGACTTAATGTGATTCGTCACATTCCATATTAAATGGTGTCTTATTAATCTTCTAGGTTGGAGTCTAATTGAGTATATCCAATTCATACTCAATTTTCTAACCTTTATATCTTTAAGGAAGAATATAGGATATAGTTATCTCAAATCAAACAATGTTTCAAGAGTTTGATTCTCCTAACTGAACATACCATAAACACTATGTATTTCATTAGGATTAATATTGTAAGTTAATCTTACAATATATAAGATAAATATACATATCGTATTGGCTTACCTATTTACCAACTAAATCACTTTAATGGTACAATAGATTTTCAAAGCCAATTGCATACTTTATAACATAAGTGCCTTTTAGCCCAAGCCACTTAATTTCTATGTCTTACCAAAAAGACATAAACTGTTATAATCCCAATCTCCGTTATAAGTCATTAATCAACTTCATGACTTCTTGTATATGTCTAAACATAACAAGTTAACGTCTTACTTCAGTATAAGTCTTATAGCAATAAAAGACTTCATATTTATATCTACAATATAAACATGTATAACTAAAGTAATTATGAAACCCACAACTTGGTTTCAATAGTATTTCAAGTTAATTTATTACTTCATATATTTATGTCATTCCAAGAATACATAAACATCTGAATATGAAGTAGTATAAGATTACTTCATTTATTTATGTCATTACAACAATACATAAATATTCTCATTAGAAGTAGTCTTATTATCATATTGACACTTGTTCTAATAATTATCTAATTTTAAAAACTTGTAAATTAACATAGTTTCATTTCATCAGTCAAGGCTGATAATTATGAAAGTATGTAATTTACCTTGTCATTAATATCTAGTAATGAAAGTAGATATTAACTTCAAGTGTTCCATAAATTAGAATGTGTGTAAAACACATTAGAACATTGATCTCTTACCTTACAGTCAAGAGAACCCTTTAAATCATATTCCTTTATGTTGTTGCTTGCACACAATAAGATCTCTCCCACTTGTGCATGGAACAACATCACGTATCGAATAAACAACACGTCAATAGTTTGCTTATTTGATCAATATGATTGTGTCATAGATATAAGTAGATATAGAATCACCTCGTCTAGTAAGGAAACGTACACGACTATCCTTAATACCACAAGTGTCTATAATTGGAAAGTATTTTATCTCAAGAAATTCTAGAGATAGTCCGGGTAACTACCAAGACTTGTAGCTCCCACTGAATTTAAGATCACTACATGAACTCATTATTCAGTAATTACAACACAATGCTCCCACTGGATTTGACAACATTGTAAGTGTTGCATCACCAGTAAAAGCAAATAGCGTGCTGTTTACTTTCCTACTCCTTTGATGAATCCCTTACGTATCATTACTAAGGTACTTCAAAGAATATTGTACTTTTGTAAATGATGGAATATCCATCAATGCAATTAACTTGAAAGAATTGGGTATGCAATTTCTTCCTTAGTTAGGTCTACCATCCTCATCATGGCATGTAGCACCTTTAAATGGTTAAAGCATAATAACTAGACCAAACATTCTAGTTTGCCTTTTACCACTTTTGCGGTAATTAGTCTAATTTCTAATTTAATAACTCCTAACCATGCAATTTCTTTAAAAAATTCGCCATGAGTTATTTCTTAGAATATAGACAATTCTAATTTTCCTATTATACATTTCTCATTCATGAAAAGGAATAGGATTAAGTCTCACTCTTCACACGGAAAGTGGACTCGGTTTATTCTTTTCAGCAAAAATTGACTCTATCCAAAACCCCTACGGGTGTAGATCAATTTACTACTAAAAGAATATCCCATGTTTACGGTTTTAACGTTGCATTAAATACATTAAAAGAATTTTCAAAATTCAATTTAGTATTTGTAATAATAATCTTTTCAAGAAAATTAAACACCCACGGTAAAATAAATTTCACCATTTAATTTTCATTGAAAATTAGGATCCAAATTGACGTCGTTTCATCACATCAGCTTTGGCTGCTAGCAATGAAAGTACTCAATAAGGTAGAGCTACACTCAATTGCCAATGTACAATTGCAATTCCTAGAATCATGGGACTTACATTATATTGCCAACATCAGTTGCAAAATGTAAACATGTTTCATCCCCAAATCTTTATGCCTTGACGCCGTCCCATCACATTCAGCTTTGGCTGCTAGTGATGAAAGTGCCCAATTAAGTTCACCAACTTAAGAAACTGTAAATTGACGTCGTTTCATTGCATTCAGCTTTGGCTGCTAGCAACGAAAGTACTCAATTTACCCTTAGACAACCACCCTTTGAACATCAACATTCAGCTTTGGCTGCTAGTGATGTAGGATGAAACCTTAGGTGTTCCTTTTTGTAGTTGGATGGCATATTACTTAAATTTTAAGGGTATTAAATTTTTGATGTATTAAATCAAAAAATATATACAAAGATGTCATGCATTCATCTTTGTATCATATGTTTTCTACAAAAAACTTAGTTACTCATTCGTAAGCTCAAATCATCAAAGTTTTTAATTGAGGCGTTGAGCAAATTACAACATTGCCTTAAGATGCTTCGTACTTTTTCATGGTGTACTTGGTAAGTCTATTATTGACGCACAGGCGAGCGGAGGGACGACAGCCGCCGAAGCTGGTTAAAACCGTGCCCCTCTAAGGTCACAATTTAATGTGAACCAACCTTAAACCCACTTTATAGTTTGTCAATAATAGGTCCGCCGCTTCGACCACTTTTGTACAGTCGCATCAATCAACTAAAACTTATGATTTTCTTGCTTAAAACAATTTATGTAGTAAATTATTAATTGCTAGTCTCGCCTGG
Organism: Artemisia tridentata subsp. tridentata; assembly: GCA_021014915.2. Taxonomy (NCBI): domain Eukaryota; kingdom Viridiplantae; phylum Streptophyta; class Magnoliopsida; order Asterales; family Asteraceae; genus Artemisia; species Artemisia tridentata. The sequence continues at coordinate 345,479,456 of CP139503.1, read as the reverse complement.
GAGCAAATTACCGTGCGAAGCGAACCACTGTCGGCACATAAGACTTGGCAATTAAATGGTTTACTACAAAGGTTTCATAGTTATTAGGTTCATTTATTTTTATTTGAAAAATTACCCTCTTTGTTGTTACAATCCATCATAATTAAACACACAAAGAACAAGTAATTCAAAAAATAAATAAACACATAATAACACATATATGATCATTAACAATATCATATAGCCACATGCAAACCTTTTTGATAAATCCTATTAATTATCTATGTGAATTTTAATGTATCTAATCAATAAAACTCCCATTGGTTTTCGAGCTCATTGTACCCAATGGACCACAGACACCAAATAAATTTGGCCGCGTAAGTTTTGATCAATTAGATACCACATTGCACATAACCAATTTTAATTAATATATTAGGGTCTTCCCTAATTTCAGATCTATCTTAAAAATCATGTGGTAAATAAAACAACAAACATTCCATGACAAAATATGCAAGATTTTGTCATGGATACCATATAGCACTTAAAATCATGTTACACATATTTACAAGCCTATATAGTACGCAATCTAGTTAATTAATTAATGACATCACATAAGGTATTCATTAATTAATCCCTAAAAATTGCATGCAATCCTAAGGTTTTCTACAAGTTTTCTACAAAAACTAAAACCCTAAATTTTAATTATAGGGTGTCGACCCTAATTAGGGTTTTCAACAAAAAACAAACCCTAGATCATTAATTGCATGTATCTAATTAAAGATTCAATTTTTAAGGTTTTATGTAATCAATTACATGTTAAAAACGCGGCTCATGATGCCACTGTTGGAATATGTGAATCATAATAATACTATAAACACATAAACACAAAGATCACGCAGCGGAATGGATCTACATAACATATAATTAATTAACATAAAATTAAATAGATGCGTACCTTTTGATTTCTAGCAAGAACAAGAAACCGTGCACTCCAAGAACAAGGTATAAACCCTAAAATTAGGGTTTATATGAATCGACCTACATCAATCGAATTGGGGAAAATAACACAAGCTAAAGTAAGCTTGTCCTTCGTTCTTGTACACACGTATTACTAGCGTTTCAATGTGAAAAGCTAGGTTCTTGATTCACAATAGATTAACCAAACACTTTGTAATGCTCAAGGTTACTCGCAAATCCCTTTCTAGGGGTTTCACTTGTCGACCATGAGCAAGAGAGGAGAAAAGAAGAAGTTTGGCCTTCCATTGAAATCAAGTGTCCTAAGGGATGAATACATAGGGATGTATTTATAGCCTTAGGGTTGAGATCAAGTTTACAATGGTTTCCGATGTGGGATTCCATTGTTTTGCCTTAATTTTCTTCATATCCCTTTAAGTGTTTATTTGTGAAATTAATAATTAATCATAACTAAATATATTAATTTTAATACATTGAAACTCATACGTAATGTGTGCAATCCCGAAGTCTCGTGTTCGAAACTGGACATACGAATATTAATTATTATCCATAAACTCTAACATCAATAACTACCCCAATCGTTGCCCAAGAAATCACACATTCTTCTATTCTGCTCCAGTTCTTTTCTTCGTCTACTTTACAGGGTCTTTCTTCATCTTTGTTAGATTCAAAAAGCGTTGGTTCAACAATTTCGATCACATCATGAGCTAACGCTATTTTGACATAGCTATGAAGATTCAGTCGTTGAAACTTTGAGTCAGTTGGTTTTTTTTCTTGTCAACATCTCTAACATCAGAATACCAAAGCTGTAAACATCACCTTCTCTTGAAATCTCACTTCCAAGACCATATTCTGCAAATTATGAGATTATTAAACTCATTCGACTTCAAAATGTAACGATTAGAAAATTGTAAAAAAAATGACTTTTTTCATTACCTGTTGCAGCAGCCAATTGTGCCTCAGAATCCAACCCAGCTACTATGGTTTGTGTTTGACAGTTCTAAAGGAAGAAACTTAGCTATCCCGAAATCTCCAACGTGAGCAACCATATATGTCCTCGTCAAGCAGAATGTTGGTCGGCATCAACACTGCCACCACCATCCAAACCCAATAGAAAATGCAGACATAAATCCGAATGTGATGTTAATTTGATGTTAAAATCTAATAATTAAAAGGCACACTTCCTTAAAAATACCAAATATTCTTGCACTCTTGGTTAATATAATATCACAAAACATATTCTATACAATACTTACAATGACTTACACATACAATCAATACTATTAACAATTTTCATCAACAATACATTAATCATGAAATCAGTCATTGGAAGTGCATAGCCGAAAGTGGGATTGAAATATGCAGGCTAGGGCACTTCACATCTACTGGATATTTTATTGTATTTCATTATAAATGGTCATGTCACCTTTACTAAAACATTGGCTCTTTCGATCGCCTTCCTCTTGAGCTCGATCATCGCTGCTATATGCTACTTCTCAGTTTTGAGTACAAATCCACTTACTAGATTAGGCATTTTAAGGCGTCTTTTTTTGGTGAATTCATTGTAAATCAAAATAAAGTGCTGGTTATGTAGTTTATTAATTAATGTGCTGGTTATGTAGTTAATATTCTTTGCACCTTCTAATCAATTAGTGTACATAAATAGGTACCAAAACTGAAGTTGGAGATCAAGTGGCTGAAATGCCTAGCTAATGGAAGACTTGTTGCTAAGTGTCCTCGCAAGGATCTTTGAAATGAATTTGACCTTTTGAGTATTAAATCTAGTTAGTACTTCTGAACTTGTTTGAAATGAATTTGTCAATAGTCATATCCGCATAGTAACATCAGTAGGGATGAGTACTTTTGAATTTTGTTTGTGTAAATGTAAGCTTGACCAGACTGGTAGGAATTACTGAAGCCTTACTTTGATTGTGTAACTGTAAGCGATGCTCTCTGAATTACTGTCTGCAGCTTTTGATCTATAGTAATAGTAGTATTATGTTTTACACTTTGTGAAAGATGTTACTTGCAATATGATTTTTGGCATCTGTGCCAAAAATTTCAGGTGAAGAGGGATAATATTGTGCTTTACCTCTTAATTAGATGTTTATATGTTAAACCAAAAATGAAATCTGATTATTGGGATTACAAGTAACAAAATCAGCCCAAAAAACGAATCACCCGCTCTTTTCCAGATCAAGAACTTTTTAACTCCATTCATTTATGTCATACATACGAGTTCTCTCTAGTACATTACATCTGATTACAAGATGATCCATAACTTGCCCCCATCTGTTGCGCCCCATAAGTATCAATATTTGACTTTTAAAGTCAAGCATACAACCAAATTACTCTTGAAACATCAAATCAACGGGTCTAAGGTTTGATGATCCACAACCACCAGGCGTATTGTTTTCAACTCCTTTATATAAATTTAGTTCTTAATAATTGTCAAAACCCATTGGAATTGGACTTGTGCTCTTTAACTGGCTCAAAATCCTCATACAAACCATGAATTTGCTTGGATCAGTACCTGTCTATCTATTCTATGTAATAAAACCACATTTTTCTTACCACCGTCTAATTAATTTTTTTTTTCTTCCTAAAATAACTATCCACAACAGCATGACACGTGGCATGAGCAGTCTTTGGTAACCATTTACTCATTGAAACATTCCCGCCTATGGTACATCTTTGAAATTGTGATTTTGTTAGTATATGTTTATTTACTTCTATATAAACATATAGTAAGTGTCCAAGCACAAGATCCTCCACTCATAAACGAAGTTACAGAAGGGATTTTTTAACTTGTGCCATGGTGGCACAAGCTTTAAGTAATTAACGATGTTTAGGAAATTTATCATTGTTTTATATAGAAATAAAGTTTTTTTTAGAAAATAAATAGTGATTTTGTTAGTTTATGTTTAATTACTTTTATATAAACATGGTAAGTGTCCTACACTCATAAACGAATTTATAATGCACCCAACGATTATCACATTATTTTTAGAATATATCAGGTAATCATTTTGAATCTAATTAAGCTTGATTGGGGCGTTTTAAAATTTATGTTACATTACGGCCCGTATGTTTGGCAAAACTAGCTGTAAGCTGTATGCTGTAAGCTGTAAGCTGTAGGCTGTAAGCTGTAAGCTGCAAAGCTGTTAACATGAGCTACAAACTGTATATTTTTTTTAATAAAAGTGTTTGGTAAGTTAGCTGTTAAATGTAATTATAAGATGTAAAATGTCATAAAAGGACATATCTATAATTGTAAACAAATGTTTGGAGGGTATATCAGTAATTTAAAGTTTTAACAGCTCCTGGATGTTTAAAAAGCTTCATGAATCAGCTTTTCATTTACGAGCTATTTGTTTGAAATAAAAGCTTGAAGTTAATGTATCCAAACGGAGCTACTTAGTTTAAATGAGATTATTTTGTAACAAAAAGCTAACAGCTCCCCCAAAAAGCCCTTACCAAACAGGCCCTACAACCCGTATGATTTGTTTTAATTTTTAGAAATACAACCATATGATTTGTTTAAATTTTAGCGATGCATTAGATGATAATTATTGTGCATGATTTGTCTCGATCTTTTTAAAAATTTGTGTTAAGGGGGGCCGTAAATCTTTTATATAATAAAACAAAACCCCTAGTGGGAACTTTTGCATTTCAAAAAATCAAATCATTCCTTATTAAGTAATAATTTTTTTAATTTTATTTTTTCTCCTAATTTTTGAAAAATAATTAAACTTAATTATTTCCTGATTTGGTCAAAAACTGAAAAATTCGGATTTCAAGTATAACTAAAAGAAAAAACAAAAAATACGCATGTACTTCCAAGCAATTAGTTTGTAATCATGGACCAAACTGTAAAAAAAAAAAGAAAAAGAAAAAAAAAAAAAAAAAAAAAAAAAAAAAAAAAAAAGGAGTAAGTGGAGGCACGGGGAGAGTAAATACGGAGTAAAAGAAAACCAATCTACCATTCAAACGCGAAACCTCACACTCCAGTCTTGATAGCCCAGCGTCCTCATTCGATTGTGTGTTCTTCAATTCAACAATCATGGTACTATTATAAATATACATAGTCGAGCTCTCTTCATAATATAGTAAAAAATTAAAAACCATAAATAAAACAGAACAAATTTTAAATTTATTTTTTTAATAAATAAAAATACGTTATTAAAACAACTAAAAAAACCCCGCGCTTGCGTGGGGTATTATAACTAGTAATTTATATAATAACTCATGTTTCATGAAGTGCTTATCTTAGCGGGTTCAATGAATCAACTATCTTGATCGATTTACAACACATATGAAATTACAATTTGTTCTTTTAAGTTATTATATATAACTTTAATCAAATACTATGGTGTGTTTGGTAAAAGTAGCTGTGAGCAGTAGCCACAACTCACCGCTCACTGCTTCTTAAAGAAGCATTGAAAAAATGAGTTTTCTTAAAAAATAGCAAAACTCGCTGCTCTTTTGCCAAACGAACATTAAAAATCAAAAAGTTCATTGCTCACCGCTCATCGCACCAAAAAGCTTTAAAAAATTCTGCGCCAAACATAGCCTATATGGTTATCAAATCAACGAACTTTACATATATATTTTCAACTAACTAAGTATCCAACTTTGCTAAAAGAGTACTTTTTAATCATTCTTTCCCTTCAAACAATTCCTCAAACATATAAATGTTTTTATAAATTGTATGAACGATAGAAAAATGTTTAATAATTACACAAAACGATTGGAATACTTGCTCGAAAAATTGAGGAAAATGAAGAAAATGAGAAAACGGCAATGGCGAATCTAGAAATTCATATCGAGGATAGTGGGAAAATAAATTCATTAGCTTTTCTTCTATCAAAGGTGATAAAATTATGAGCCTATTATAAAGTTAGGACACGTATATAAGTTTGTCATTTTATTATGTAATATTTGGAATTCAAAACAAACATATAAGAAAACTGTTACTAAATTAAAAAAGAAGTAAGAAACCATCAGATCCTTTTAGGTCACCAAGCTTGAACGTTCATCAAGATCTCAATTCGATCTCACATTTTACAAATTATGATGCTAATATTCTATGTTGCGAATGGTTTCTTGGCCTTAATATCATCTCCTTTTAGGTTTGAAGAAAAAAGCTTGGTGTTAAACTCTTCGAGCTGAATATATTTGCTATTCTGTCACGATTAGTATACCATGTAAATGGGATATGGTCTCGATCTTGTGGGTCATTTTGTTTGTTTAATCCTAGAAAGGTGTTGTGTGGATATATCCGGTGTTTGCCATATGATGCCGAACTCAATTTTTGTAATCAAAGTATGTATAATGAATGAACATGTGAGGCAATTCATAGTAGATATCTCATTACTATATATAAGAAGTCACAGTAAACGTGAAATAAATACATTACAATATTAATATTATAACATCCAAAACTATTTTTCTAATGAAAAAATACATTTGTAGAAACTATATATTAGCGTATGTGCACATTCACTAAATTACGTAACATGACATAGTACTATAAATGAATTACTAATAAACTAAATCTCAATCTCAAAGATTTCAAATTAACTTAGCCTCATGTGGATATAATTTAGCCAAAACATATAAACTCAGTCAGCTACTTAATTATCCCTTCCACTCCGCTAATATAGTTCCCTACTATCTTATATGACCGATTCTTTACGCTCCAAAACCTAAACAAAATCTATCTGCAAATATACGAGTGTGGAGAGTAGCAGAATCCATCTTCAGATTCACGTTGGCATCGTTTGTGTTCTTAGTTGTGTTCGTGTTCATGTCCGTGTCCCGGACTTTGGTTTCGTTTGTTCTATTTCGAGTTCGGTTTCGGGTTAGTGAGTGTTACATTGAATTTGGTTCGGGTTACACATGAGTATCGGTTTGTGAATTGGAGATTTTCGCTCGTAGTTGAGGTTGGGTCTCGAATCAGATTTTGGTATGTCGTAGTGTTGTGTTTAGTGTTCGTACGTGTTCGGTTTCAGTTTTGATCTATCATCTTTCCCGGAGGTATATCTTGAACTACTATACAAATCATACACACTACATGTAAATTTTAATGCATGGAACGTAGCATAGTTGAAACTCTGTTAATATATGCATGGGAACCAATTTTAGTAAATAGAATCATAGTTGAATCTATGTCAATAATCATGAATTATCTCACAACATTCAATATCTAATACAAGCTGTTTAGTTATGTCATATGATCCTAAGATAATATTAGTGCATTAAGAAGTGTTGAATCTCATCATGTATAATTAATACTATATGAACCTAAACCAAATTGAGCTTAAAGATCTGTACGTTTTGTCGGATGTAGTTTTCTAAATGACTATTTGTGATTGTCTTAACAGCCCTTTTATGTAGTATAAGTTTATACATGTTTGAAATCTATTTTTTCTGAACATTACAGTAGGCTCTTGTGAGCTTAAGCTTTTGAAAACCAGAACTAAGTATGGTATGTGAACCTTGCATGAAGTGTTATTGCAAATATTGATCCCTTATATAATCTATGTATTTTACATAGTTAATTCTAAGAAATTGATAGTTATTCTTTTATTATAAATATTTTCGAATGCTTAAGATGGTAAAGAAGTTTAGAACTTGCTTTGAAAATAAACAATAATTAGCTACTGTTCCGGTCTTATTATTCTTTTCGTATAAATATATATGTACTACACTTCTTGCTTTTGAAAATGACATGTTCTTAATAACTTATAAGGGGTGTTTATTTTTCCCTTAGTCGGTAGTGAGGCGGTTGAACGCCTTGTAGCGATTAATAACCGATTACAAGGCCGATTACCATGTAATCGCCGATTACAAGGCCGATTACCTTGTAAAAATCAACAAGGTGAAAGGCCGTGCACCTTGTAATCGCCGATTACAAGGCCGATTTAACCGATTTTTGCAACATTGTTTAATTCTAAACAAGAACAATGCTACAATGTGCTAGCCTTTCACCATAAGATAGTTCCATAAGTCATCTAAAATTTCATCTGACACATCATCTCCTACCTTCCAGCTATTCTTATACTATTCATAAAAATAATCTGCCATGTCTTCAGTCAATGTAACTTTGGTCCAATCTTTGTTGGCCATTGCAAGAACCACGGTATAAGATTGTTTTGTGTAATCGTTCTAGGGTTTATAGGGTTGTGTGTGTGACAATGATCGGGTTGAACAGTAACCGTAGGAATATGATCGGTTTTTGCACAGTAACAAGTGACCAAATAGGGTTGTAGAGTCGTTATATACTTAGGGACCAAACGTGCCAAGAGTAAAATGTGAAAAGACGAAAAAACCAATTGAGTAGTCAACTAACGAGGAAAGATAATGCTCGTTAGCCATAACGGGGCTCCAGGGACCATTTGCACATTGTTCAGGAACTTCAGGGACCCGTTCACCACAAAATCGAAACGGGGGGACTAAACGGAAGAACGGGGTAAACATCAGGGACGGAGGGTGTAATTTAACTTTATTTAAGATTTGTGAGAGTCGTTATATACTTAGGGACCAATATATACTATGTACCTAGCATATTGTTGAGTCAATATCATACATGGGAACTTGTTTGATCGGTAAAATATATGTCATTAACACTTGTACATATCATGTTACCTTTGTGCTAACGTAACATTCCACATAGACGCCAGATTATTTTTAGTTACGTGTTAATATAAAGTTTAGTTCATTCAATAGTGAGATACTTTCTTAATGTTGTGTGCTATTCGTTATTGTACATGAATGTTACGATCCCACATCAACCAAGTATGGAATTGGTTGATCGTTTATAAGTTTAGGTGTTCCCTCCTTTTTCAAGCTAGTTTTTGAGTGAGTTCTACACTTTATATATACACATCATGAAAAAAAAATTAAAAACCAATTAGTATTTATTTTAACCATTGTAGCTGGTAACGCAACGCACATATGATACCATAACAAAAAACTACTAGTATTTATTTTAACAAGTGTAGCCGTTAACGCAACGCACATATGATACCAGAACAAAAGTTGAAATGACGTGAGGCATATTGGCGATTTTTGCAGTTCATGTATGATCTTTGAACATCTTTGGAAAGTTTGTTGATATTAGATGGACTTAACTCTTGTTATTATTGCATAATTCTATTATTTACATTAGCGTAATGATTATATCCTGTCTATTAATCAAATAAGAAACTGAAAGCTTACCTCGTCATAGATTAAAATTAGGACACCCGAATAGATGACTTGCTTATGAAACCTATCATTATAAACAAAAAAGAAAAAAAGAAAAATACAATATCATTAGTTAAAGTTAAATCGTGGGGAAAAAGAAGATTACATATATAAAATTCACAGAACACACAATTTGCACATTTTCAACAACATGAATATGATTTCCCCCAAATTATTTCCTAGGGTTTTGCTGCAAAACAATTGAATTGAACTTAATCAAAGCAAATATATTAAACTGGATCGGAAAAAAAGAAAAAGAAATACTAAATTGATTATTTAAAAGCGAATATACTAAATCAAAGCAAATATATTAATACCAATGGAATTTTTGTTCTTCATCTCGATCCTCCACTGGCATAGATCGGGTTCTTAAGGTTGATAAATCTGGTTGAATCAAATTTATATAGATCAAATCGTACAGCATTTTTGGATTTTTTTTGAATTGTTGACATTAAAGGATGAATTGAAACTGATAAATCAAAGAGGAATAGAAGGAAAGTGTTTTGAATTGATTTGAATCGTATGAAGAGGAGCGTATAGCTTGATTGTATCGTTTAATGGTATTCAATACCTTACAAAAATAAATCAAAGAGGAGCGTTTGATAAGGTGTGAGGAAGTATTGCATCAAGAAGTTGTACGCATTAATTAACCGACCAATCACAGCGAAGACACATCAGCGTATTAATTGCATCGCATGCTTTAATGTGCTTGTAAAGTGTACCCATTTATTAGATAAAGTAGATGTTTAATTACTTTTATATAAACATGGTAAGTGTCCAATCACAAGATCCTTGTAGGAAAACACAATTTAAAGGTAAAAACAGTTTATTATTAATCTCAGGAACCAAGAACAATACAATTGATCTCAATCAGTAACAAGAATCAACCAATAAACAACACTTGATCTCATTCAAGTACGGAGTATCAGATATCTATGAAACAACAGAAGAATAGATCAAGATGATCTAATAATACAAAATCGTATTTAGGGTTTACAAAGAGAGCAGAGAGAGTTGAGAGAGAAAAAGGAGAATGAGTTATGAGGTCTCCTCTTTGTCTTTTGCTTTATATACTATCTTCACCGACATAACTTTCATCTTTGATCACTATAACATGTCGGTATATGTTTATAAGTAATTTTCTCTTCCACGAAGTGTAAGAGAAGAACTCTCGACGTAGATGAAGATTCGAGATGTTATAGGTGTCCACACACAAACGTAACAAGTGTTACGGGTATAGGTTCTGTAAATATTGTAAACGTTTCCGACTTGTGTGTGAGTCAAGGATGGAGATATGTGTGAGAACTTGGATGGTGATGCAGATCCAAGAAGTCTTGTAACTAGACTAGTTCATGTATTTGTTGTGAGGAGAGTGATGTCCTACTCTGTAGGTTAGGACTTAGTTGAGTCATTGTGTGAAGACTTGGATCGGGTGATGATCCAAGTAAATCTTGTGTGTAAGCTTGGGTTCAGGTGAAGAACCAAGTATGTCTATGTGTGAAGGCTTGGTTCGGGTTATGAAGGCTTGGATCGGGTGAAGATCCAAGTTGGACAAGAGTGCTTGTTCGTGTGGCCACATGGGCCTTGGAGTAAATTGGTTCTAGCTACGATTAGAACTCGATATTCCGCTCAGTGTCGTTAAACCTTGTGTAAGCTTGTGTACAGATTGCTCCACTTGAAGGAGTGTGTTGATATAGTGATTGATAACTCTCGAGTGTAGTACTCGGGGAGTGGAGTAGGACAGAGAGTGAGCTTCATGCCGAACCTCTATAAGTCGCCGCGTCTTCGTTGTGTTCTTTCCTCATCTGACATCGGTTTCATGAAGAAATGAAATTTTGATTTTACTGTATTTGACATTTGACGATATTACAAACAATCTCCAAGATAGCTAGTCTTGTAGTGGTAAGGTCTCTCGGGGAAAAGTCAATTACATTTCTTCATATTAAGCTCCAACTGGGATCCCATGTATAACTAGTCTGCGGTTATAACTGGCGGACAATTAGGGTGGTTAAAAAGATTGGCGGCAACCTTTTTTTTTAATATCCGTATGACCGTATGTCTACTATTTTGTTAATAAACAGGTACTAAAGCAGCTGATGAAGAATCAGTCCTGAAGCCCCTCCGCATTTCCATTGCTACCGGTAACTATCAAAACTCCACTCTGTTTCGTTACAAATCTTAACTTGACTTTTCGTTTACTCCAAGCAATTTTTCGGCTATTCCTAAGGAGACATCACTGCAAAAGTCAAATACTTTTTAACCGATACTCTGCTGTGTAAAATGGTCAACTCTACCTACTTTTTGCTGTTGGTACAAACACAAAGTTCAGAGGGGCTAAAATGGCTTACCCTAATTTGTTTCTTACCTAAAATGAAACTAGTTGAACAATTTCCTCTTTCAAGTTTAAGAATATCAATTGTAAATGAACAACATCAGTACAATTCTTTTAATCTTTTGTATTTGGATGTGGATTGCTTAGGATTTGATTTATTCGTTGTAGTTTAGCTACTGAATACTGCTTTTTGACCTGTGGAATTGCAGTTCTCCGAGTTTGATATTACATGATATATGTGCAAATAATGTAAGCTTGAATGAGATACAACTAGGCCTGAGAGTAAACTTACTGAATTATTGTGCACATTTCGTTTCAATTCTGCATTCACATTGCTTTGATATGAATGAAATATGCAGGCTAGTGCACTTCACATCTGTTTTATTGTATTTCATTATAAATGGTCATGTTATCTTTACCAAAACATTGGCTCTTTCAATCGCCTTCCTCTTTTGAGCTCGATCAATAGACGTTGCTTGAAATAATGTGCATGTTTTTGAATTTTAGTTTTCAATAGAGACTTGAAAAGTATTGCTCCATAAGATGAGTAACAGTTAATTGAGATAATGGCAGCAGGTTAGAATATAAGCACATCAGCGCACGGACTATGATTTCATTTTCATCACATCATCTCTGATGGTATTAGTTATGAACCTGAAGGGTATATTTGTGTATGTCATTTGTTGTTGTTGTATATGTTATAATTTCATGAACAAAACTCTACCAACCAAACATGTTACACGATTTCAATTTTTAGGATTTAGAATCCGCACAGGCTTTTGAAATACGGTGATTTTAATTCTCACAAACCAAACGCCTTCTGATACTTTTTAATATAAATGAACCAATTAGGCACCAGACCTCCTCCGGTGTATCGAGGGCCCCCTCTCAACAAGGACCATCTTGGCAAGTCAACTGAAACCATGATACACAACCCTGCAACAGACCTGTCAGGTACAAGTGAGAACCCTGCAACAGACTCGTCAGATACAATTGAGAACCCTGCAGCAGACTCATCAGGTACGAGTGATTAATTCCACTCTCATTCATAAGTCTAAATAAACCTTAATTAAGTAAATACGTAATAAATAGAGGCTGGCTATCTCAGTGGTTATAATGTGTACTAATCCACTAGTTACAAGGTTTTAGGTTTTGCTTGTATTGTGTCACTATCAGTATGTTAGTTCATCACAGGGAGAGATTAGTTTTACTGGGTGTTTGAGATTGCTTTTTTTTTTATTTGTTTATTATTTTTTTTGATGCTTGTGCCTCTGCTTAAGAATAAGTACTTACAGAGAAAAGTACTTCTGGAACCAGTGTTTGGATTATCTTATTTTATAAAAACGCAATATAATTGAAAAAATAATAATTTTAATATGAATTTTCAATCAAGTTCATTTATAAAAGATTTTAGGTTAAATATGAGAGTAGAAAGTCATTTTAATCTAATATCAAGTATGTAACATGAAATAAGGGTCTTAACCCACTTATGAAAAATTGAAAACTGTTTTTCTGCTTTTTTAATGCATAAAAGCAGAGAGTGTTTGGATGAAAAAAGTGATTTTCTGCTTAGTCGGCCAAAAGGTCGGAAATCATGGTTACCAAAAAAAAAAGTGCTTTTCTACTTAAAAAATAAGCAATACCAAACACATTCTCTTAGTACTTGGAAACACTTGTTTTGGCTTTATTATTACCGTGTTTCTTATGTCAGCTATGTAATGAACTAATTGATAGGTACCAAAGATGAAGCGGACGGAGGATCTGTTCTTAAGCACCCTTAAGCAACTTCTCACGCCTTTGCTCGTAACAACTAATGATCCATTTTTGTTGGGTCATAAAATTGGTATCTATAACGTTTGTTTAACGCAAAACCTATCATGGTATCTTCACTATGTACTTGACGTTGGGTTTGTATGGTTATGATAACTTGACTTTGGGTATGTTTGTTAATTTAAAACTGATAATTAATAGTTACAACAATTATTGAGCTATATTGTGAGGTTATTTGATTTGACTATTGTTACTTCATAAATCTCCCCAAGAGTTTGCTAAAATGATTTAGCGAAAAAGGTTTAATGATTATCAAGGCCTTGTTACATGAGTTCGTCTTCATTGGTTGTATCAAGTATACTTTGTTAAACTTGTAAAGGATAAAGAACTCTTATTGGTATGTCACCCTGCCCGTTTTCCAAGCCAACTAAGTGGACGAATGTTAAAAAGCAAATCAGTGTTCCAAACAAATTCACTTAAGTAGTTCATAGTGAAACTTAATTTAGTGAATGGGGATGTTATAAACGATACTTTGAGACAGTTGACAATAAAGTGTCAAAAAAAATGCAAGGAAATAACACGAAACAAAGGGATTTATGTATCATGGAGTGATAACAAAGTGCAATAATGTAACCCGGAGCTATAGAATCTGTAAGCATATGTTTACCGAGATGTAAATATGTATAATGGTATAGACTTAAAGAGTTTTTATGCAACCTTACCGAGCTAAGCAAGGGCAGGCATGATGATGAGCTTGGAAGTAAAGAACGGAAGACCAATCTCATGCGTGTCATGGAAGAGTGATTCATGGTCAAGCTACCCATGTTCTAGACATTTTGAATATGGAGACCACTGATCATCGAACCATGATAGTGTCCGAAGGTGGGACTATGTCTACTTGTTGTCATTCAATGGGGACAACCTGCTCGTTTTCCAAGACGTTTGAGGACCGAACTCCTTGTTCACGCTCTTAAGACAATCCAACTACCTGATCCGCTTGGAACTTGGATAATGAGGTGAACCATGCACTTCTGTGCTTGGAAACGGTGGCTTGGTTGTACTTATGGTTCGTCATGCTCATCCAGTTCGCCAAGAATTCTCATGTGGGTCATGAAAGAGTGATTCATGGTCGTCCCAATCATCTTTCACAAGGTCGTAGCAAATAAGGCAGACGGCCCAACGATGCCTATGGGCATAAACCACCATACCTATGTTGATATGGCCGTCTGTTAGTTTGACTTGCATACCTAGCAGTTCATCAAAGATAATCTTAGTTACTGCTTTGCCCCGCGCTTACAATGAATAAAACTTGGACCGATGTGCCCTCAAATATTTTATAACTCACAAATCTTATTTATTTCCAAAAATCTCGTTAAAATCGATAAAACAATCCATTTTTAATGTTATAAGTTCCATTTATAACAATATATTTATAATAAGGTTTTCGACGATATTATACTACTTTGGTAGTCTAATATTGGTCGTTAACGTTATTATTTCGTTACTCGTGATTTCTTATTTATTATATATGCATTCACACAAATATATATATACGTTTTCACGTTTATATATTTATATGAACGTTTATATCGATATATAAGTTATTACGAGTTTTATTATTTAATTTGAGTTATAAAATACGAGTCACAAGTCCGAGTCATCACTTCTCGGCTCATTGTCCAAATCCAATGTCAAGGCGGTTGTCGAAATCAACCATTGACTAGAAAGTCAAGGTGACCCCGACTCGCTCAACTCACAAGTCCATAACATTATATATCGATAAGTATCAAGTAACCCCGTCAACAAGTCCAAATCAATTCCACAACAACTACAACAATAGGGTCCGTTTACGGTACCCGACTAACTTATCTCCATCATTTTAATTTAACCGTATCACAATCGGTTCCCAATACCACTTTTCGTGTTTTTGTGTGGTGGAGTGAAGTGGTGGCGACGGTGGCGGCGTGTGGGTGGTGCGGGCGGTGACAAGGAGAGGAGAGGGAGAAGAAAGATGAAGGGTTTTTAATACCCATTTTACACATTGGTCCCTCCATTTTGTTTCCCCTTATTTAAGACACCCAAAATATTTACCACACTTTAAAGTTTATAAAATTTTCCATCATAAATATTAAAATAAAACGCGAGATAAACTCAAAACATTTTATTACCGTCGTAACTCACTTTAAACGTAACGTTCCATTAATATTCATAACAAATACGTTGATAAAATGTCAAACGTATTAAAATTCGTAAAATATAAAGTTATTAGGTTTCCTAGTGCCGGAGTCGTCGTAGTGCCTAATTAACGCCAAATAAATAATTCTCAATCACGCAATAACTAAATTCAAAATCCATCTCGACTCAAATAATAATTTCAAAATAAATGACACTGTTTTAGTTTTCAGGCAATGCGGTATTTTAAAAAGGCTCCCTAAATTACCAGTTGTCACACCTTTACTTATGACACATAATACCTTCTAAACCACATTACACATTCTTAATACATATAGTTTGGCTACCGGGTTTGACTAGCCAATCACATAAAGCCTTTGAACTTATACATTCGTAGTCAAACTTACTCAAATATCATTTATCGCTTAGTCAAACACATTACTCTTAGTCAATTTCATCTAGGATGGGGCCCATTTGTACCCAAGAAACGAGTCTAACATATAATGTCATTTTTTTTAATAATTTTTTTTAATATTATATAAATCTACAAATTATATATATCATAAAAACAAAATTATATAAATGTTTCATGGAAATGTTGTCTTAAATTATGATTATAGAATGTTTAAGTAGATTAACATGTATTTTATAGTTTATAAAACATAATGCATGACTTTTTATTTTTTTTAGTTCGTTGTTCGGAAAAAATAAGATCGGATCGAATTAGATCTTAAGATGTTATAATTAAAATCGGGATCCTATAATATGTTAAGCTTGCAAATATACTACGTAGAATCGAGATTATTTTTGCAATATAATATCATAAAATCGTATGACCTTAAACTCAGGATGTGAATCTTGTTGACAACCATTCTTAAACATACCTTATAAAAGTTTGTTATATAAAATCTTTCTTTTAAATAAAGAATTTTCCACACACCACCATATAGAAACAAGAAAATAAAAGCCGCTTCTAGAGGGAGACAGAGGTCATTAAAGTCAAAAAAAAAGAAAATCTTTTTCTTCCTCGTTATTCGAAGGTGATTACGTGGACCGATCAGTTTTGCCCTCACCATCAAAGATGCAACCTGATGAAGGTTTTGCTCCAAAGGAGTGGAGAAGGTTAGGGTTTTGTTTTTGCTGTTTATCATTAGGGTTAAGTTCATCGATCTAACAGTTTTGATGTCTTATTATCATACATAAACATCAAAAGTTACCAATATATACTATGCACCAGTAAAATCTATGTCATTACCACTTGTACATGTCACGTTACCTTTGTGCTAACGTAACAATCCACATAGACGCCATATTATTTTTAGTTAAATGTTAATATAAAGTTTAGTTCACTATAGTAAGATACTTTCTTAATGTTATGTGTTATCCGTTATCGTACATGAACATTAAATTTCAGTCACTTTATATATACACACAGGAAAAAAATAAAATAAAATAAAAACTAACACTACAACAAAAAGGAGAACGGGCGACCAGCTTTTTTGCGGGGACGCTTCTGTCCCCGCGGAAAGTCGCTAAACGACAAAAAATTGCTGAGCTGGCGCAAAGTCTCGCTGACCAATTATAAAATTTTCAACGCCACTTTTCCGCGGGGACATGTCCCCGCAGAAAGTCTTTTACATATTGGCCAAAGTTTGACCAAAATTAGAGCGCTTAATTCTTCCCGCTTTTTTTTCCCGCTCTACTTTCTGCGGGGACATGTCCCCGCAGAAAACAAAGATGTATATTTTTAATTTTTCGCGGGGACATATCCCCGCTGAAAACGTTAAACATTTTGGCTCCAAAAAGATAAGTTAATTACCGCGAAAATTTAATGTCTTTTGGCGGGGACATGTCCCCGCCGAAAGTATTCCCGCCAAAATTTTCTTTTACCCCGCCAATTTTTTACTTATATATATCGTATAATGAATTTATCACAAAACACGTAAATTATCACAAAAAAACACACATAACAATGGATGGTTTAACGCCGGAACATGAATGGTCAAAGGCTTTATCACACGAGCTCCTGTATAATGAAATTATACTTCATTGGGGCTGGGAAATTTTTGATGAATATGGTTCTTATGAGAACTGTGCACCGTGGCAGAGAGACAAGATTCTGGAATGGTTGAGGAGAAAGCCGTACTATAGAGAGTATTTGGAAGAGCTAGATGCTGCTGAAGCTCAACGTGCTGCTGAAGCTCAACGTGCTGCTGAAGCTCAACGTATCAAGGAAATGAGAGCAAGGAAGGGAAAAGATGGTGCGAGTTCCAGCAAAGCGGGAAGTAGCCGCAAAAAAAAATAAACGGGTTGTTTTGTTTGGTTGTCGAGTTGTTTAGTTTGAGTTGTTTCGTTTGGTTGTCGAGTTGTTTAGTTTGAGTTGTTTCGTTTGGTTGTCGAGTTGTGTAGTTTGAGTTGTTTCGTTTGGTTGTCGAGTTTTTCGTTTGAGAACTCTTGCGTATTTTAAATAAAATGTTTGCCTTCGTGTTTGTTAATTGTGATATTGTTTCTTCAAATAAGGTCATAAACCCAAACACCCTTTTGGTGTAGGAAATAAGCAATCCCAAACACCCCTCTTTAGACAGCATAAACCAAACGGCCCTTGTGGGCTGCTGTTAACAAAACAACATAAACCAAACGGCCCTGTTTGGACAACATAAACCAAACGGCCCCTTATGGTTGAATCTTGATGGATACTTAAGTTTTCACAGCAACAACAACATCATTGGAACATTTTAAAGCGTACGAATTAAAAATATAAAGCACGTTCGACATCAGTTTTCACAACAACAACAACATTTTATTAAACAACAACAATAACACAACAAACAACAACAACGACAATAACAGCAACAGCAACAACAATAACAGCAACAACAACAACCTACATACGAAGATTTCCCATATCACCTAGCATGTCATTATAAAGGTCATGAAATAAGGCAGCTGAATCAGTGTTGTGTTTGTCTGGATGCATATACACTTCTAGCATTTTATTGAGTACCATTATCTGGTGATTCAGTTTGATGCAGTTTGAGCACTCTGTATTTCCAGGACTCGATGTTGAAGGTCCTGCAGTGTAACGAGTTGGAGTTATGGATGATCTTGCGGAATGAGTTGGAGGCGTTAAAGCTCCAAGAGAACCGGTCATTTTGGCTAGTCGTTCCTCCTTCCATAAAAAAAAATCGCATCCATACTCCTTTGTCCCACCCTGTTAAAGAGTAAAAACTATTATTTTTAACAACTAACCAAAATTATTTATATAACACACAAAAAAGTATGTAATTGTTCACCTTTGATAAAGGACACGCATAGTATTGTTTACCAAGGGAGTAAGGTTTATGCGATTCTCGCAGAATTACGTCTCCTCGTTTACAAGGACAAGCAAAAGCTTCAAATTCCGCCATCTTTACCATGATAACAGTGTGTGTTTGTGGTTGTGAGGTTAAGTGGTTTTAAGTATAAGAGGTTGCGAAGTTGTGTGGATAAAATGTTAGTATATAAGAGCAGGTCTTGGTGGGAAATTTTTGGCGCCAGCATTTTGGTGGGAAAGTTTTGGTGGGAAAGTTAAACATCTCGGCTCGTTCGTTAAACATCTCGTGTGTAACCATAACATCTCGGCTCGTTCGTTAAACATCTCATGTCTAACCATAACATCTCGGCTCGTTCGTTAAACATCTCGTGTGTAACCATAACATATCGGCTCGTTCGTTAAACAACTCGTGTGTAACCATAACATCTCAGCTCGTTCGTTAAACATCTCGTGTGTAACCATAACATATCGGCTCGTTCGTTAAACAACTCGTGTGTAACCATAACATCTCAGCTCGTTCGTTAAACATCTCGTGTGTAACCATAACATCTCGGCTCGTTCGTTAAACATCTCGTGTCTAACCATAACATCTCGGCTCGTTCGTTAAACATCTCGTGTGTAACCATAACATATCGGCTCGTTCGTTAAACAACTCGTGTGTAACCATAACATCTCGGCTCGTTCGTGAAACATCTCGTGTGTAACCATAACATCTCGGCTCGTTCGTTAAACATCTCGTGTGTAACCATAACATCTCGGCTCGTTCGTTAAACATCTCGTGTCTAACCATAACATCTCGGCTCGTTCGTTAAACATCTCGTGTGTAACCATAACATATCGGCTCGTTCGTTAAACAACTCGTGTGTAACCATAACATCTCGGCTCGTTCGTTAAACATCTCGTGTGTAACCATAACATCTCGGCTCGTTCGTTAAACATCTCGTGTTAACCATAACATCTCGGCTCGTTCGTTAAACATCTCGTGTGTAACCATAACATCTCGGCTCGTTCGTTAAACAACTCGTGTGTAACCATAACATCTCGCTCGTTCGTTAAACATCTCGTGTGTAACCATAACATCTCGGCTCGTTCGTTAAACAACTCGTGTTAACCATAACATCTCGGCTCGTTCGTTAAACATTCGTGTTAACCATAACATCTCGGCTCGTTCGTTAAACATCTCGTGTGTAACCATAACATCTCGGCTCGTTCGTTAACATCTCGTGTTAACCATAACATCTCGGCTCGTTCGTTAAACATCTCGTGTGTAACCATAACATTCGGCTCGTTCGTTAAACAACTCGTGTGTAACCATAACATCTCGGCTCGTTCGTTAAACATCTCGTGTGTAACCATAACATCTCGCTCGTTCGTTAAACATCTCGGTGTTAACCATAACATCTCGGCTCGTTCGTTAAACATCTCGTGTTAACCATAACATCTCGGCTCGTTCGTTAAACATCTCGTGTCTAACCATAACATCTCGGCTCGTTCGTTAAACATCTCGTGTGTAACCATAACATCTCAGCTCGTTCGTTAAACATCTCGTGTGTAACCATAACATCTCGCTCGTTCGTTAAACATCTCGTGTGTAACCATAACATCTCGGCTCGTTCGTTAAAACATCTCGTGTTAACCATAACATCTCGGCTCGTTCGTTAAACATCTCGTGTAACCATAACATCTCGGCTCGTTCGTTAACATCTCGTGTTAACCATAACATCTCGCTCGTTCGTTAAACATCTCGTGTTAACCATAACATCTCGGCTCGTTCGTTAAACATCTCGGTGTAACCATAACATCTCGGCTCGTTCGTTAAACATCTCGTGTGTAACCATAACATCTCGGCTCGTTCGTTAAACAACTCGTGTTAACCATAACATCTCGGCTCGTTCGTTAAACATCTCGTGTGTAACCATAACATCTCGGCTCGTTCGTTAAACATCTCGTGTTAACCATAACATCTCGGCTCGTTCGTTAAACATCTCGTGTGTAACCATAACATCTCGGCTCGTTCGTTAAACATCTCGTGTATACCATAACATCTCGGCTCGTTCGTTAAACATCTCGTGTGATAACCATAACATCTCGGCTCGTTCGTTAAACATCTCGTGGTAACCATAACATCTCGGCTCGTTCGTTAAACATCTGTGTTAACCATAACATCTCGGCTCGTTCGTTAAACATCTCGTGTGTAACCATAACATCTCGGCTCGTTCGTTAAACAACTCGTGTGTAACCATAACATCTCGGCTCGTTCGTTAAACATCTCGTGTGTAACCATAACATCTCGGCTCGTTCGTTAAACATCTCGTGTGTAACCATAACATCTCGCTCGTTCGTTAAACATCTCGTGTGTAACCATAACATCTCGGCTCGTTCGTTAAACATCTCGTGTTAACCATAACATCTCGGCTCGTTCGTTAAACAATCTCTGTGTAACCATAACATCTCGGCTCGTTCGTTAAACATCTCGTGTGTAACCATAACATCTCGCTCGTTCGTTAAACATCTCGTGATGTAACCATAACATCTCGGCTCGTTCGTTAAACACTCGTGTGTAAACCATAACATCTCGCTCGTTCGTTAAACATCTCGTGTGTAACCATAACATCTCGGCTCGTTCGTTAAACATCTGTGTAACCATAACATCTCGGCTCGTTCGTTAAACACTCGTGTTACCTAACATCTCGGCTCGTTGTTAACATCTCGTGTAACCATAACATCTCGCTCGTTCGTTAACACTCGTTGTAACCATAACACTCGCTCGTTCGTTAAACATCTCGTGTTAACCATAACATCTCGCTCGTTGTTAAACAACTCGTGTTAACCAAACATCTCGCTCTTCGTTAAACACTCGTGTTAACCATAACATCTCGGCTCGTTCGTTAAACATTCGTGTTAACATAACATCTCGCTCGTTCGTTAAACATCTCGTGGTAACCATAACATCTCGCTCGTTCGTTAAACATCTCGTGTGTAACCATAACATCTCGGCTCGTTCGTTAAACATCTCGTTGTAACCATAACATCTCGGCTCGTTCGTTAAACATCTCGTGTGTAACCATAACATCTCGGCTCGTTCGTTAAACATCTCGTGTTAACCATAACATCTCGGCTCGTTCGTTAAACATCTCGTGTGTAACATAACATCTCGGCTCGTTCGTTAAACATCTCGTGTTAACCATAACATCTCGGCTCGTTCGTTAAACATCTCGTGTGTAACCATAACATCTCGGCTCGTTCGTTAAACATCTCGTGTGTAACCATAACATCTCGCTCGTTCGTTAAACATCTGTGTGTAACCATAACATCTCGGCTCGTTCGTTAAACAACTCGTGTTAACCATAACATCTCGGCTCGTTCGTTAAACATCTCGTGTGTAACCATAACATCTCGGCTCGTTCGTTAAACATCTCGTGTTAACCATAACATCTGGCTCGTTCGTTAAACATCTCGTGTGTAACCATAACATCTCGGCTCGTTCGTTAAACATCTCGTGTGTAACCATAACATCTCGCTCGTTCGTTAAACATCTCGTTTAACCATAACATCGGCTCGTTCGTTAACACTCGTGTTAACCATAACATCTCGCTCGTTCGTTAAACATCTCGTGTGTAACCATAACATCTCGGCTCGTTCGTTAAACATCTCGTGTCTAACCATAACATCTCGGCTCGTTCGTTAAACATCTCGTGTGTACCATAACATTCGGTCGTTCGTTAAACTCTCGTTGAACATAACATCTCGGCTCGTTCTTAACACTCGTGTGTAACCATAACATCTCGCTCGTTCGTTAAACATCTGTGTGTAACCTAACATCTCGGCTCGTTGTTAAACTCGTGTAACCATAACATCTCGGCTCGTTCGTTAAACATCTCGTGTGTAACATAACATTCGGCTCGTTCGTTAAACATTGTGTTAACCATAACATCTCGGCTCGTTCGTTAAACATCTGTGTGTAACCATAACATTCGGCTCTTCGTTAAACATCTGTGTGTAACCATAAATTCGGTGTTCGTTAAACACTCGTGTGTACATAAATCGTCGTTGTTAAACACTTTTACATACATTGTCTTAAACATCTCTGTAACATAATTGGCTCTTGTTAAACATTCGTGTTAACATAACATCGCTGTTCGTTAAACATCTCGTTGTACCATAACATCTCGCTGTTCGTAAACACTCGTGTTACCAAACATCTCGCTGTTCGTTAAACAATCGTGGTAACCATAACATCTCGCTCGTTCGTTAAACATCTCGTGGTAACCATAACATCTCGGTCTCGTTAAACATCTCGTGTCTAATTCGCCCTAACATCGTGTGTACATCATTCGTCTTCGTTAACATTCTTTAACATACATCGTCGTTGTTAAATTTTGACCTACATCTCGCTTTCGTTAAAACTCGTGTGTAACATAAATTCGCTTTAATCTTGTGTACATTCTCCCGTTCGTTAAATTGTGTTACCATAAATTGCTCGTCGTTAAATTCGTTGTACATAATTGTTCTTAAACATCTTGTTACATAATGTTTAAAATTGTTTAAATACATTCGCTTTTTAACTCGTGTGACTATCCAGTCGTCTTAAACATGTTACCAACATCTCTTCGTAACACCGTGTAACCTAACTCTCCTGTTCGTTAAACATCCTTTAACCATAACATCTCCTCTCGAACACCACCAACACCTCTCGTAAACACTTAACATACATCCTCTCAACATCACAACACTCGCCCGAACTGTGGACATCTCTCCTCTCGTTAAACTCTCTCTACCATAACTCTCCTCTTCGTTAATTCGTTAACTAAATTGCTTTTTAACATCTTTGTACCTAATATCTTTTTAAATTGTTGTATAACTTGTCGTTGTTAACATTTGTTCATAATTGTTTTTAATTTTTTAACTAATTGTGTGTTAAACATCTGTGAACAAAATCTGGCCGTCGTAAACAACTCGTGGTAACATAACATTCAGCTCGTTCGTTAAAACTCGTGTGTAACCATAACATTCGGCTCTCGTTAAACACTCGTGTTACTAAACTCGCTCGTTCGTAACATTCGTTGTACCATAACATCTCGGCTCGTTCGTTAAAATTCGTGTGTAACCATAACATTCGGCTCGTTCGTTAACATCTGTGTGTAACCAAACATTCGCTCGTTCGTTAAACACTCGTGTTAACCTAAATTGTCGTTCGTTAAACTCTTGGTAATATAATCTTTAAAATGTTACTATAAATTCTTTTAAAATTTGTTAAATAAAGTTTCTAAAAGTTAAAAATCTTTCTAAATCTGTGGAACATATCTCGCGTCGAATTAACAAAATTCCTCGTTCGTAAACTTTTGCCAAATATGCGAATTGTTTACTATCCGGGAAATGTGTGAACATAATTGCTTTTTAATTGGACATAACCGGTTTCTTAAAACTTGCTAATTGTTTCGAAACACTCGTGGTAACAAACATTCCTCTTCGTTAATCTGTTAACCAACACTCGTTCTTAACACCTGTAACCAAACATCCGCTCTCTAAACATCTCGGTAACCATAACTCTCGCTCTTCGTTAACTCTCTTTCCTAACTTCCTCTTCTTAAACTTGTTAACCATAATTAGCTTTTTAACATTTTACCTAACATTGCTCGTGTTACTTTTTAATTGTTTGTTAAATTTGTCATAATTTTGTTAACATGTTGTACTATCTGTTTGTTAATTGGTACCTAACATTGGCGTTCGTTAACATCCGGAACCTAACTGTTAACATCTGTACATAAGTTTTAAATTTAAAATCTTAAATTTTAAAAAAGATTAAATTAGTTTAAATAAAAATATTAAATTTGTAATTAATTTAACGTATAATCCGTACAACTCGGGATCCGTTAAAATTTTTCGGCTTCAAAATATCCAAATCTTTACCTGAAAAAAAAAAAACATTCTCAATCGGCTATTCGTTAAACAACTGTGTGTAACCATAACATCTCAGCTCGTTCGTTAAACATCCGTGATGAACCATAACATCTCGCTCGTTCGTTAAACATCTCGTGTTAACCATAACAATCGGCTCGTTCGTTAAACATCTCGTGTGTAACCATAACATCTCGGCTCGTTCGTTAAACATCTCGTGTGTAACCATAACATCTCGGCTCGTTCGTTAAACATCTCGTGTGTAACCATAACATCTCGCTCGTTCGTTAAACATCTCGTGTGTAACCATAACATCTCGGCTCGTTCGTTAAACATCTCGTGTATAACCATAATATCTCGGATCGTTCGTTAAACAACTCGTGTATTAGGTAAAAGTGATGTAAATAATTTTAAAAAGTTTTAAATTAATAAAATATCATTTTGAAAATTTTTAGTTAAATTTAAAAGAATTAATATTCATTTTAAAAGTTTTAAATTAATTAAAAATAATTTACAAAATACTTTCAGTGGGGACATGTCCCCGCAGAAAGATTTCCCAAAAAATAAATTTTCCCTCGTAGCATTTACTTTATCCCGCCAAAGGGTATGGCGAATTTTGTTTACTTTCAGCGGGGACTTGTCCCCGCAAAAAAGTGTGATTAAAATATGCATTTATATTCTGCGGGGACATGTCCCCGCAGAAAGTAATTCCTAAAACTTGCCCATATTAGTTATCACAGAACAAACACTTAGAAAAAAAAAAAAAAAAAACACTCCTTCTCTGCTAGATCTGCTTCCACAACACAACACCACGATCTCCACCACCACAGCACCATCTCTACCAGCACCACCACAACACCACCATCTCCACCACCACCACCACAACACCACCATCTCCACCACCACCCACACTCGCACCACTGTGCACATCTTTCCTCCCCCTCTCCCGTTTAATTCTTTCCTCCCCCTCCTCTCCCGTTTAATTCTTTTCTCCTCCTCTCATTTTCGTTTAATTTCTTCCCGTTTAATTCTTTTGGTGAGTAATTTTAGCTTTTTTTATTTTTTTAATTTTCGTTATCTTTTGGTACTCTAGGTTATCTTTTTAATTTGTTATTTGTTTTTAATTTTTTGTCATTTGTTAATTTTTGTTAATTTCTTGATTTGTTTTTTTTTTTTTTTTTTTTTTTTTTTTTTTTTTTTTTTTTTTTTTTTTATGTTAATTTTTTGAGGTATACTTGCTGCTGAGAACGGAAGAGGAGTACGTAAGGCCGAGACCCGAAGCCGAGAACCAAGAAGCCGAGACCAGGTTTATGTTTAATTTTTTTTTTGTACCGGGGACATGTCGCCGCCAAAAGTTTATAGTCATTAGTTTATGTTTATGTAATTTTTTTAGCTGACTTGCTGTCTGAGACCGAGACCACAGTCGAGAGCAGCCTACTGTCAAGACCAGCCGAGAGCAACCATATTCAGTACGTTTTTTTTTTTGTTTGCGTGCTGTGTTTGTTAAGTGATGTTATGTGGGAATCCTTTGATTATTGTTAAGTGATGTTTATGATATTTTGAGGTATTCTATGGGTTTTCTATGGGATCATATATATATTGAGACTTTTGCTTGGGTGTTAAAACTTTTGCCGAGTTGCAATGGATAAATTTATTGAAGCATTCTGATCTTTCGGATTCGGATATATAAGTAGATCAGGAAGGCGTTTAAGGGGTGTTTTGGTGTTTTGTAACTTTTTCAAGCAAGTGTTTAGTATCCTGGTGGTGTTAATGGAGGAGTTATTTTGGTGTAGGTTGTGCTGTTCAAAGTCAAATGGTTCGACACTAATAACGAGGGTCGCATAAAACGTTGTACATATAGAAATAACATTACACAAATTATGACAGACCGTGTATCGTTTCAAAATGAACCATACAT
This sequence comes from Artemisia tridentata subsp. tridentata, assembly GCA_021014915.2. Classification (NCBI taxonomy): domain Eukaryota; kingdom Viridiplantae; phylum Streptophyta; class Magnoliopsida; order Asterales; family Asteraceae; genus Artemisia; species Artemisia tridentata. The sequence goes on along the minus strand of CP139503.1, from coordinate 345,452,849 downwards.
TCTTGCAACACAAGCAACACAAGTCTTTTACCTTGATTTCCCGGGTAAACGTGGTAGTTTGAAGGCCGTCCAAGATTCTTATCATCGAAAGATTTGGAACCCGGATATAATCGTGGTAGAAGACAATCAAGATGTTGTACATGACAACAACTCATCACATGTCACACTCTCTGCTGAGTTGGAAAACTTGAATTATAGCACCATAGATATAGATGTCCAGCCAGCGGAAGTTGAGGCACCACCAGCACCAATTATCACTGATGTCGACGACGACGATGATATTGATTATGATGACCACATTCCTCATGATTTAGCATCTGATCATGAAGACCACGTCGATGGTGAAGATGAAGCTGGCACTAATAATGATGATTTTTATCTTAGTGATGTAGGAGATTGATCTCAAATTGTAATTTGTTAAACGACACTTATTTTAATGAAATTGTTATCGAGTTGTTAAATGTGTTTATTTATTTATTTATTTGATTATTTGTTATTATCTTTTTTGGTTTATATTGTTATTTATTTGAATGTGTGTATATATATGCGTATATGTGTTTCTTCACTAATTTCTATGTTCTAGTACAGATGGCGGATGTTATAGCGACAAGCCATGGTGGTGATGGGGGTCACGAGCCACCCCGGGGTCCGGCGAGGAGGATAGGCACAAATTGCGAGCGTAAGAATTTCTCCTTTATTTTAATTAAACTTGATCATTATTTGAAATTGATAACTTGTTATTTTATGTCACCATCACTTTAATTTGATTACTTGCAGGCTCTAGCTCGAGAGCTCCCAGGCCTAAGCCGATGAAGCCTGGGTCAAAAATCGGGAAAGAAGGGAAGGTGGTTCGTGGTCCCTCCAAGAACACAGCATTAATCGCCATGCGGAATGACACTGGCCGCCCAGTCTCTATCAGATTTAGAAAGAATGCTAAAGGCTTCTGGGAGCATGTGGGCAATCACGCTGCGTGGTACTCGAGCTTTGTCGGGACCTTGATACGGGACACCGTTCCACTGTATCACGATACGTGGGATGATGTTTCAGAGGCCTCGAAGGCACACGTGGATTCTCAGCTCAATGTAAGTTTTTTTTTATCTTTTATTTTTTTAATTATTGTGTTTATTTATTTTAATTGTGTTTATTTATTTAAATTTGTCTCTTTATTTAAATTTGTATATTTATTTTAATTATATTTTATTGCAGCATTACTTTGATCTAGCCCCCCACCTTGCTGGTCGAGATGGAGAGAATATTGTTAAAAGTATCGAAGCTTACTTGAGAAAGGTATACAATGACCAAAAATTCAAGCACAAGAAGAAGCATTTTACAGACCAAGGTGGGCTCGATAAACTTGACGATATCAGGGCAAACCGTCCCGAGAACATGGCGGCAGATCAATGGGAGAAGCAGGTAAATTTCTGGATCGACACATACTTTGTTGTTGTTATTATTATTATTATTATTATTATTATTATTATTATTATTATTATTATTATTATTATTATTATATATTATTATTATTATTTATAATAAGCAGATTCAGCATTGGATCGACCCGGATAAGTTAAAGATCGGGAAGATCAACAGCGAAAATAGGAAGAAAATGAAGACTACGACACTTCATGGATCTCATTCTTTGGCAGTCATAGCAGATAACTTTGTAAGACACTTTTTAATAATTTTATTTATATATATAGTGTTGGGTGAGTATTGATTGATTTTATTTATAAACAGTTGAGCTCCCCTGACCCCGACTCTGAGAATACTCCAGACTATATAGACATGTATAGACACACTCATACCAGAGATGGCACCTGGGAGTCTGAGGCCGCCGAATCCAGCTACGTAAGTATAATTTATTTCCAAAAACTCACCAACATTAATGCAATATAATAAATCACGACTTATATATTACTTTTCTTGTTTTTTTGTAACTAAACAGAATCAGATGGTCCAGCTTCGGTCAGAGAGCACCTCCTCCGGGACGCGCATGACAGATACAGAGATCTTGAGCCAGGTTCTCGGTGGCAAACAGAGGGGACATATTCCTGGCGTAGGTCCAGTTTTATCAGGAGGTGGTCACAGGCCGACTCTGAGTGCCTCACGAGCTCGTCAGGAAGCCTCCTCGTCCACACTGGGCGAGACCGTGGCGCGGCAAGGGGACACGCTGGAGATGATTCTGAGTTGGGCGAGGCGTCAGCCGGGCTTTCCTCAGGAGCTAGCAGGATTGGCGGGGACATCAGGATCCCAGACTCCGACGCCGGGTGAGTCTAGACCTGCAGGGGAGGGTAGTGGGGGAGCTGGGGGTAGTGGGGGTAATGGGGATGGTGGGGAGAATGGGGATTAGGCATGTATGGGTCGGATGGGTCACTTTATGCTTGTTTTGGGCTGTTGGACACATTGTGTAGATTTAGATTGATTATTATGTCTTAGGATTCCCACTAAACTGTTCCTCGCTAGCTTATTTTTTGGGTTGTTGGACATTTTGTGTGGATCACGGTTTTTGAACCGTTTTTGGCGAATTAGGATTCATATGTTGTTGGACATTTTGTGTGGATCACGGTTTTTGAACCGTTTTTGGCGAATTAGGATTCATATGATTATGTTTAGCGAATTTGGATTGTTTAGGGCAGTTGGATTAATATTATTTTTGGTGAATTTTGTTTGAAATTGTTGTTGTATATATGTTTAGCGAATTTGGTTTTAATATCGTGTTGTTGGCGAAATTTGTGAAATGGGAACAGCAGGTTTTAGCATACAAACCTGCATTTGGTAGGTTTTTGCTGCACATATTTGCGGCAAAAACCTGGAATAACCCATTTTGCAGCAATTTGCTGCAAAATGGGTCAGGCACTTTTTGCGGGGACATGTCCCCGCAAAAAGTAATAAAACACTTATATAAAAACCTTTTTTGCGGGGACTTGTCCCCGCAGAAAAGAATTTCGAAAATATATAAAAGAGTTTCTGCGGGGACAAGTCACCGCAGAAAACCAATTATAATTACGGAATTAATTAATTTTTACTTAATTTTTTAGTTTTCTGCGGGGACATGTCCCCGCGAAAGGTATTGCCACGTCGGACAATCTTTGACCGGCTAAAAAAGAGCTGGGACCCACACGTCCCCGCAGAAAGTGATATAACGTCACCGCGTAATGTATTAGCGACGAGCTTGCCGCGGTGACGTTTGGGCGGTGACTTGTCCCCGCGGAAAGTGTTTCTGCGGGGACATGTCCCCGCAGAAAGGTTAAAGATGTCCCCGCAAAAAGTGGTCAATGTTGTAGTGTAACTAGTATTTATTTTAACTGGTGTAGCCGGTAACGCAACGCACATATGATACCAATTTTCTCTTTATGTAATTCAATTTTTGTGGTTCATGTATGATAATTGAACATCTTAGTTTGTTGTTGTTAGATGGATTTAACTCTTGTTATTATTGCATAATTCTATTATTTACGTTAGCGTACGGATTAATGATTATCTCTTGTCTGTTAATTATCGTGTTTTATTAATGCCTTTTCTTTTTTTCTTTTTTTTTTCCTTTTCCTGGCAACTATTGTTTGCGACATTTTTGCCAACTAATTTACTCGGTATGAACGGTCACACAGACTTAAACCGGGTAAAGCCTTCCCCTTTAGGAATGTTGGCATCTTGGCGTCGCCACTTCAATATTGTTTGCACCAAGCAAGACTCAAACATGAAACCTCTCATATTACTGTGATCTCACAAACATTTTACTACTAATATAAATTCAGAACTTACTTCAATCGTTGTAAGTTTCGATGTGTATTACGATGAACTTGAACTTTAGGTAGGTAAAATAGTTTAAAGGTGTGGTTTTTATAGTGTCCTTTACAGGATCAATTGCTATTCTACCGTGATAAAATCTTTGTGTCACACTCTGTCTGGAAATAATACTTGTTGAATTGGCTTTTGTACGATTTATAGGTGTATGACATAGTTCATAGTGGTTAGTATACTATAGTTACCCGATGTTCTCATGACAGACAAAATGCATTGCCTTTAGAAGAAAAGGAAAAGATGGAAAAACAGTTGTTGAAGCAAATCACTGATGAAGCAAACGAGTACAAGATCAATTTCCTCAACAAGAGGAAAATCATGTGTGACAACAACATGGCAACTAATCGTGCAAAAGAAAAGGTAAACATATGCATTATATATGTGCGTTATGCAATTTCATAGCATGTTCGATGATGTTATTCTTAACTTACTTGTGATTCGTTAGGTATATGTTGCTGCACAGGAGAAGTTCCATGCAGAAGCTAAACAGAATTACTGGAAGGCAATTCCGGACCTCATTCCCAAAGAAACGCCTGTAATAGCGACAAGAGGAACCAAAAAAGACCAAGACAAGAAACCATCTATCGTTGTCATTCAAGGTCCCAAGCCTGGAAAGCCGACTGATTTATCTAGGATGAGGCAGGTGTTCTTAAAACTTAAGGAGGACACTCCTGACCACCTTAAACATTCCCCACCACCACTTGCCGCCAAGGATGTGAAGAGTGATGCCGCCACGGCTCCCCCTGCAAATTAGTTTGTTAATGGTTGATATATTATTATTGAGAGGGAAAATAGGAGTTTTAGATGTTGAGGTAGCTATTTTGACATGGTTGTTCTATATAAACTTTAGTCTTCATTATTCTGAAACAAAAATCTTTACGTGTGTGGGTTATTATTCCTTAGTGTTACTCATAAAAAACTTCATTACCCATTAAAACGTGTTGTTTTATGCATAAAACTAGCGACACTTGCTCCCGTCCATACCTTTTTGGAATTAGTATTACACTGGGTATATAAGCTGGCAGTTTGGACAAGCATATATATCATCTTGGATGGGTAAAGAATGTAAATGTATATATGTATGAAGACTATGAAATCTGGTTATTAAGCTACTTGTTTTAATCATATATAGGGGGTGTTTGGCAAAGCTTTCAAAACGGGATTATTTGCTTATCACGTTTTCAAAACGTGAATAATCCGTTTTTGGTGTTTGTTTCAAAACGTGAATAATCCATTTTTAAAGCACAAAACGTCGTTTTCATGTTGGAGCTAGGGACCTACGTACTGCCACAAAACGTGGTTTTTCAACCCACGCTTTGTCAACGTGATATCTTATCCAAACACTTAAATAATTTATTAACTATATAAAAGCTGTTAATAAATTGTACTATTTGATTTATAGAAAATCATGAAGTTTACAACAATAGTGAATTTGATGGTAATATAAAAACTTGTAAAAAAAAATAAAAAAAAATTGATGGGGTGAGAGAGGCTCGAACTCTCGACCTCAGGATTACTCTTATTGCTATGAGACCTACGCGCTAGCCAACTGCGCCACCACCCCAAGTTGTCAATTGCTTCCAAATTATTATACTTATTCGTAACAATAATATGCTTATGTGACATAGACTATTGTACATGTTGCTAGCATCCATTCAATTTACACTATATGCTTTCTTTCTGATCAGAATGATGTGCCATTGTAATTAGAACACCCTTGATGTGAAGTAGCTCTTCGATAGCCTTGCTTAGGGGGTGTTTGATTTCGACTTAATTGACTTAATATGAAAAAAACTGAATTATCTAAGTCATATGAAAATTATTTGTTTGTGACTTAATAGAGAAAGATGACCGAAAATATTAAGTAATAAAACTAAGGTTGTTTGCATTAAGTCATCTCTTAATTAAACATAACTTAATAAGAAAATTTATCAAACAAGCCCTTAATACCATTGTGTCCTTTGGTGACTCTACAGAGCATGCTACCCCAATCGTTGCCCAAGAAATCACACATTCTTCTATTCTGCTCCAGTTCTTTTCTTCGTCTACTTTACAGGGTCTTTCTTCATCTTTGTTAGATTCAAAAAGCGTTGGTTCAACAATTTCGATCACATCATGAGCTAACGCTATTTTGACATAGCTATGAAGATTCAGTCGTTGAAACATTGAGTCAGTTGGTTTTTTTTCTTGTCAACATCTCTAACATCAGAATACCAAAGCTGTAAACATCACCTTCTCTTGAAATCTCACTTCCAAGACCATATTCTGCAAATTATGAGATTATTAAACTCATTCGACTTCAAAATGTAACGATTAGAAAATTGTAAAAAAAATGACTTTTTTCATTACCTGTTGCAGCAGCCAATTGTGCCTCAGAATCCAACCCAGCTACTATGGTTTGTGTTTGACAGTTCTAAAGGAAGAAACTTAGCTATCCCGAAATCTCCAACGTGAGCAACCATATATGTCCTCGTCAAGCAGAATGTTGGTCGGCATCAACACTGCCACCACCATCCAAACCCAATAGAAAATGCAGACATAAATCCGAATGTGATGTTAATTTGATGTTAAAATCTAATAATTAAAAGGCACACTTCCTTAAAAATACCAAATATTCTTGCACTCTTGGTTAATATAATATCACAAAACATATTCTATACAATACTTACAATGACTTACACATACAATCGATACTATTAACAATTTTCATCAACAATACATTAATCATGAAATCAGTCATTGGAAGTGCATAGCCGAAAGTGGGATTGAAATATGCAGGCTAGGGCACTTCACATCTACTGGATATTTTATTGTATTTCATTATAAATGGTCATGTCACCTTTACTAAAACATTGGCTCTTTCGATCGCCTTCCTCTTGAGCTCGATCATCGCTGCTATATGCTACTTCTCAGTTTTGAGTACAAATCCACTTACTAGATTAGGCATTTTAAGGCGTCTTTTTTTGGTGAATTCATTGTAAATCAAAATAAAGTGGTCATGGGTATAGTTATTTGAGTATGTTTAGGCTCTATTTGCTCATATATTTTTTTATCTATCAATAAACGTTGCTTAGAATAATGTGCAAGTTTTTGAATTTTAGTTTTTAATAGAGACTTGAAAAGTACTTCTCATTAAGACAAGTAACAGTTAATTGAATTTTAGTTTTTAATATAAGTACCTGACGGTATTAGATATGAACCTGAATGGTATATTTCTGTATGTCATTTGTTGTTGTATATATTATAATTTCTTGAACACAACTCTTCTAACCAAACATGTGACATGATTTCAATTCCTAGGATTTAGAAACGCCCCAGAATTTTGAAATCTCGTGATTTTGACTATCACGAACCAAACGACCTTTTTCTATTTCTTTTTTTCATAAATGAACCAATTAGGTACCAGACCTCCTCCGATGTATCGAGGGACCCCTATCAACAAGGATGATCTTGTCAAGTCAACCGAAACCATGACACACAACCCTGCAATAGACCAGTCAAGTACAAGTGAGAACCCTGCATGATATGACCAAGAATCACGTTTGGAGGTGGAGGAAACATGATAAACACGAACATAAGATTAAACTTTGAATTTTCGGTTTATTGACTGGCGGGGTGTGTATGTTTTTCTAGAGAGAAGCTAGAGAAAACACACACACCCCTTTGATACAAATGAATCCTCAACCCTCCTAGTATTGACATAGGAGGGTATTTATTACAAGCTACAAGTTCTAACTTAGCAATATGACTAAACTAGTCCTTGTACTTTAAATGCTATTACAATTCCCACATATGACAAAACTTTAAAGCTAACACTGCATAAATCATCAAGTATAAGCGATTAATTCCACTCTCATTCATAAGTCTAAATCAACCTACTGTTATACTAATAAATAGAGGTTAAAATTACTTTTGTGTGTTTGATGTTTTTTTATTTTCTAAACATACACAACTAACACAACTAACAAAATGGTGGATGTGGATGTCTAAGGTTGTAAATTAATTGAACAAACACGAACTTCGTTTAATTTTAATAGGACAAATGAACGAACATAAGCGTTTGAACGGACGAATTTTCTAGTTCATGTTCATTCAGTAAGAAATGAGGTTGTTCGTGTTTGTTTAAGTTCGTTCATCAGGAGATTAAACGAACGAACATAAATGAACGCAAAATATTGTATGTGTGTTTTTTGTGTGTTCATTTTTTCATTATACCGATTTTAATGTATATAATAGAAATTTACGATATACGGCCATACACAAATAAACAACCATAAACGAACGTGTAATAAGACGTTCACGAATATAACGGGGCATTGTTCATGTTCATCCATTTAACTAAACAGGCATTATATCTTGTTCATATTCGTTTAGTAAAAGTACGTTCATGGAAAATCAAATTAATGGATGTCTTAAGGGAGAGAAATATGAGAAAGCAACCAATGAGAAGTTACATATGGGTAACCGTTGGTGGAAATAATCTGGTCGCCAAGCATTTTTGGTCGCTTAAGTGGTGGCCTACCAGGCCGTAGGTCGCCTACCAATTGTATTAAAAGTTAATTTTGGTAAAAAAAAATAAAAATTAAACAAAAATAAAATAAAATATAAGGGGACATACAATCGATACTATTAACAATTTTCATCAACAATACATTTAAACATGAAATCAGTCATTGGAAGTGCATAGCCGAAAGTGGGATTGAAATATGCAGGCTAGGGCACTTCACATCTACTGGATATTTTATTGTATTTCATTATATATGGTCATGTCACCTTTACTAAAACATTGGCTCTTTCGATCGCCTTCCTCTTGAGCTCGATCATCGCTGCTATATGCTACTTCTCAGTTTTGAGTACAAATCCACTTACTAGATTAGGCATTTTAAGGCGTCTTTTTTTGGTGAATTCATTGTAAATCAAAATAAAGTGGTCACGGGTATAGTTATTTGAGTATGTTTAGGCTCTATTTGCTCATATATTTTTTTATCTATCAATAAACGTTGCTTAGAATAATGTGCAAGTTTTTGAATTTTAGTTTTTAATAGAGACTTGAAAAGTACTTCTCATTAAGATAAGTAACAGTTAATTGAATTTTAGTTTTTAATATAAGTACTTCGCTTCATCCCCTGACGGTATTAGATATGAACCTGAATGGTATATTTCTGTATGTCATTTGTTGTTGTATATATTATAATTTCTTGAACACAACTCTTCTAACCAAACATGTGACATGATTTCAATTCCTAGGATTTAGAAACGCCCCAGAATTTTGAAATCTCGTGATTTTGACTATCACGAACCAAACGACCTTTTTCTATTTCTTTTTTTCATAAATGAACCAATTAGGTACCAGACCTCCTCCGATGTATCGAGGGACCCCTATCAACAAGGATGATCTTGTCAAGTCAACCGAAACCATGACACACAACCCTGCAATAGACCAGTCAAGTACAAGTGAGAACCCTGCATAAATCATCAAGTATAAGCGATTAATTCCACTCTCATTCATAAGTCTAAATCAACCTACTGTTATACTAATAAATAGAGGTTAAAATTACTTTTGTGTGTTTGATGTTTTTTTATTTTCTAAACATACACAACTAACACAACTAACAAAATGGTGGATGTGGATGTCTAAGGTTGTAAATTAATTGAACAAACACGAACTTCGTTTAATTTTAATAGAACAAATGAACGAACAAAAGCGTTTGAACGGAGGAATTTTCTAGTTCATGTTCATTCAGTAAGAAATAAGGTTGTTCGTGTTTGTTGAAGTTCGTTCATCAGGAGATTAAACGAACGAACATAAATGAACGCAAAATATTGTGTGTGTGTTTTTTGTGTGTTCATTTTTTCATTATACCGATTTTAATGTATATAATAAAAATTTACGATATACGGCCATACACAAATAAACAACCATAAACGAACGTGTAATAAGACGTTCACGAATATAACGGGGCATTGTTCATGTTCATCCATTTAACTAAACAGGCATTATATCTTGTTCATATTCGTTTAGTAAAAGTACGTTCATGGAAAATCAAATTAATGGATGTCTTAAGGGAGAGAAATATGAGAAAGCAACCAATGAGAAGTTACATATGGGTAACCGTTGGTGGAAATAATCTGGTCGCCAAGCATTTTTGGTCGCTTAAGTGGTGGCCTACCCGGCCGTAGGTCGCCTACCAATTGTATTAAAAGTTAATTTTGGTAAAAAAAATAAAAATTAAACAAAAATAAAATAAAATATAAGGGGACATACATTTATTCTAAGATGCTAGTATAAATCTTTTATATAATAAAACAAAACCCCTAGTGGGGACTTTTTCATTTTAAAAAAATCAAATCATACCTTATTAAGTAATAATCAAATTATTATTATTTTTTATTTAAAAGATTTTGAATTAAAAAATCTTAAAATTTCCTAATTAGGCAAAAAAAAACTATAAATTCGTTTTTAACTTAAAAGTGGGTACAAAATTAGATGTGTCAAAAATATGAAAAAAGAAAACTTTAAAAAGATGGGGTAAATCTACAATAATATAGGGGTCAAAACCAAACTTTTATTATTATTAAGTTACTGATATTGAAAGAACACAATGCTACTGTATGCGGATTATCCTTAGGATACACATGTTGAGTTATAATATAATAATGATGATATATGCGGATTACATGTACAGTTACATATGCGGATTATATAAGGCTATTATACAAAGAAAAAACACACTTTATGATTCTAACTGCGGATTATAATATAATAATGATGATATGCAGATTATATAACTGTACATATACCGAACGTACCTATTATAAGACTTTTTAATGTTAATGAATCAAAGAAAAAACACAAAAAACTTACGTACCTCCATTTTTAGTGATGATGATGATTGAGATGAATTATTGATGCACACTTTATGATTCTAATGATTGATGATATGTTAGGGTTTGATGATTGGGATGATATGTTAGGCAAAACATAAACCCTATTTTTCAAGGAAAAAAAAAATTGTAGTCGGTACCGAATCAGGATTTCCCGAATTAATCCCGTACCGTTCCCGAAAGGTACCGATTTATTTTCTTCTTTATTTCGTGGTACCGGTACCGTACCGTATATCGAGAATCGGTACCGTTTCGGTACGGTACCGGTACGGTCCGGGTTCGGTTCCGGGATTCGGTTCGAAATGCTCATCCCTACATTAAACTATCAAGCTTCTACGTTACTCATTAAACTATCAAGCTTCTACGTTACTGTTTAGTCCTTGACGAATTTGTAACAAAAGTGCATGTGCGTCAAATTTGTAACAAAATTTAATCAAGTTTACCTTGACGAATGGTGTTAATATTACTTATCTATCATAACAACTAGCAAGTAGTGCAACAGTTGTAGCTTATATTGGAGTATGACTTTGTATCTTTATTGGTGTAGCTTCTATTGAAGTTTGCCAAGCATACGCACAGATTGCTGCGGCCGCCGTTGAGTTGATTAAACACAAAACATTTTGCCTTTGATGTTGTTTTACAAGTATCATTTTGTGTACAGAGTTTCTTGGATGTTGCAACTTACCTTTCGTTATTAATTTTGTTGATTGGTCTCCTCATTTGATTCATGTCAAAACCTCGCGTGTGCACGAGACTTATAATTTAAACAAAAATAAAAAATTAAACTATTTGATTTTACTAGATAAAACTACATTATTCAAAAATTTAGAAAAAAACCCCGTGCGTGCAAAAAACTTAAATATATGTGATTTAAGAAAAGCCTAAATATTCTAAATTTATCCATATTTTATAAAAACCCGAAATTAAAAATAATAACTTATTTAAAAGATTAGAAAAAAACCCGCGCGTGCGCGGGCATTATATCTAGTGATTTATTTAAAAAGTTTTGCCTGAAAAGGAATTGGAATTTCATTTACAAGTTGCGGTCTTAGTTAACTAAAACTAGTAGGGTACCCGTATTGGGTACGTTGTGATTAAAGTTTAGGCGCTAACAAAATAACAAAGACGAACTAATTGACCGGAGGAAAAAAATAAATAAAATAAAAAGATGATCACAGTCCGACCCGTTTTGACTGGCCCTCTCCGTTTCGTTTTAGAACGGCTATTATAGGCTAGCCAAACCGATGGCGGCTCCGGATTCCGGTTGAAGTAGTTGGTCCGGTCCGGTTTTCATAAGCATATGTACCATCAACTTGGTAGTATAAAAATTGTATAAAGATTTGTGTGTTTTATTTGACTGTAAAAATGTGTATAATAATAATAACATGTAATTTTCATAGGGGTATTTTTAAAATAAAATTAATGGATGAGAAATCAATAAAATGAAAATTAAATTAATGGATGACACATTAACTATTGCACTAGGTTTTTTTTTTTTTTTTTTTTTTTTTTTTTTTTTTTTTTTTTTTTTTTTTTTTAAGGAAAAAAAGAAGAGGGAATTTGACGTTTCCAATTCCCAATTTCCTTCGTTCAAAAAAAAATTCCCAATTTCCCTCTAACCACCAAAACGAAACAAACAAATATTCTAACAACCTTTCTTCTTGTTGTAACTAACTACACTATGCCCTAACCCCTGATTAACTCCGGCCACATTTCAATCGATAATACCCTATTTTAATCTTTTGTTTTTCTATTATAAACACTCAAACACAAACAAACAAAGAAACAAAAAAGTATGGATTTTCTTCAGAGGTTACCTTATGATCTACTTGAGCGTATACTGAACCGACTTGATCTACCCGAAATAAACCGTTTAAGGGTTTTAGACCATTGTTTCGATAACTTGATTTCTGGGGATCAGTTTGTATCTCAGTATAATAGGAATAGAGTTAGTAGTTTATGGTTATTTTTCCATCTCCGTGGGCTGGGTGATAACATAGGGGTTCTTGTGGCTCATAGATTTGATTTGCATCAACGAGTGAGGACAATGCGTTTTCCGTTACCCTTTAATGTTGGTGATGAATTGAGACTCGGGGACATGTCTGGAAGTCTCTTTCTGTTTCGTAGACGGACTCGTCATCCTGATGATGAAGACGAATTCCTTGTGTCTTTGAGTGTTGTCAACCCATTTCGCAGACAAGTGCATTCAGTTGAGGTCCCCAATGGCCTTCCTCTTGACGGGATAGAGTTTGCTGGTGTTCGCCTCTCTCATGAAGAACAACAGCAGCAGTTTAGGATATCACATCTAAGTCTCAATGGGAATCAGGTCCCAACCTACTCTCAATTTCTCTCCGCCACAAACCAATGGGAAACTCTTTTTCACGTGGCTACTCCCATTCCCGACAACCAGCACCTCAACACCCACCACCCTATGGCCAGGATTCACTATCATCAAGACGGATTAACTTACTTGGTTTCATTCGTTGATGGCCAACCCGTCTTCCGAACCGTGCCTACACATCACTTGATTGGCAATGCTTTTCAAGGTTTCCCCGTGCCCCATCCAACCCATGGCACGGCTCAACTTGATTTTCTAATTCTTTATGGACCTTGGGCTTTCAAGATTTACTGCCATCGTGACATAGATGATGTCCACTGGACATCGATTGTAGCCGTTGCTCTTGCTAGGCTGAGGCCAGACTGGACGCGCTATGATCGTATTCATGTCTCGCCTCCATACACCCACTGGGATGCTTTTTATGCAATTGATTTGGATGCTGGTTTTCCTGTACGTCAAACTGGACGCCACGTCTCTATAGGCATGGTCGCTCTTGATTTTGCCCACCAGTGGTGTCTTCGTACTATTTCCTTTGACCTTCTAGGTGAAAGATGGCGAGAAGTTTTTGTACACGTTGGCGGCGAAGTCGAAGTTGGAACACCTCTCTTTTCTGATATGCTCACCCTCTAGGTATGATGGATGAGTTAACTTACTCTTAATACCCTGCATCTACCTATATTGAATCTTATAAACTTGCTACAGTAAAAAAAATGTATATATAGAAATTGACCACCATATATATCTGAGTTTCATCAAATATTAAGTAAAAAAGGCACCTTTAGTTTTGCTTTTTGCGTATCTGTGAATGGTAATAACTTCTGTGCTATGCAACACTCAACACAGATAGTATACAATAAGAAAAGTGGAGTAGTTATTAAGAAGACAATGATGGTTGAATTTTGATACAACAAAGTTTATGCACTATTTGCTAATATTCTGTTTATACTATGTTCACCTACAGAGGTTCTTCTGATGTTATGCACTTATGCTCATGTGTCAATGTGTTTATACTTCGCGCCCTTTTACTCAAAATATAGAAAGAACTCTTGGACCACCTCTTAGATAGACTTGTAAAACCATACTAGCTTGTTGGTGCCAGTTCGTATATATCATCATTTTGTATAGGAAGAAAGTTGCACGAGTTATTATCTACTCATGAATTCTGCTTCTAGATAAGTTACATATACAATATGGGTTTTGCAAGCACATTTACGTCTTCAAAAAAGTGATTTTTTTAACTGCTCAGCCTTTTGGCAAGTAGCTAATTAAGGAGTACAAAACTATAAATATATACTGGAGCTTTAAAGTTGATGGGTGGTATTAAATTTCCAATGCCACTGATCATCTTCCATGGTAACTTTTAGACAATAATGCCTGTATGCAATAAGTAGTAAGCTATGCAAATATTCTATCTTCTTTGTTGATTTTGTGCTTTTTATATTCAAATTTTTAGATCTGGTTAAATGTTAGATTATTATATATTTTTTTTCTTCATTAATTCGTAGCAGGATAATGACATTCATGCAATCCATTACATATCTCCTTTTCCAGTTATCCAAGTATATCTTTACATAGTGACTATAGGGATGTTCGTAATTGCTTTTTTCGTTATGTTTTGTTTCAATTTTGAAAAAAGGTGCACTGATCAACAAAAAGCGGTATATTGGTAAACATATCTTACCTAAGTAAGGAAATATTGGACGAGCCAAGGTATGAAGTCGTCTATCCAAGATGTAGGGGGTAACAAATATACATGCTATTCCTTGTCTCATTAAGTTGGAAGTCAATGAGGATAAGGAAAATTAAAATTTAGTTAAGTGCATCGAGCTATCCAATATGAATTCGGGCTAATTAATAGTTGTATACCATGGCTCGACATGCTACGAGATAGAAGCCTGACCTTTGGTAAGAAAGGGATGGATTAGCTTGAATAATAACCGTACACCACTTTTGCAAAACGATTGATTTAGGTTTTTTAAGTTCAAATTGTATGAGACAGAATTGCATTGCATCCCAATAGGGACGAGTATGGTTGTGGCTACTCCACAACAAGTAATACCCCGGGTAATTACTGAAGGGTCATGTGGTCAAGGTTCAATATCAAAGGTTTAAGTTCCAAATCATCATCAAAGGTCTAATGTCAAGGTTCAAAGATTCAGTGTCAAGGGATCAATCAAAGGTTTAGTATCAATGGGTCAAGATGGAGAGGTCAAAGCCAAAGTTCCCAATCCTCAAGGTTAACTATTCCAAGTCCCAAAATCCCATGGTTCATATATTAAAGGTCATAATGAGAGTTTAAAACAAAGTTCAATTTAGCAGGTTTCCATCACTTGTTTAAAAAGGTTCGTAGTACAATCCCGTTTAAAGAGTCTATAACCAAGTTCATTTAGAAAAGATCTTCCAAAAAAATGACATTTATAAAAGTGGTCTTTAATAAAGGTTTTCATACAATTTCCTTCAAAAGTGGTCTTCATGAATTTATAAGATCCCATAAATAAGTGGTCTTAAGTCATATTAAAGTGTCGTTATAAAATGGTTTCTCCTTTATATATTTCCATGTTATAATTAAGAAAAGAAATTCACCTCTTGTAGTATTATCCCAAAAGAACATTCAAAGTCTTACCATGGTTTTATCTCCCGTTACAATATCCCATAGAATACCCAAGGTCTCACAAAGGTTCAAGGATTTAGGTCACAAAGGTTATCAAACGGATCATGAGAGTTCAAACGGATAACAATAGGGTCACAATTTCTGGTGCAGCACACTAATCATAGAGTCAATATGAAGGATTATAATCATGATCAAGTGGAATCGTAACATGATAGTAAATCAAAGACGAGTTAAAAGAGAGAGAGTGTGCACTCTTACTGAAAGAGTACGGAATATTTGTACCTTTGCCGAGTCAAAACAATCCGAAATCAGACAAAAGGAGAATGGTCATTCCCACTTCACCAACCTAGAATAGAATGGATTCGAATTAAGAATAGATCAAATCACGTAAGTTACCTCTTTTAGTTATCTTTCCATTTTTTAGTAACTTCCCATATTTAGCGGCTTTCTATTTTAGGTAACTTTCCATATTTAAGTAGTTTAATCATTTTAGAATACTTTCTATTTTTAGTAAGTTTCTTTATTTAGAAGGTTTCCAATTTTAGAAGTTTCCATAAATAGTACTTTCCAAAAATAGCAGGTTTCCATAAATAGCAGAATTCCCATTTTAGTCATTTTCCAATTATAGTCATATTCAATATTATTAGGTTTATCATTTTAGTAAGTTCCCGTGATTAAATATGATAAGTATTCCATTTTATACACATTTTCCAAGATTAGGATTTCGGTTTAATTAATATCGTAATTAAGGTTTAAATATGTCAAATAAATAAGTTAAGGGTCAAAAGTGAAAATAAACATAATATCTATAATACTATAAGATTAGGCCCTCTAATTTATTGTGGAGGCGTCAAGATTGCATAGAGTACAACAACCTAATGCTTCGGAATTTATTACAGAAATATGAAGAGGCTCCATTTTTTGTGTCTAATTTATTGAAAAAAATGTCCAAAAAATATGAAGAGACTCTATTTTTGCTTCACTTATTACATGCCTTCAATGATATTTAGTATATAATTAAAAGTTGGTTAGATGAAGTGCAAGAGTTGCAAGAATAATTTATGATTTGACCTAATCCATGCCTATATAAACCGGCCAAAATCACATGCACAAACACAAAAGTTCGAATCTTCATTATTGATTTTCAAAAGTTCAAATCTTCATTCATGATTTAATTTTCATGTGCAGGTTATACAGCATTATCAATACTACTATCAATTTTTTTTCGTGTGCAGGTTATACAACATTATCATTACTACCATCAACCAAAGGTAATGTATTTTTCCTGTAGGTTACATGTATTACTTCAATGTTTGACACATAACACAATTACATGCATGTCAAGCTCAAGTACACACTAAACCTGAATACATAATGGGTGGTCGCCATTCCATTATGTTGTTTATTATGATATAGAAGAAGCAACAATAGAAGCTTTATTAGAGGCAGATCCCAACATTGGATCCTTAGATATTACTGATTCAAAATAGATGAAATGGAAATGGATCGTGGGGTCAACATTTATGCCGTCAACAACGAAAATTTGAAAACTTTGGATGTGGCAATTCATATGAAAAAAGACATATCTTGATTAAGGTACATATGTATTCTTCTTATATTACTATTAATATGTTGATGGTACGAGATTATATTCTCACAAAAACTTGCTCACCACATAATATTTTTAATGAAAATTTTATAAAACACTCCAAGAAACCGGATGTCTATCAAATGCTTCTTTCAATATATTTTGGAAACTAGCAAACTAAATAATTTGGTAGACAAAAAGGTTAAATTACATATAAAAGTAATAGTCTATAAACTTAAACTTCTCCTATTCTAAAACTCGAAAATTTTCATCTTTCCTAATATCAGATTTTTACGCAATTCTTGGTGTGAACCCATCAACCGATGATGAAACCGTGAGGAAAAATTACCCAAAACTAGCTTTATCTCTTCATCCTGATAAAAACAAGTCTGTAGGGGCAGATGGGGCATTCAAATATATATTAGAAGCATGGGGTCAACTGTCTGATAAAAGTAAAAGATTGGCGTATGATGATCGGAGAAATACGGCTCAAAACGGTGCTTCACCGGGCCAAAATGGTTTCTACAATTTCACTAAAACTACAACCACTCGAAATAAAGTTACAAGTACTACTCCAAAGGATAGAGGCACCACTAGCACTACGCCTCCCACAATCACAAATAAGAAGACATTTTGGACTGTATGCCATGCATGTAAAATGCAATACGAGTATCTAAGAATGTATCTACATCAAAATCTTTTGTGCCCAGATTGTCCATCTTTTGTGTCCATTTGACATCCTTGATGTATTTACATTGTTAGACCCTAATGTACTTTTATTTTTTAATTTTATGTAATGTGTTTTTCATTAATGAAATTTATTTTTAGTTAAACATGTTTTATTATTCGAAGTAAAAGGCAAATGAATAGCATTGTACGAAACAAAAAATTCTAATGACGAAACCATTTCTCAAGTAATGCAATATTTGATGTGACATATTAGAAATAAATCATGTAATATTTGTAGATTATATGTATTTAGTATGTAAGTTTTTAGGGAACTATTATCTCTTTTAACAAGTGAACATCGAGATGGAAGTGCAAGGGTTGCCAGAATTGATCACATATCTATCTATAATACTATAAGATTGTCCCCTCTAATTGAATGCGGAGGCGTCAAGATTACATAGAGTACAAGATAGCTAATGCTCGGAATTTATTACATAAATATGAAGAGGCTCCATTTTTTGTGTCTAATTTATTGAAAAAAATGTCAAAAAAATATGAAGAGGCTCTATTTTTGCTTCACTTATTACATGCCTTCAATGATATCTATCTATAATACTATAAGATTGTCCCCTCTAATTGAATGTGGAGGCGTCAAGATTGCATAGAGTACAAAAAGCTAATGCAAAATAAAAATGTTTCATACAATATACTAAACTAAAAATACAAATTCACTCGACAATACACAAAAACAATACGCGCAATTAACAATTAGATTAAAAGCCTGTGCGTAGCACGGGTTCTGCATGCCTCGTAACACATATACATAGGTCCCATCAGCCAAATATGCCAAATTTACATATTACACCCTTTAGTTTCAAAAGTTACAAATTAATCCGTTAATTTACTAATTTATCATAATTAAACCATTAATTAATACAATTATCACATAAGCACCACAACTATTCTAAAATGACCATTTCAGCCCTTAACATATCTTACAGGTCGTGACATGCCAAGTATCCCATATTTACATTTTTAGTCCCTCAAGTTATAATAATTACAATTTAAACCTTATAATTATTAGAAATTACAAGTAAGCCTTATAAATTACCAAACTTGCATATTATACCCTTTAATATATTTTAAAGACTGAATAACCTTCAAGTTTCCAGAATTTACCATTTAAACCCTCTACTTTAATTATTTACAAAACATATACATTTATGTATATAATTAACCATTTATATCCTTTTAATTATCAAAAATGCATACAAGCCCATTTAATTATCAAATTGACACCCTTAGCCCCTCAATATAATTATTTACAGTTTAGACACTGAGTTTTCAGAATTTACAAAAATGGTCCCTCTATTTAAATAAAATACAATTCTAATTAATAATTATATATAATTTCATTTTTAATCCTTTTAATCACAAAATTACACTTAACCCCCTGAATTTATATTTTATATGAATCTATTATGAGCCTTAATCACTCGCAGGGTGAACGTAAATAGTTGTGAATAGATCTATTAGGGGCTGACGACCCCCGTTTGTGTCTGCCAGGATGGGCCACCAAACGCACTTTATTTAATCCAATAATAGGTGAAATGGCAAAACCTATCCAGAGGGCCATTATTATTTTCCATCATGTGTGATTGATGTGACAAGTTAATAGTTGCGTGTCATGAGCTTAAAGCAAATATCAAATTATTTTCCAACTTGTTAATTGTAAATCGATGCAATTATCCCTTGTGTTCAACTACTAAACTTAAACCTATGAATATCACTCAACTTTTTGTTGACTTTTAGCATGTATATCTCAGGTAACTTTTAAGGAGGAGCACGAGGCAACGGAGTGGGCAATAAACCCCATCATGGGTGTTAAATAAACATTTTATCATTCGCTTTTAATATTCATATCTTCTATGATATGTTCAAACTATGAAACAAACTTTTGTACTCGGATAATTTGGTTTTTACTGAATGATAAATAATAAAACGCCTCTTTTGAGCCGTTTTCTATGATATTGACTTCGATCCACTAAGTAATACCCCATAAAGTCTTCCGCTTCTATTGTTGAAATTTAGGGGGTGTTACAGATTGGCATCAGAGCCAAGGTTATAGAGAACCAAATGTATTTTAAAAAATTGGACTATAACTACGCTTTTTAAACGGGCCATTTTACACAACACCACTTTACGCCCTCCGTGCCTTCGTATCTCCAACAACGGTTAGAAAATGTTGTTTACCATATAAATTCTTTATAATGTTAACGTATGCTATGATTATATTAATGACTTGCATTTACTATTCAGGAAAAATACAGTACCATGTCGTCCTCTTCCCATCCTATCACCTTTTCGTCTGACTCCGACTCAGAGACTTCTATTCCAGTACCACCTCCATCACCTGCAAGGGTTCGCAGGCATAGGCATGTGCGTCAACTTCAGATCTACGAACCAGAACCTTTTGGTCAACTTTTCCGACGTTACGGAGGAGGTCCTGTCCAAAAGCACACTCCCCGGAAACGTGTGCATACGACACCTACTCCACTAGTACCACCACCATCTCTACCCATACCTACTCCACTTGTGCCACAAGCACCATTGATATCTCCGACATCACCTATGACCGGAATTAGGCCATCACCGTCATCATCTCTTGAGCACCCTAGAACAATACGACTATCCCCAGTTCCAACACCCACTGTCTTTTATCGACAGACCACCACTGTACCTTTACCAGCACCTAGTTCACCAACCATTACCTCACTATCAGCTCCACCTCGTAGGAGGCCTCGTGAGCAGACTGCGACCGAGGCTACTTCTCGCCCTAAGACCCGCAGAAGGGTCGATGCGCGCAAATGGTATTTCTTGCTTCTAGGATTCTTCTGGTTACCAGAGAGCCTATCCACCACACCATACCTTTACTAGCTGCCAGATTAGCCCGACATGAGGATCGTCTTGATGACATTGTGAGAGTGATTGATGATTTCCCACTAGAGCATGTGGAGACTATAGGAGAAGATGTAGGAAACCTTGAGATTGGTCAGTTAGCTATGGAGGAGAGTTTTGAACTGATGAGCACACGTATACAAGAGGCTATTGAGACTATACATACCTTGGGAGGTATTGCTATCATGATGCAGGGAGAGATCGAGTCACAGGATGACGAGATCGACAGGATCAGCATTCAGGTCCTGAATCTGAGGAGTATGGTTAGGGACTCCCATGCTAGGGAGAGAGCCAGAGATCTGACGATAGAGACCATGATGACTATGATTGGAGACCTTCAGCGCCGACTAGATGGTGCACCAGGGAGTTCATAGATCAGGGATATATCATTATAGCTAAGAGTTGTCTTAGCCTGCCAATGTGGCATTAATAAAAGAATCTTGTATTGTTATGTTTTCTTTTGTAAAACGAATGAACAAGAAATTATTAATATTATGTTGTCAGTATTATATTGATATTGATCTATGTTTCCACGGTTGTTTCCTTATATTCATATACGTTGTTGTGCTCTCATATATATTGTCACAGGGAATATCGGCTCATACAAACCAAACCAATCAGTTATAATTCCATTGTGTGTTGTGATTTATTCAAGCATATCATGAAAATTATTTATACCACTATAAATTATACTCGATTGTCTTGTTAAATTAAACTACCCCAACATAACATGGTTATATGTGCTATTGATAGAATAATGGCTAAAATAAGGAAAAAGACTACGACTGAAATACCTAAACTGCAACGTCAACACCCACTATGACTCCGGCTGACATCGAGAAAGCAATTGCTGACGGTGTCACCGCAGTTCTGGAAAGACAAGCCGAAGCTAATGCTCGCACCAGCGGCACTAGCATACCACCAGGAGGAAGTGGAACCTCTGTACCCCGCAGATGTACCTATAAGGATTTTATGGGTTGTCAACCGACATTCTACAAGGGTACAGAAGGAGTAACCGAACTTGCTCAGTGGTTCGAGAGAATCGAAACAGTCTTTCAAAGAAGTGGCTGTACGGAAGATTGCAAGGTTACCTTTGCTACTGGAACTCTGCTGCAAGATGCCCTATCATGGTGGAATGTTATTACCCAAACTATGGGAATGACTGAAGCATTTCAACTCACTTGGGCTGAGTTCAAAGCAAAGATACTCAAGAAGTACTGCCCCCATGTTGAACTGAGAAAGTTGGAAGATGAATTTCACGAACTAGTAGTGAAAGGGGTCGATCTTATAACATATAACAGAAGATTCTTGGAACTAGCGGCACTATATCCCACCATGGTGCCAGATTTCGAGAAGACAATAGAAAAGTATGTCGAAGGACTTCCTCGGAGCATCGAAGGAGATGTGACTTCATCAAACCCATCAACCATAGAAATGGCAATGACTCTTGCTCAAAAACTGTTGGACCGAGAGGTCAAGTGTAACAATGAACTCAAGCGAAAGCTTGACGACAGAAGGACCACCCACACCAACAGTAGCAACCACTACAACAACAACAACTTGTACCAGAATTTGAATCTCGAGTAAAAATTGTCCGTTTAGTCCCCTGAGAAAATTAAATTTTACTCGGATTTTCCCGCCAAAAAACTTTTTTTTTTTTTTTTTTTTTTTTTTTTTTTTTTTTTTTTTGCCAAAGGTTGTCCGATATCGCAGTTGGTAGAACTTGTCGGACAGAACTGCGATAAAACTGAGTTCCCAACTGCGATAGAATTATCGCAGTTCGAATTGCGATAAGAGCTTAGTTGTCAACTGCGATAGTTCCTAGTAGACATCAACTACGATAAAATTTTGTCAACTGCGATAATTCCTAGCAGACTTCAACTGCGATAAAATTGTCTGAGTTGACAATTGCGATAATTTTGTGCAGACGCCAATTGCGATAGAATTCCTCAACTACGATAAAACGCTAAAGCAGTCCAAGTGCGATAAAACGACTTTTTCCACCCACTTTTACCAACTTTTTGGCTTTTAGTTTCTATCCCATGCTACTCCCATACTTGTCTGCCATGTTTCTGCCAACATTTACTTACTTTTACACTCTTCAATAATGCACTATCTTCACTAAAATAATCAATAACAAAACTTTTGCAAAGTTTGTTAGTGATTTTCGATCAATGAACCAAGAACAAACACAAGTATTTGATCTTCCACACCAAAATAAGAGTGAAAAGTTATTGAAATATCAACAGGCAAGTCGTATACACGCCAAACAAACACAACCTTTGATCTTCAAAAGGTGTACGATTTCATAAACACCAAAAGGGTCACGTTTTTATGAAACAAAAACGCAATATTTGGGTTCTTTTTAACATAAATCGAACACAAACAAACCCAAAACTGCTACTGATGAACAGTAACGACCAAGAACACACCTAAAATCACTTATTTTACCTCAAATACACCACGATTCGCCCCCGGTTAGCTCTTGATACCAATTGATATGACCAAGAATCACGTTTGGAGGTGGAGGAAACATGATAAACACGAACATAAGATTAAACTTTGAATTTTCGGTTTATTGACTGGCGGGGTGTGTATGTTTTTCTAGAGAGAAGCTAGAGAAAACACACACACCCCTTTGATACAAATGAATCCTCAACCCTCCTAGTATTGACATAGGAGGGTATTTATTACAAGCTACAAGTTCTAACTTAGCAATATGACTAAACTAGTCCTTGTACTTTAAATGCTATTACAATTCCCACATATGACAAAACTTTAAAGCTAACACTGCATAAATCATCAAGTATAAGCGATTAATTCCACTCTCATTCATAAGTCTAAATCAACCTACTGTTATACTAATAAATAGAGGTTAAAATTACTTTTGTGTGTTTGATGTTTTTTTATTTTCTAAACATACACAACTAACACAACTAACAAAATGGTGGATGTGGATGTCTAAGGTTGTAAATTAATTGAACAAACACGAACTTCGTTTAATTTTAATAGGACAAATGAACGAACATAAGCGTTTGAACGGACGAATTTTCTAGTTCATGTTCATTCAGTAAGAAATGAGGTTGTTCGTGTTTGTTTAAGTTCGTTCATCAGGAGATTAAACGAACGAACATAAATGAACGCAAAATATTGTATGTGTGTTTTTTGTGTGTTCATTTTTTCATTATACCGATTTTAATGTATATAATAGAAATTTACGATATACGGCCATACACAAATAAACAACCATAAACGAACGTGTAATAAGACGTTCACGAATATAACGGGGCATTGTTCATGTTCATCCATTTAACTAAACAGGCATTATATCTTGTTCATATTCGTTTAGTAAAAGTACGTTCATGGAAAATCAAATTAATGGATGTCTTAAGGGAGAGAAATATGAGAAAGCAACCAATGAGAAGTTACATATGGGTAACCGTTGGTGGAAATAATCTGGTCGCCAAGCATTTTTGGTCGCTTAAGTGGTGGCCTACCAGGCCGTAGGTCGCCTACCAATTGTATTAAAAGTTAATTTTGGTAAAAAAAAATAAAAATTAAACAAAAATAAAATAAAATATAAGGGGACATACATTTATTCTAAGATGCTAGTATAAATGATTTATTTAAAAAGTTTTTCCTGAAAAAGAATTGGAATTTCATTTACAAGTAGCGGTCTTAGTTAACTAAAACTAGTAGGGTACCCGCATTGGGTACGTTGTGATTAAAGTTTAGGCGCTAACAAAATAACAAAGACGAACTACTTGACCGGAGGAAAAAAATAAATAAAATAAAAAGATGATCACAGTCCGACCCGTTTTGACTGGCCCTCTCCGTTTCGTTTTAGAACGGCTATTATAGGCTAGCCAAACCGATGGCGGCTCCGGATTCCGGTTGAAGCAGTTGGTCCGGTCCGGTTTTCATAAGCATATGTACCATCAACTTGGTAGTATAAAAATTGTATAAAGATTTGTGTGTTTTATTTGATTGTAAAAATGTGTATAATAATAATAACATGTAATTTTCATAGGGGTATTTTTAAAATAAAATTAATGGATGAGAAATCAATAAAATGAAAATTAAATTAATGGATGACACATTAACTATTGCACTAGGTATTTTTTTTTTTTTTTTTTTTTTTTTTTTTTTTTTTTAAGGAAAAAAAGAAGAGGGAATTTGACGTTTCCAATTCCCAATTTCCTTCGTTCAAAAAAAAAATTCCCAATTTCCCTCTAACCACCAAAACGAAACAAACAAATATTCTAACAACCTTTCTTCTTGTTGTAACTAACTACACTATGCCCTAACCCCTGATTAACTCCGGCCACATTTCAATCGATAATACCCTATTTTAATCTTTTGTTTTTCTATTATAAACACTCAAACACAAACAAACAAAGAAACAAAAAAGTATGGATTTTCTTCAGAGGTTACCTTATGATCTACTTGAGCGTATACTGAACCGACTTGATCTACCCGAAATAAACCGTTTAAGGGTTTTAGACCATTGTTTCGATAACTTGATTTCTGGGGATCAGTTTGTATCTCAGTATAATAGGAATAGAGTTAGTAGTTTATGGTTATTTTTCCATCTCCGTGGGCTGGGTGATAACATAGGGGTTCTTGTGGCTCATAGATTTGATTTGCATCAACGAGTGAGGACAATGCGTTTTCCGTTACCCTTTAATGTTGGTGATGAATTGAGACTCGGGGACATGTCTGGAAGTCTCTTTCGGTTTCGTAGACGGACTCGTCATCCTGATGATGAAGACGAATTCCTTGTGTCTTTGAGTGTTGTCAACCCTTTTCGCAGACAAGTGCATTCAGTTTTGTAAGAAAGGGATGGATTAGCTTGAATAATAACCGTACACCACTTTTGCAAAACGATTGATTTAGGTTTTTTAAGTTCAAATTGTACGAGACAGAATTGCATTGCATCCCAATAGGGACGAGTATGATGTCAAATACTGAACAGTATATTTTCAGTTATTTGTTCCTGGTTTCTTATACGTGGTATAGTTTATTAATTAATGTGCTGGTTATGTAGTTAATATTCTTTGCACCTTCTAATCAATTAGTGTACATAAATAGGTACCAAAACTGAAGTTGGAGATCAAGTGGCTGAAATGCCTAGCTAATGGAAGACTTGTTGCTAAGTGTCCTCGCAAGGATCTTTGAAATGAATTTGACCTTTTGAGTATTAAATCTAGTTAGTACTTCTGAACTTGTTTGAAATGAATTTGTCAATAGTCATATCCGCATAGTAACATCAGTAGGGATGAGTACTTTTGAATTTTGTTTGTGTAAATGTAAGCTTGACCAGACTGGTAGGAATTACTGAAGCCTTACTTTGATTGTGTAACTGTAAGCGATGCTCTCTGAATTACTGTCTGCAGCTTTTGATCTATAGTAATAGTAGTATTATGTTTTACACTTTGTGAAAGATGTTACTTGCAATATGATTTTTGGCATCTGTGCCAAAAATTTCAGGTGAAGAGGGATAATATTGTGCTTTACCTCTTAATTAGATGTTTATATGTTAAACCAAAAATGAAATCTGATTATTGGGATTACAAGTAACAAAATCAGCCCAAAAAACGAATCACCCGCTCTTTTCCAGATCAAGAACTTTTTAACTCCATTCATTTATGTCATACATACGAGTTCTCTCTAGTACATTACATCTGATTACAAGATGATCCATAACTTGCCCCCATCTGTTGCGCCCCATAAGTATCAATATTTGACTTTTAAAGTCAAGCATACAACCAAATTACTCTTGAAACATCAAATCAACGGGTCTAAGGTTTGATGATCCACAACCACCAGGCGTATTGTTTTCAACTCCTTTATATAAATTTAGTTCTTAATAATTGTCAAAACCCATTGGAATTGGACTTGTGCTCTTTAACTGGCTCAAAATCCTCATACAAACCATGAATTTGCTTGGATCAGTACCTGTCTATCTATTCTATGTAATAAAACCACATTTTTCTTACCACCGTCTAATTAATTTTTTTTTCTTCCTAAAATAACTATCCACAACAGCATGACACGTGGCATGAGCAGTCTTTGGTAACCATTTACTCATTGAAACATTCCCGCCTATGGTACATCTTTGAAATTGTGATTTTGTTAGTATATGTTTATTTACTTCTATATAAACATATAGTAAGTGTCCAAGCACAAGATCCTCCACTCATAAGTGAAGGATAGGAGAAATCACCGGGTAGGTGAAGGGAAGAAAAGAGATCTGAATGAGAACTCCATCCTCAAGAAATGCGCATTCAAGAGGAGGAGGCAAGTCCTTAAGTTCGATCTCAGGAAATTTATCAGTTTTCTCAACTGATTTGATTTCCTCTTTATGAAGTTCTTTTGGAAGAAGAGGGGAGATGGATCTTCATTTAACAGATTTTCTAGAAAAAGAATATCCCCCTCAGGATCAAGATAGTTATCATCAACTTCCTGTGGAAGTGAACTATCTTGAGCAAGAAAAGCCTCGACCTCATCCCAAAAGGAGTCACTTCCCTCAAACGGAGTGAGAGAAGGGGAAGAGTCGGAAATGATAGGTTGAGAAATTGGAGTGGGATTGCCACTCACAGAATTATGAATGCTCATGCAGTAAGATGAGCCTAAGAATCCTTTAAAGTGAAGGAAACTCAGAAAAGGTAAGAAGAATCTTTTTGATTTTTGATTTTATAATATAAAAAGAAAGGGAAAATGTTTTTGTATTTTTATCTTTTAAGTATATATAGAAAGAAAAAGAAAATATTTTTGTGTTTTTGTGGTAAATATACAATGAGTGATTATTCAAAACTACTGATACTTCAAATCGTCTCGATACGTAGCACAGCCTCCCCGGCAACGGCGCCAAAATTTGACTCTCTCCTAAACCAACCTTCTTTATTTAACCAAGGGTGTTGGTCAAACAAAGCCTGAGAGCTCGGGAGAATGGTCAAGATATAAATCCGTGAGTACAGTGTATTCCCGGGTCGTTATGTCCCAACGAGGCATGCAATTTGGATTTAAACGATTTGTGATCGGGTGGTTTTGAACAGGAAAAAGTGTGATTGATTTATTCTAAGGTTTTATAAAATAAAACAACTAATATAAACTATTTTAACTAAAACTTAAACCTAAATTATTTAAATCCTAAAAACGCGTACGTTTTAATTAAATATAACGTTAACGTACGAAACAAAACGCGAATTCTGTCAAATATAAATCCCACGGATGTGAAATTTATATTTTTGGAATCCTAATAACTAAATAAAATTATTAGAAAAAGAAAATATTTTTTTAGACTTTTTATTTAATTTTTATTAATTAAAAACTATTAAAACTAAATTAAACTATTTAAACTAAATTAATTATAATAAATACTAAATTAAAAGTTAAAATTATAAAACTTTTTATACAACTATATTAATATAATAGAAACTTTATAAAAATATAAAATTTCCTAAATACTAATAAATAAGCTAATTTAATAATTAATTACTAATTATTAAATTAATACCTAATTAAACTATTTTAATTATAATAAATATTAAACTATTTTCTAAAAATATGAAAATTTTTATGTAACTACTAAATGTTGACAGAAACTTGTAAAAAATATAAAAAGCTAAAACGGATTATAAATACATAAAAGAAGGAATACCCAACGGAACTAGTGCCCTAGAGCAGTTGGAAGGGGGTGTGGACTTAAGCATGTATACTAGCCAAGAGGTCTCAGGTTCGAATCCCACACCCCACGTTTTTTGCAATTATTTTTATTTTTTGATTTTTCTTTTACAAACCTACTTAATAACTATTTATAAGGAACTTTAATAAAGCAAACTTTTCCAAAAAGCTCTAATAAGCTCTGAGAGAGCTTATTTTCTTAACAGTTGGCTATTTAAGCCAAAACTTGGATTTTGGAGTTGAAAAAGCTACAAACAAGCTATAATTTGAAAACTAATTATGAAATAAGATGAAACTAAGTTAATTGACTATAAAATAAGCAGAAACAAGTAAACTAGCACACTAGAATAAGCTAAAAAGTCAAATAAGCAATCCTAAACCTGCTTACAAACAAACAGGCCCTAAGGGCAAATTTGAAGGCTATGTGGGGTCCACTATCGTGAAGGGTAGTCCAAATTGGAGCTTGACCCTTAAGGTTGACCTGGTCAACTCTAAAATAAGCCAATAAGCTAAGCTTATGGCTTATTTATGAGCATTTGGTGGACCTTTGAACTTGGGTGCAAGAACTGAGTGCTCAGTTCTTATTTATGAGCATTTGGTGGACCTTTGAAACATAATACCTTCTAAACCACATTACACATTCTTAATACTTATAGTTTGGCTACCGGGTTTGACTAGCCAATCACATAAAGCCTTTGAACTTATACATTCGTAGTCAAACTTACTCAAATATCATTTATCGCTTAGTCAAACACATTACTCTTAGTCAATTTCATCTAGGATGGGGCCCATTTGTACCCAAGAAACGAGTCTAACATATAATGTCATTTTTTTTAATAATTTTTTTTAATATTATATAAATCTACAAATTATATATATCATAAAAACAAAATTATATAAATGTTTCATGGAAATGTTGTCTTAAATTATGATTATAGAATGTTTAAGTAGATTAACATGTATTTTATAGTTTATAAAACATAATGCATGACTTTTTATTTTTTTTAGTTCGTTGTTCGGAAAAAATAAGATCGGATCGAATTAGATCTTAAGATGTTATAATTAAAATCGGGATCCTATAATATGTTAAGCTTGCAAATATACTACGTAGAATCGAGATTATTTTTGCATTATAATATCATAAAATCGTATGCATGACCTTAAACTCAGGATGTGAATCTTGTTGACAACCATTCTTAAACATACCTTATAAAAGTTTGTTATATAAAATCTTTCTTTTAAATAAAAAATTTTCCACACACCACCATATAGAAACAAGAAAATAAAAGCCGCTTCTAGAGGGAGCCAGAGGTCATCAAAGTCAAAAAAAAGAAAATCTTTTTCTTCCTCGTTATTCGAAGGTGATTATCACTACAAGAATAGGAAAGCTTTGTCTCGACAATGTAGTGCCAAATCACAAAGAAAAGTCGAGACAAACAATTTGTCTCGACAAAGTCGACCTTTTTTGGTCGAGACAAACCATTCGACCAAAGTTTTTTTGTCTCGACATTTTAATAAAGAAATGGGACGACATAAACGTGGGACCCACAATCCAGTCAAATACTGGAAATGCAATTTGTCTCGACATTTATTTCAATTTTGTCTCGACATTGTCGAGACAAACATTTTTTTATTTTTGTTAAATAAGTTATTTAATAAAGAAAAATAATTTAGAAATTAAACTTTGTCTCGACATTGTCGAGACAAAGTGTAATTTTATTAAAAAAATATTAAAATTTGTCTCGACATTGTCGAGACAAATTGTAATTTACACGCACTGTTCCTTTGCACTTTTGACAAAATGGGTCGAGCTTTTCTTTGTACTTTGGGTCGACAATGTCGACCCAAAGTGTCAAGTATGCAAAAAAAAAAATGCAGCAGCAGCCTGCATTTCCAGGTTTTTTCCGGAAAAAACCTACCGTTACACCTGTAAGCCAACCGATATCCGCAATACCAATTCGACAATATGATACAATGCCAAATACGATACTAATTAAACTAACAAATACGAACTTTATACAAAAACAAACCAAGATTCGGCAATATATTCTTTCATTACATAACTAATAACAAATAGTCAAATACGATACAAATTAAACTACGCCTACTCCGACTCCTCTTCCTCCTCCCCCTCCTCCTCCCCCTCCTCCTCTCCCTCCTCCTCCCCCTCCTCCTCATCACCACCACTAGCATTAGCATTAGCATTATCGGGAATTTTGCTCAAATGAGGATTCATTTGTCTCACGTATTGGTTAAGGACCTCATTATTAAAACTAGGACCCGGGTTAGAACTAGGACCCGGGTTAGAACTAGAAGGCCCGGGGCATGAAGTAGAT
This sequence comes from Artemisia tridentata subsp. tridentata, assembly GCA_021014915.2. Lineage (NCBI taxonomy): Eukaryota > Viridiplantae > Streptophyta > Magnoliopsida > Asterales > Asteraceae > Artemisia > Artemisia tridentata. The sequence continues at coordinate 345,421,977 of CP139503.1, read as the reverse complement.
CCGGGAAAGACAGGCCGATAACAATTGTCAAGGAAATTAGGGTCGGGATTAAGGTTGGGAAATGGGGGAATTGGGGGAATTGGGGGCATTTCAGAATATGTGGGAACGTTAATGGGACACGGAGTACCTGGGTTAATGCTGTTGTAGTGGCTCAGAAACTGCCCTAAGGTCGATTCGAGGCCCACTTGTCTGGAGTGCTGTTGTCGGAACTGCTGATCGTACTGAAATTGCTGCTGTTGGAACTGCTGTTGGAACTGAAGTTGCTGCTGTTGCATCTGAAGTTGGATCGTTTCATTTTGCTTCTTCAACAACTCAAGCTCGACTTCCTTTTGCCTTATCACCAATGAAACAGCCTCCTCAGTAGCATAGTTTGGTGCAAAAGGCCGATGTGCCGACCTCGATGAAGCTTTTCCGCAGCCTGGCATTTTCCTGCCAACGCCCCTAAAATTTTGCCGGTTGTCACTATGGGCTGCCGCATCGAGTACTTGCTTCTCAGTCATCGGCGGGGCCGTACCGGCTTTAACTTTACCCCACATATCCTTCATCTTCAACTGTGTAAGTAAAAAAAAAAAAAAAAAAAAAAAAAAAAAAAGAAAAAAAACAATTATGTTAAAAAGAGGTAAGTTAAAAAACAACAAGTAACTAAATATTAATGACGCATGTTAAGAGATAAATTACTTACATAAGCCTCCTCGTCCTCTTTATTTTTGAAGACGCCCGATTTTGATGCATTGTTTCTCCTAAACGTCTCCACGAGTTCTTCATTCTGCCCGCTTCTAACCCGCTATACATACAACATAAAATAAATTAATTAACGAGTTATATATAAACATTATATACACATTTGAAAATCAAAAAATTATAATGAGTCTTACGTGCTCGGTTCGTCCTTGCACGAACGACTTCCTCCCTTGGTAGGTTGTATGCTTGTTCTTTGCCCTATTTTCTGCATTTTTGGCAGATCTCTCCATTCGTTCAGGAGTCAACCACCAGTCGATCAATGACTCCCATTCCTCTCGGCTTCTGCTACCCCAATCTTTACATTTCGACGGCGGCGGATTTTGCCTTGCCGTCTCGGTTATCGGCTGTGAGTCAAAGTAATTTTTCTTCAACCTATATTTATGTTTGCGCCATATGTTCCGGAGCTGAAGTTGAAGACCAAGAGATACCCGTTCCCCCACCGTGTACTCATTCTCCCCATCCGTCACTCGCTCCTGGCTGTTTAACCATTCCGCGATCTGGAAATAATTCTGCAAATAAATATACGCATTTAAATAAACAAACAATTTAAATATAACACGCATATCTAAACGGTCGATAACGATAAGAATACAAATAAAATAAACAATTAATACCTCGAGAACGGGTAGTATGTGAGCCTTAAGAGGCGCAGGAATCTCGTGCCACTCGCAGTCGTAGGGAAGTACACTAACTACTTCCCCCAAAAGACTACTGAACTGCGTGGCATACGTGCCCACAGGCGTAAAGGTCAATAGATCATTATTGTCAAAGCCGATCGGCAAAGGACGACTACCGTTCGCTTTATACGCCTTCCTTAAGGACCGATTCGACGTATTAATCGACATCGAACCTGCAAACATAAGTTATTGAGTCGTGAAAATACAAGTAAAAAAATTTAGTTTTATCAATAAAAAACTTAAAATAAACATCACAATTTCTTACTTGCACAGTAGCCCGGCGTAGTAAAATAGGGCAGTCGTGGTGGATCACCACCGGCATCCCCGCCGTGTGATTGCGGAGCTACACACGCCATCTGTAAAATTACAAGTACAAGAACACAAAATTTCGTGGACCAATTAATACTAATACACACATTCATATAAATATACACATTTAAACATAACATAACATGCAATTTCATTTAAATAAAAGGAACAAGTTTAAACATATAGTAACAATTTCATTCAAATTACAAATTAAGAACAATTGTCATCATCCGAATCATCGCTAGATAAAACTTCTTCAACAACAATCGTTGGGTTCACTTCATCATCATCAGACACGTCAACATCATCATCATCAAGGACATGAGCAACGACATCATCTTCATTATTAACAAAATCAGCATCTTCTTCAGCATCATCTGGTGGGGCGTCTACTTATGTTGATTCATGATTTACACTCAAATTCGCAGACTCCAAACCAGGCAAACCAAGAGACAATGCAACATCTGATGAACTGCTTCCATGTATAACATCTTGATCAGAATCTACCACATCCCGATCCCAGATCTTCCGATGATGAACATCTTCGACGACTTTCCAATGAGGTGGTCGTCTAGCAGGGTCTTCAAGGTAGAAGACTTGTGTTGCTTGTGTCGCAAGAATGTATTGTTGATTTCTAAAAGCATCCTTATCAGTCAAAATATGGCGTATGCCACGTTCAATGTAAGAACGCCTAGAGTGTGCCGTAGGGTTATTATTAGGGTTACGGGTGTCGAACCATAAAACCCGGAACAACACAACCTTTCGGTCGCCCAAATAATCGAGCTCCAGAATTTCCTCCAGTTGACCATAATACATTTCTCCATCAGGCCCGGGTGTTGAAACTCCACTGCATTGAGTGGTATGAAGTTTATCGCGCTCATGCACCAAAAACTTCACACCGTTAACTATGCAAGCGGGGTATGTAAATGCACGCGATGAAGGTCCACATGCCAAAGAGAATAACTCGGGATTACAGCTTGGGTCTTTTGCCACGCTTTTTTCACGGATCTACGAAAGAGATACAAACAGATTCAGATGAGCAAAAACTCAGGACTACAAGGTAATATATCTAATGTGTTTACCTTGTGATTGAACCAGGGAGGAAAGCTTGTTTCCACGCTCTTGTTAGGAAATTCACTACAAAAGTTCATGATATTAGAATAAGTCATCGAAAACAAATAACTTAGCAAAAAAAAAAAAGGGTTCTTCAAAATATAAAAAAGAAGAAACATACTCTTTGTACGCCTGGATGTCTGCTTCGATTTCAGGACTGTTGTTAAGTATAAACCATACAACTGTCTGCATAACATCTGGCTTCATCTGAGTATCTACACATCTACCCACCGGTTTGCATACTGACTGGAACACCTGGAATTTATCTGGTTGTTCAGGTGCACCGTCGTCATTTCTGTCAGGACGATTAAATCTCGTCTCGACATCCTTAAGATAACGCGAGCAGAAAGTTAATGCTTCTTCTGCAACATAACCCTCCGCTATGGAACCTTCAGGTCTGGCTTTATTTCGGACATAATTTTTTAGTTTCTTCATGTATCTTTCAAATGGATACATCCACCTGTAGTAAACAGGGCCACCTAGAATAGCCTCATCGGGTAAATGCATAACCAAATGAATCATTATGTCAAAAAAAGCAGGGGGGAATATTTGCTCTAATTTAATCATAACATCGAGCATTTGTTTTTTAGCTTTTTCCATGTCCTGCTGCGTCAAATTTCGAGCACAAATCTGCTTAAAGAATAAGCAGAGCTCGATTAATGGGGGTGAAATGTCTTTGGGTAAGTATTGGTGAAGTCCATAAGGAAGTAACCGCTGCATCATAATATGACAGTCATGAGATTTTAGGCCCGTTATGTTGTTATCGTCAGCGGTCACTTTTTTCTTGAAGTTGGATCCAAACCCATCGGGTAGTCTAACTCCTTTGATGAATTGACAAAACCGTTTTCTGTTTTCTGGTGTGAAAGAATACTTTGGATGAGGCTTATCGAACTTCCCGTTTCCTTTATCAACGAGCCACAACTCTTTTCGAACTCCCAGAGTTTTCAAGTCTTGCCTTGCCTTTAGCGTGTCTTTGGATTTGTCGTTCATTAACAAGGTATTAAGCACACTCTCAAACACGTTCTTTTCGATGTGCATGACATCGAGATTGTGCTTCAGTTGAAGAATGGGCCAATACTCCAGTTCGTAGAAGATAGAACGCTTACTCCAATTCAATTCAATTTCTCGATTAGGTTTAGGGTTATCTTTAACAATACGTGGATGTTTCCCCGATACACGTTTAAAGACTTTACTAATTTGAATCATGATTTCTTCGTTGGTAAAGTTTCTAGGAGGACGCCCTTTTTCAGGTTTACCATGGAATTCGTTTTGTTTCCTCCTCATTGGATGGTTTACGCGTAAAAATCTTCTATAACCAACGTAAGCGATTTTATGCTTTACAGGAAGCGATGGAGTGTCCTGATTACATGTTGGGCATGCATAGTAGCCTTGTCCAGTCCACCCAGACAAACTACTTCGAGCTGGAAAGTCATTTATGGTCCATAAAACCGCCGCTTTCATGTTGAAATGAGTACCCGTAGCAGCGTCTAAAGTCGGCACACCTTCCCATAATTCTTGGAGTTCTTTGATCAAAGGCTGCAAGAAAACATCAATGTCCTTTGCAGCTGATTTAGGGCCGGGAATTAACATCGTCAACATTAAAGAAGTCTCTTTCATACACATCCACGGGGGTGTGTTGTATGCTGTCAATATGACCGGCCACATGCTGTAACCTTGACTCATGTTGCCAAACGGATTGAAACCGTCGGCAGCCAACCCTAATCGGACGTTTCTAGGGTCACGAGAAAACTCGGGTTTCATTATGTCAAAATCTTTCCACGCTTTACCATCACACGGGTGATTCATCTTACCGTTTTCTTTAGACTGTCCAGTAGCATGCCAAGTCATCCACTTTGCGATGTGTTTTGTGTTGAACATGCGTTGTAGTCTAGGTGTTAACGGAAAGTAACGCAACACCTTGTTGGCAACTTTCTTCCCCTTTTTCTTTAGGTTTTTCCATCTACTCGCGTTGCAGATTGGACAGTTTTGCAAACTTTTGTTCTCATCCGATCCCCAAAATAAAAAACAATCATTTATACAAGCATGGATCGATTCGTATCCTAACCCGATATCTTTGTATGTCTTTTTGATTTCATAGTATGACGGTGGGAAGTTGAATCCATTCTTAGGGGGACATGCCTTTTGCAAAAGATCTAGAATCATGTTAAACCCTTTATCAGGTATTTTACATAATACCTTGATGTGCGAAAGCTCTGACGTAAAGTTCAGTGCAGTCATATCACAATTTGGACCCAACATTTGGGTGGACCTAGCAAGTAACTCTTTGTACTTGTTATTACTGTTAGGACACGTTGTTTGAGCTGGTTGAGAACCTGTTGTTTGTGCTGGTAGAGAACCTGTTGTTTGAGATGGTGGAGTTGGGTCATTATTTGCAGAAATATCTTGGAAGAATGCATCCATGTCAATGTGTTCAGGTGAAGGTGGTTGTGGTGTGTTGTTTACTACGGGTAGAGGAAGCGGTTCACCGTGATAGATCCAAGTGGTATAACTTGTGTCAAACCCGTATTGTGAAATGTGTGACTCAAGAGTTTTGAGAGTATGCGGTTTATTCCAAGCGTTACCACAACGAACACATGGGCAAAGAATCTTTTTTGTGATGGGGTGTAAGAATGGCGCACAATACTCGATGAATGCAAAAAGACCATCTAAAAACTCAGGGGAATTACGGTTGGCTATAGTGGTCCAAGTCTTATCAATTGTCATAACTGCGTTGCAAAAAAACAGTTTCAAATAAATGAACATACATATATATACATATGCAAATAAACACATTCAAACATGAAAAGGCGTAATTATGAACTGTTTTGATTACCTAGTGCAACTATGGAAGGCAATCCTAACCCACTCTTTGAATGCCTCGTCTCATATATGAATGCGTATAACCGATTTACTATTTGAAAAAAATTCGGCAGCATTTCCCCTCAACTCCCCAAATATGTGCATTAAAGACATATTCGTAGGAGTGAAAGGGAAATACTGTCGAATTTCTCTCAAATAGTAAAACAGTTATACGCATCCATATCCTAAATGAGACAAAACATTCAAAAAGCAGTCCCAAACAGGGGACTTTCCGAAATTAATTTCTAATAAATTAATTTCGGACGGGTTTTCTATAGGATGATTAATTCCAGATGGGGGTTGTCCGAAATTAATCACTAAAATCCTAAAAAAAGTCACATAAGTCTAACAATCACAATAGCATACTAACTAAACGACATATTCACAATATCATACTATGTCAATCGATGAATGACATAAACATATATAATAACAACGAAATTATTTTGACAATCACAATAGCATACTAACTAAACGACATATTCACAGTGTTCATTACTTCATATAACTAAACGACATATTCACATATTACCAAACACACTCCAATTACTAACCAAACGCATTTTACTAAAAAAACGCAGCCATCAAAGGAATTAAATTATATACCTAGTTCACGGCTGAAGTAAACGAAGAGAAGAAAAGAGAAAAAGAAGAAAGGCTACTGTCCCGACCCGGCTGTCCCGACCCGGCTGTCCGACCCGGCTGTCCGACCCGGCTGTCCCGACCCGGCTGTCCCGCGACAATCTCGTAAAATAAACAACCTAAATTAAATAACCAAACTTAAATTAACCAAAATAATTAATAAAAAAACTTTAACGACGACATTGTCGTCCCAAAATACATTAACACAGTAAAAAAAAAAACCTTTAAACTACCTGTACGTGGGGCGGCTGTGGTGGAGCTCGTGTGATAGATGGTTCACGGCGGCTATGGTGCCATCTACACCAAAAAAAATTTCGGCTCGTCCTACACCAAAACAAATTTACTTGACAAACCAAAATAAAAATAAAACATAACTTTTAAAACAAACAAAAATTAAAAAAAAAAAATACATATACGAAAAAAAAAATAATAATATACGGTTAACAAAAAAAAAAAAAAAGAACATACCTTTTAATCAATAAGAAGAAGAATGTGGTATTGAAGGTGGTTGTGGTGGTGTCCAATGTGGTGTTGAAGGTGGTTGCTATGGAGTAGATGGCACCGATCTAACTTTTTTTCTTTTTTTCTTTGTTAAAGGTGGTTGCTATGGTGATAAAGGTGGTTGTGGTGGTGTTGAAGGTGGTCAATTAATCAAGGATTGAAGGTGGTGATGAAGGTGGTGATGATATGCTGCGTTTTTTTTTTTTTGGTTAGATAAGGTTTGGTAAAGATTGAGAGAGAAGAAGGGAAGCAGCAGAATATGGTCAATAGTTTGCGATTTGGCACGACAATGTCGTGCCAAATCACCTCCATTAACTTTTTTTTTTTAATTTTTTTCTGTTTGTCAAAATGGCACGACAATGTCGTGCCAAATGACTACCTCAATTATTATTACTTTTTTCGCGGGTGAGTTTAACTTTGGTGAAAAATTTTGGAGCCAACCTTTGGCACGACATTGTCGTGCCATATTTAGAGTGTATATATATATATATAATATTTTTTTAATTTTCTATTTAACTTATAAATTAAAAATAATTAATATTAAATAAATTAAAAATAATTTAAATTTGTTATAAATTATTTAAATAAATTAAAAATAATTTCAATTAAATAATTATAAGTGTTAACCACAATGTCTCACCAGTCGTAAAGCGAGCCGAGTTTATTAACTCGCATGTTTCGAATGAGCCGAGATGATATGGTTCTACACGAGATGTCACACGATTGACCCGAGATGACTATAGAGCTCTATACAATGATAACGACATCAACAACGCACATCACATGCAATTCCTAACCATGGGCCAAGTGTTAACCACAATGTCTCACCAGTCGTAAAGCAGTTTATTAACTCGCATGTTTCGTTTGAGTCTGTATGAAACGAGCCGAGATGTTTAACGAATGAGCCGAGATGATATGGTTCTACACGAGATGTCACACGATTGACCCGAGATGACTATAGAGCTCTATACAATGATAACGACATCAACAACGCACATCACATGCAATTCCTAACCATGGGCCAAGTGTTAACCACAATGTCTCACCAGTCGTAAAGCAGTTTATTAACTCGCATGTTTCGTTTGAGTCTGTATGAAACGAGCCGAGATGTTTAACGAATGAGCCGAGATGATATGGTTCTACACGAGATGTCACACGATTGACCCGAGATGACTATAGAGCTCTATACAATGATAACGACATCAACAACGCACATCACATGCAATTCCTAACCATGGGCCAAGTGTTAACCACAATGTCTCACCAGTCGTAAAGCAGTTTATTAACTCGCATGTTTCGTTTGAGTCTGTATGAAACGAGCCGAGATGTTTAGCGAATGAGCCGAGATGATATGGTTCTACACGAGATGTCACACGATTGACCCGAGATGACTATAGAGCTCTATACAATGATAACGACATCAACAACGCACATCACATGCAATTCCTAACCATGGGCCAAGTGTTAACCACAATGTCTCACCAGTCGTAAAGCAGTTTATTAACTCGCATGTTTCGTTTGAGTCTCTATGAAACGAGCCGAGATGTTTAACGAATGAGCCGAGATGATATGGTTCTACACGAGATGTCACACGATTGACCCGAGATGACTATAGAGCTCTATACAATGATAACGACATCAACAACGCACATCACATGCAATTCCTAACCATGGGCCAAGTGTTAACCACAATGTCTCACCAGTCGTAAAGCAGTTTATTAACTCGCATGTTTCGTTTGAGTCTCTATGAAACGAGCCGAGATGTTTAACGAATGAGCCGAGATGATATGGTTCTACACGAGATGTCACACGATTGACCCGAGATGACTATAGAGCTCTATACAATGATAACGACATCAACAACGCACATCACATGCAATTCCTAACCATGGGCCAAGTGTTAACCACAATGTCTCACCAGTCGTAAAGCAGTTTATTCACTCGCATGTTTCGTTTGAGTCTGTATGAAACGAGCCGAGATGTTTAACGAATGAGCCGAGATGATATGGTTCTACACGAGATGTCACACGATTGACCCGAGATGACTATAGAGCTCTATACAATGATAACGACATCAACAACGCACATCACATGCAATTCCTAACCATGGGCAAAGTGTTAACCACAATGTCTCACCAGTCGTAAAGCAGTTTATTTACTCGCATGTTTCGTTTGAGTCTCTATGAAACGAGCCGAGATGTTTAGCGAATGAGCCGAGATGATATGGTTCTACACGAGATGTCACACGATTGACCCGAGATGACTATAGAGCTCTATACAATGATAACGACATCAACAACGCACATCACATGCAATTCCTAACCATGGGCCAAGTGTTAACCACAATGTCTCACCAGTCGTAAAGCAGTTTATTAACTCGCATGTTTCGTTTGAGTCTCTATGAAACGAGCCGAGATGTTTAGCGAATGAGCCGAGATAATATGGTTCTACACGAGATGTCACACGATTGACCCGAGATGACTATAGAGCTCTATACAATGATAACGACATCAACAACGCACATCACATGCAATTCCTAACCATGGGCCAAGTGTTAACCACAATGTCTCACCAGTCGTAAAGCAGTTTATTAACTCGCATGTTTCGTTTGAGTCTCTATGAAACGAGCCGAGATGTTTAACGAATGAGCCGAGATGATATGGTTCTACACGAGATGTCACACGATTGACCCGAGATGACTATAGAGCTCTATACAATGATAACGACATCAACAACGCACATCACATGCAATTCCTAACCATGGGCCAAGTGTTAACCACAATGTCTCACCAGTCGTAAAGCAGTTTATTAACTCGCATGTTTCGTTTGAGTCTCTATGAAACGAGCCGAGATGTTTAACGAATGAGCCGAGATGATATGGTTCTACACGAGATGTCACACGATTGACCCGAGATGACTATAGAGCTCTATACAATGATAACGACATCAACAACGCACATCACATGCAATTCCTAACCATGGGCCAAGTGTTAACCACAATGTCTCACCAGTCGTAAAGCAGTTTATTAACTCGCATGTTTCGTTTGAGTCTCTATGAAACGAGCCGAGATGTTTAACGAATGAGCCGAGATGATATGGTTCTACACGAGATGTCACACGATTGACCCGAGATGACTATAGAGCTCTATACAATGATAACGACATCAACAACGCACATCACATGCAATTCCTAACCATGGGCCAAGTGTTAACCACAATGTCTCACCAGTCGTAAAGCAGTTTATTAACTCGCATGTTTCGTTTGAGTCTGTATGAAACGAGCCGAGATGTTTAACGAATGAGCCGAGATGATATGGTTCTACACGAGATGTCACACGATTGACCCGAGATGACTATAGAGCTCTATACAATGATAACGACATCAACAACGCACATCACATGCAATTCCTAACCATGGGCCAAGTGTTAACCACAATGTCTCACCAGTCGTAAAGCAGTTTATTAACTCGCATGTTTCGTTTGAGTCTCTATGAAACGAGCCGAGATGTTTAACGAATGAGCCGAGATGATATGGTTCTACACGAGATGTCACACGATTGACCCGAGATGACTATAGAGCTCTATACAATGATAACGACATCAACAACGCACATCACATGCAATTCCTAACCATGGGCCAAGTTTTAACCACAATGTCTCACCAGTCGTAAAGCAGTTTATTAACTCGCACGACTTTGAATGTATATTTTTTTTAAATAAAAGTTCTTAAATTAAATATATTTTTTTAATTTTATAAAAGTATTTAATTATAAATATAAAGTTTTTAATTTTAATTATATATTAGAAAAGTTTTAATATTTCTTTTAAAATAAAAACTGAATTAAAAAGTTTTTAAACTAAAAAAAAAAAAAAAAAAAAAAAAAAAAAAAAAAAAAAAACGAATTTTGGGTCGACAATGTCGACCCATAATTTTTTAATAATTATTCTAAAATAAAAAAGCGATTTAAAATTAAAAATAAATATATGGCACGACATTGTCGTGCCATTTTGCATATTAAAAAAGTTTTAATCATTTTTTTTTTGGCGGGTTCTTTTAATTTTGGAAAATTATTTTGGTGGTAAATTATGGCACGACATTGTCGTGCCATATTTCTTCCCCTATATTCTTTTTAAATAAAAACTAATTTAAAAAATTTTTAATTTAAAAAAAAAAAAATTTATGAAATTTGGCACGACATTGTCGTGCCAAAATGAACGGAAGTTTGACTATTTTTTTTGTTGAAAGTTTTTTGGGCCATTGTCAAAATATGGGTCGACAATGTCGACCCAAAGTACTTCCCCGTGCCAAACCTTTCATTTTGTTGTAGTGTATGTGGACCGATCAGTTTTGCCCTCACCATCAAAGATGCAACCTGATGAAGGTTTTGCTCCAAAGGAGTGGAGAAGGTTAGGGTTTTGTTTTTGCTGTTTATCATTAGGGTTAAGTTCATCGATCTAACAGTTTTGATGTCTTATTATCATACATAAACATCAAAAGTTACCAATATATACTATGCACCAGTAAAATCTATGTCATTACCACTTGTACATGTCACGTTACCTTTGTGCTAACGTAACAATCCACATAGACGCCATATTATTTTTAGTTAAATGTTAATATAAAGTTTAGTTCACTATAGTAAGATACTTTCTTAATGTTATGTGTTATCCGTTATCGTACATGAACATTAAATTTCAGTCACTTTATATATACACACAGGAAAAAAATAAAATAAAATAAAAACTAACTAGTATTTATTTTAACTGGTGTAGCCGGTAACGCAACGCACATATGATACCAATTTTCTCTTTATGTAATTCAATTTTTGTGGTTCATGTATGATAATTGAACATCTTAGTTTGTTGTTGTTAGATGGATTTAACTCTTGTTATTATTGCATAATTCTATTATTTACGTTAGCGTACGGATTAATGATTATCTCTTGTCTGTTAATTATCGTGTTTTATTAATGCCTTTTCTTTTTTTCTTTTTTTTTTCCTTTTCCTGGCAACTATTGTTTGCGACATTTTTGCCAACTAATTTACTCGGTATGAACGGTCACACAGACTTAAACCGGGTAAAGCCTTCCCCTTTAGGGATGTTGGCATCTTGGCGTCGCCACTTCAATATTGTTTGCACCAAGCAAGACTCAAACATGAAACCTCTCATATTACTGTGATCTCACAAACATTTTACTACTAATATAAATTCAGAACTTACTTCAATCGTTGTAAGTTTCGATGTGTATTACGATGAACTTGAACTTTAGGTAGGTAAAATAGTTTAAAGGTGTGGTTTTTATAGTGTCCTTTACAGGATCAATTGCTATTCTACCGTGATAAAATCTTTGTGTCACACTCTGTCTGGAAATAATACTTGTTGAATTGGCTTTTGTACGATTTATAGGTGTATGACATAGTTCATAGTGGTTAGTATACTATAGTTACCCAATGTTCTCATGACAGACAAAATGCATTGCCTTTAGAAGAAAAGGAAAAGATGGAAAAACAGTTGTTGAAGCAAATCACTGATGAAGCAAACGAGTACAAGATCAATTTCCTCAACAAGAGGAAAATCATGTGTGACAACTGTTGGAATATGTGAACTATTAAAATCATAAACACATAAAACATCACAAAGCACGCAACGGAAAGATCTAATGAACATGTAATTAATTAACTTAAATAAATACGTACCTTAATCGCGTAATCACCAAGAACAATCAAGAACCATAAACGAACGTGTAATAAGACGTTCACGAATATAACGGGGCATTGTTCATGTTCATCCATTTAACTAAACAGGCATTATATCTTGTTCATATTCGTTTAGTAAAAGTACGTTCATGGAAAATCAAATTAATGGATGTCTTAAGGGAGAGAAATATGAGAAAGCAACCAATGAGAAGTTACATATGGGTAACCGTTGGTGGAAATAATCTGGTCGCCAAGCATTTTTGGTCGCTTAAGTGGTGGCCTACCAGGCCGTAGGTCGCCTACCAATTGTATTAAAAGTTAATTTTGGTAAAAAAAAATAAAAATTAAACAAAAATAAAATAAAATATAAGGGGACATACAATCGATACTATTAACAATTTTCATCAACAATACATTAATCATGAAATCAGTCATTGGAAGTGCATAGCCGAAAGTGGGATTGAAATATGCAGGCTAGGGCACTTCACATCTACTGGATATTTTATTGTATTTCATTATATATGGTCATGTCACCTTTACTAAAACATTGGCTCTTTCGATCGCCTTCCTCTTGAGCTCGATCATCGCTGCTATATGCTACTTCTCAGTTTTGAGTACAAATCCACTTACTAGATTAGGCATTTTAAGGCGTCTTTTTTTGGTGAATTCATTGTAAATCAAAATAAAGTGGTCATGGGTATAGTTATTTGAGTATGTTTAGGCTCTATTTGCTCATATATTTTTTTATCTATCAATAAACGTTGCTTAGAATAATGTGCAAGTTTTTGAATTTTAGTTTTTAATAGAGACTTGAAAAGTACTTCTCATTAAGATAAGTAACAGTTAATTGAATTTTAGTTTTTAATATAAGTACCTGACGGTATTAGATATGAACCTGAATGGTATATTTCTGTATGTCATTTGTTGTTGTATATATTATAATTTCTTGAACACAACTCTTCTAACCAAACATGTGACATGATTTCAATTCCTAGGATTTAGAAACGCCCCAGAATTTTGAAATCTCGTGATTTTGACTATCACGAACCAAACGACCTTTTTCTATTTCTTTTTTTCATAAATGAACCAATTAGGTACCAGACCTCCTCCGATGTATCGAGGGACCCCTATCAACAAGGATGATCTTGTCAAGTCAACCGAAACCATGACACACAACCCTGCAATAGACCAGTCAAGTACAAGTGAGAACCCTGCATGATATGACCAAGAATCACGTTTGGAGGTGGAGGAAACATGATAAACACGAACATAAGATTAAACTTTGAATTTTCGGTTTATTGACTGGCGGGGTGTGTATGTTTTTCTAGAGAGAAGCTAGAGAAAACACACACACCCCTTTGATACAAATGAATCCTCAACCTTCCTAGTATTGACATAGGAGGGTATTTATTACAAGCTACAAGTTCTAACTTAGCAATATGACTAAACTAGTCCTTGTACTTTAAATGCTATTACAATTCCCACATATGACAAAACTTTAAAGCTAACACTGCATAAATCATCAAGTATAAGCGATTAATTCCACTCTCATTCATAAGTCTAAATCAACCTACTGTTATACTAATAAATAGAGGTTAAAATTACTTTTGTGTGTTTGATGTTTTTTTATTTTCTAAACATACACAACTAACACAACTAACAAAATGGTGGATGTGGATGTCTAAGGTTGTAAATTAATTGAACAAACACGAACTTCGTTTAATTTTAATAGGACAAATGAACGAACATAAGCGTTTGAACGGACGAATTTTCTAGTTCATGTTCATTCAGTAAGAAATGAGGTTGTTCGTGTTTGTTTAAGTTCGTTCATCAGGAGATTAAACGAACGAACATAAATGAACGCAAAATATTGTATGTGTGTTTTTTGTGTGTTCATTTTTTCATTATACCGATTTTAATGTATATAATAGAAATTTACGATATACGGCCATACACAAATAAACAACCATAAACGAACGTGTAATAAGACGTTCACGAATATAACGGGGCATTGTTCATGTTCATCCATTTAACTAAACAGGCATTATATCTTGTTCATATTCGTTTAGTAAAAGTACGTTCATGGAAAATCAAATTAATGGATGTCTTAAGGGAGAGAAATATGAGAAAGCAACCAATGAGAAGTTACATATGGGTAACCGTTGGTGGAAATAATCTGGTCGCCAAGCATTTTTGGTCGCTTAAGTGGTGGCCTACCAGGCCGTAGGTCGCCTACCAATTGTATTAAAAGTTAATTTTGGTAAAAAAAAATAAAAATTAAACAAAAATAAAATAAAATATAAGGGGACATACATTTATTCTAAGATGCTAGTATAAATGATTTATTTAAAAAGTTTTGCCTGAAAAAGAATTGGAATTTCATTTACAAGTAGCGGTCTTAGTTAACTAAAACTAGTAGGGTACCCGCATTGGGTACGTTGTGATTAAAGTTTAGGCGCTAACAAAATAACAAAGACGAACTACTTGACTGGAGGAAAAAAATAAATAAAATAAAAAGATGATCACAGTCCGACCTGATTTGACTGGCCCTCTCCGTTTCGTTTTAGAACGGCTATTATAGGCTAGCCAAACCGATGGCGGCTCCGGATTCCGGTTGAAGCAGTTGGTCCGGTCCGGTTTTCATAAGCATATGTACCATCAACTTGGTAGTATAAAAATTGTATAAAGATTTGTGTGTTTTATTTGATTGTAAAAATGTGTATAATAATAATAACATGTAATTTTCATAGGGGTATTTTTAAAATAAAATTAATGGATGAGAAATCAATAAAATGAAAATTAAATTAATGGATGACACATTAACTATTGCACTAGGTTTTTTTTTTTTTTTTTTTTTTTTTTTTTTTTTTTTTTTAAGGAAAAAAAGAAGAGGGAATTTGACGTTTCCAATTCCCAATTTCCTTCGTTCAAAAAAAAATTCCCAATTTCCCTCTAACCACCAAAACGAAACAAACAAATATTCTAACAACCTTTCTTCTTGTTGTAACTAACTACACTATGCCCTAACCCCTGATTAACTCCGGCCACATTTCAATCGATAATACCCTATTTTAATCTTTTGTTTTTCTATTATAAACACTCAAACACAAACAAACAAAGAAACAAAAAAGTATGGATTTTCTTCGGAGGTTACCTTATGATCTACTTGAGCGTATACTGAACCGACTTGATCTACCCGAAATAAACCGTTTAAGGGTTTTAGACCATTGTTTCGATAACTTGATTTCTGGGGATCAGTTTGTATCTCAGTATAATAGGAATAGAGTTAGTAGTTTATGGTTATTTTTCCATCTCCGTGGGCTGGGTGATAACATAGGGGTTCTTGTGGCTCATAGATTTGATTTGCATCAACGAGTGAGGACAATGCGTTTTCCGTTACCCTTTAATGTTGGTGATGAATTGAGACTCGGGGACATGTCTGGAAGTCTCTTTCTGTTTCGTAGACGGACTCGTCATCCTGATGATGAAGACGAATTCCTTGTGTCTTTGAGTGTTGTCAACCCTTTTCGCAGACAAGTGCATTCAGTTTTGTAAGAAAGGGATGGATTAGCTTGAATAATAACCGTACACCACTTTTGCAAAACGATTGATTTAGGTTTTTTAAGTTCAAATTGTACGAGACAGAATTGCATTGCATCCCAATAGGGACGAGTATGATGTCAAATACTGAACAGTATATTTTCAGTTATTTGTTCCTGGTTTCTTATACGTGGTATAGTTTATTAATTAATGTGCTGGTTATGTAGTTAATATTCTTTGCACCTTCTAATCAATTAGTGTACATAAATAGGTACCAAAACTGAAGTTGGAGATCAAGTGGCTGAAATGCCTAGCTAATGGAAGACTTGTTGCTAAGTGTCCTCGCAAGGATCTTTGAAATGAATTTGACCTTTTGAGTATTAAATCTAGTTAGTACTTCTGAACTTGTTTGAAATGAATTTGTCAATAGTCATATCCGCATAGTAACATCAGTAGGGATGAGTACTTTTGAATTTTGTTTGTGTAAATGTAAGCTTGACCAGACTGGTAGGAATTACTGAAGCCTTACTTTGATTGTGTAACTGTAAGCGATGCTCTCTGAATTACTGTCTGCAGCTTTTGATCTATAGTAATAGTAGTATTATGTTTTACACTTTGTGAAAGATGTTACTTGCAATATGATTTTTGGCATCTGTGCCAAAAATTTCAGGTGAAGAGGGATAATATTGTGCTTTACCTCTTAATTAGATGTTTATATGTTAAACCAAAAATGAAATCTGATTATTGGGATTACAAGTAACAAAATCAGCCCAAAAAACGAATCACCCGCTCTTTTCCAGATCAAGAACTTTTTAACTCCATTCATTTATGTCATACATACGAGTTCTCTCTAGTACATTACATCTGATTACAAGATGATCCATAACTTGCCCCCATCTGTTGCGCCCCATAAGTATCAATATTTGACTTTTAAAGTCAAGCATACAACCAAATTACTCTTGAAACATCAAATCAACGGGTCTAAGGTTTGATGATCCACAACCACCAGGCGTATTGTTTTCAACTCCTTTATATAAATTTAGTTCTTAATAATTGTCAAAACCCATTGGAATTGGACTTGTGCTCTTTAACTGGCTCAAAATCCTCATACAAACCATGAATTTGCTTGGATCAGTACCTGTCTATCTATTCTATGTAATAAAACCACATTTTTCTTACCACCGTCTAATTAATTTTTTTTTCTTCCTAAAATAACTATCCACAACAGCATGACACGTGGCATGAGCAGTCTTTGGTAACCATTTACTCATTGAAACATTCCCGCCTATGGTACATCTTTGAAATTGTGATTTTGTTAGTATATGTTTATTTACTTCTATATAAACATATAGTAAGTGTCCAAGCACAAGATCCTCCACTCATAAGTGAAGGATAGGAGAAATCACCGGGTAGGTGAAGGGAAGAAAAGAGATCTGAATGAGAACTCCATCCTCAAGAAATGCGCATTCAAGAGGAGGAGGCAAGTCCTTAAGTTCGATCTCAGGAAATTTATCAGTTTTCTCAACTGATTTGATTTCCTCTTTATGAAGTTCTTTTGGAAGAAGAGGGGGAGATGGATCTTCATTTAACAGATTTTCTAGAAAAAGAATATCCCCCTCAGGATCAAGATAGTTATCATCAACTTCCTGTGGAAGTGAACTATCTTGAGCAAGAAAAGCCTCGACCTCATCCCAAAAGGAGTCACTTCCCTCAAACGGAGTGAGAGAAGGGGAAGAGTCGGAAATGATAGGTTGAGAAATTGGAGTGGGATTGCCACTCACAGAATTATGAATGCTCATGCAGTAAGATGAGCCTAAGAATCCTTTAAAGTGAAGGAAACTCAGAAAAGGTAAGAAGAATCTTTTTGATTTTTGATTTTATAATATAAAAAGAAAGGGAAAATGTTTTTGTATTTTTATCTTTTAAGTATATATAGAAAGAAAAAGAAAATATTTTTGTGTTTTTGTGGTAAATATACAATGAGTGATTATTCAAAACTACTGATACTTCAAATCGTCTCGATACGTAGCACAGCCTCCCCGGCAACGGCGCCAAAATTTGACTCTCTCCTAAACCAACCTTCTTTATTTAACCAAGGGTGTTGGTCAAACAAAGCCTGAGAGCTCGGGAGAATGGTCAAGATATAAATCCGTGAGTACAGTGTATTCCCGGGTCGTTATGTCCCAACGAGGCATGCAATTTGGATTTAAACGATTTGTGATCGGGTGGTTTTGAACAGGAAAAAGTGTGATTGATTTATTCTAAGGTTTTATAAAATAAAACAACTAATATAAACTATTTTAACTAAAACTTAAACCTAAATTATTTAAATCCTAAAAACGCGTACGTTTAAATTAAATATAACGTTAACGTACGAAACAAAACGCGAATTCTGTCAAATATAAATCCCACGGATGTGAAATTTATATTTTTGGAATCCTAATAACTAAATAAATTATTAGAAAAAGAAAATATTTTTTTAGACTTTTTATTTAATTTTTATTAATTAAAAACTATTAAAACTAAATTAAACTATTTAAACTAAATTAATTATAATAAATACTAAATTAAAAGTTAAAATTATAAAACTTTTTATACAACTATATTAATATAATAGAAACTTTATAAAAATATAAAATTTCCTAAATACTAATAAATAAGCTAATTTAATAATTAATTACTAATTATTAAATTAATACCTAATTAAACTATTTTAATTATAATAAATATTAAACTATTTTCTAAAAATATGAAAATTTTTATGTAACTACTAAATGTTGACTGAAACTTGTAAAAAATATAAAAAGCTAAAACGGATTATAAATACATAAAAGAAGGAATACCCAACGGAACTAGTGCCCTAGAGCAGTTGGAAGGGGGTGTGGACTTAAGCATGTATACTAGCTAAGAGGTCTCAGGTTCGAATCCCACACCCCACGTTTTTTGCAATTATTTTTATTTTTCGATTTTTCTTTTACAAACCTACTTAATAACTATTTTTAAGGAACTTTAATAAAGCAAACTTTTCCAAAAAGCTCTAATAAGCTCTGAGAGAGCTTATTTTCTTAACAGTTGGCTATTTAAGCCAAAACTTGGATTTTGGAGTTGAAAAAGCTACAAACAAGCTATAATTTGAAAACTAATTATGAAATAAGATGAAACTAAGTTAATTGACTATAAAATAAGCAGAAACAAGTAAACTAGCACACTAGAATAAGCTAAAAAGTCAAATAAGCAATCCTAAACCTGCTTACAAACAAACAGGCCCTAAGGGCAAATTTGAAGGCTATGTGGGGTCCACTATCGTGAAGGGTAGTCCAAATTGGAGCTTGACCCTTAAGGTTGACCTGGTCAACTCTAAAATAAGCCAATAAGCTAAGCTTATGGCTTATTTATGAGCATTTGGTGGACCTTTGAACTTGGGTGCAAGAACTGAGTGCTCAGTTCTTGTTTCTGAGTTCAGGTCACAATGGAGGCCAAATAAGCCATAAGCAAATAAGCTAGAATCTAAAATAAGCCTAAGTTTATGAAGTTAGACTAATAAGCTACAAAATAAGCCAAGATGTAGGGTGTGGGTTCCACTGAGCAAGTCTCAGTGAGCCTAAGAACCTAGGCCAAAAAGCCTGGTGCAGGGGAGGTGATTGGCCCTGCACCCTCAAACAAGCTGATGCACACTACCCATAAAAAATCACAAAAATAAGCTGTTGCTGGATAATTGTAGCTTAGGTGGAATACTCTAACCTTTGAAAATTTCAAGTTCCAATTCCAAGTACAAAATTCATAAAAATTCTCACCAAAAGTGAGTTTTCTGCACTACAAGCATTTTTGACTTTTTAACTTTTGCACCACAGTTGACTTATGTGAATCTAAACTGAGTCTAATTGATTACTTGATGTTTATTAACCCTAAGTGAACCTAAATCAAGCACCCTAAACTAGTTCTAAGCTCAAATCAAGGATTTGGCATGCCCATTCCACAACAGATGGACTGTTGATGGAGTATGCATACGATTTTGACTTTTTGCTTCAAACTAACTGTTTATATGCCTAAGTTATCTATAACTACCCTAATGCAAGTTGATGAGACAGAAAATAAAGCAGAAAAATGGCTAAAATACTCTAAATGCAGTTAAACCAAACACTCCTTAAATGAACTGTTACACTAACTATTTTAAATTTTTAGCTTATACCTACTGATTTTATGATTTAAACAGATTAAGTGACTACTATATAAGCTGAATGAACTGAAATATCACACAGAAAACACAAGGAACATACAAATGCAGTTTAAACTAAATTATGGCATAGTAAGTATGTAAGAATGAACTAGCACATGCAAAAGCTACTCAAAAAGCATTCAAACATGCAACTATCATAAGAAATATAAATTACAAATAATCTATAAGCTACAACTGATTAACTACTAAGATAGATATGCAGAAATTGAAAACTTACTTATGGATCCTGAGTACAGCAATGAACCAAGGACACAATGAACTACACCAAAACTAACACCTCCCTGAGGTACTACAACCATAAGAATTCCAAATCACCATGCTTCTTTGACTTCCTTCTTCTTCTTTTCTAATTTTTTTATTATCAACTATTTTTCTTGGAATTTTTGGTATTTTTCCGATTTTAAGATACTGATAACAAATGTTTCTTAAAGCTTATCTAAGCCTTCTTCAAAAGCTTATAAGAGCTTTAAAAAGTCCAATACAACACTAATTAACAAACTTAAGCAAATTTGTCAAATTCCTTAAAATTGCTAAAATTGAATTTAATAAATAAAACTTGAAATTAAAACTTGCATTAAGTTTAAATTACAAGATTAAGACAGATTACAACTAATAAAACTTGAAATGACATTAAATTAAAGTTTACACTACTCTTACACTACTTTTACACTACTGATGGTCCTAAACTAGTGACACTCTCTTCTCTGAGTCTTCATTTCTTTTTATAGATATCCAAAAAGCTTCTTCTCTTTCTTCTGATCAAATCCCACCTCATCTGAGCCCTTCATTTGGTCAAATGAATCCTGACCATTTAAAACACCTTTTTGGCGCCAAAGTATCTAGGGACCTGTGGAGGTAGCGTGTGAGTATTTTAAGGGCTTGGAAGGTTGTGTGAGGTGGAGAGACAGGGTGTGAAAGGGAGGGTAGCAAGTTGGGGTGAGATACCATGGGTGTGGAGTGGTATTGGTGATGCAGTGAGGAAGGAGGGAGAGGAACAGTGGTGAGTGGTATTGGAGGGAGTTGACTGGGGTTTGACCCCGTATTATTTAAAAACGGGGTATTGGGTGGGCTTGTAATGGAGTTGGGCCATGGGTGTTTATGGGTGGCTGGATTAGGTTTTGGAGTGGATTAGGATTTTGGGTATAAAAGAAATAAGGGTCCATTTGGTTTGTATTTATTTCACAAGGACCAAGTTTGTAATTATTCCGAATTTGAGGGGCTGAAATTGTAAACATCCCAACTTGTTCAAAGGATCAAACTTGCCATAGTGTAATAGTCCAAGGTCAAAAATTGCAATTTTCCACTTATGGACCTTTAGGGACTAAAACTGCCAATTTACAAACTTGAAGGACCATTATTGCCAACTTTCCAAACTTATAGCCCAAGGGTATTTCTTGCCAAGTTTCATTTACCAAAGGACCCTGAATGTTAATTTTCCAATTTTTAAACATCCAGGGGTTAAAACTGTCAAATATGAAACTTGAGGGACTATTTCTGCCATTTGTGCAAACTTTGCTCGGTTTTTGTCTGTTTTCAATCCTTTTGCACCTGAAACAT
Source organism: Artemisia tridentata subsp. tridentata (assembly GCA_021014915.2). Classification (NCBI taxonomy): domain Eukaryota; kingdom Viridiplantae; phylum Streptophyta; class Magnoliopsida; order Asterales; family Asteraceae; genus Artemisia; species Artemisia tridentata. Next base: position 345,400,104 of record CP139503.1, on the reverse strand, counting down.
ATAAAAACACAATCCAAGAATATTTATAGTATTATGTGGTGTTTCTGTGTGTTTTTAACTGTTTTTGCAGTTCAGATGGGAACAAAATGATGAGTATTTAGACACTCATCAATACACATCATGAAAAAAAAATTAAAAACCAATTAGTATTTATTTTAACCAGTGTAGCTGGTAACGCAACGCACATATGATACCATAACAAAAAACTACTAGTATTTATTTTAACGAGTGTAGCCGTTAACGCAACGCACATATGATACCAGAACAAAAGTTGAAATGACGTGAGGCATATTGGCGATTTTTGCAGTTCATGTATGATCTTTGAACATCTTTGGAAAGTTTGTTGCTATTAGATGGACTTAACTCTTGTTATTATTGCATAATTCTATTATTTACGTTAGCGTAATGATTATATCCTGTCTGTTAATTATCGTGATTAATTATTGCCTTTTTTTCTTTTCTTGTAACTATAGTTTTTGACACTTTTGCCGGCTATTTTACTGGGTATGAACGGTCACACAGACTTAACCGGGTAATTAAGTCCTTCCCCTTTGGGAATGTTGGCAACTTGCGTCACCACTTCAATATTGTTTTTACACCAAACAAGATCCAAACTTGAAACCTCTCATATTATAGTGATTTCACAAACATTTTACTACAAATATAAATTCAGAACTTGCTTCAATCGATGTAAGCTTCGATGTGTATTACCATGAACTTGAACTTTAGGCAGGTAAAATAGTTTAAAGGTGTGGTTTTTATAGTGTCCTCTACAAGATCAATTGTTGTTTTACCGTGATAGAATCAATTTTGTGTCACACTTTATCTCGAAATAACTATTGCTTTCACATAGTTCATAGTGGTTAGTATACTATAGTTACCTGATGTTCTCATGACAGACAAAATGCATTGCGATTAGAAGAAAAGGAAAAGATGGAAAAACAGTTGTTGAAGCAAATCATTGATGAAGCAAACGAGTACAAGATCAATTTCCTCAACAAGAGGAAAATCATGTGTGACAACAACATGGCAACTAATCTCACAAAAGAAAAGGTAAACATATGCATTATGTACGTTATGCAATTTCATAGCATATTCAATGATTTTATTCTTAACTTACTTGTGATTCTTTAGGCATATGTTGAAGTTCCATGCAGAAGCTAAACAGAATTACTGGAAGGCAATTCCGGACCTTATTCCCAAAGAAACGCCTGTAATAGCGACAAGAGGAACCAAAAAGGACCAAGACAAGAAACCATCTATCGTTGTCATTCAAGGTCCCAAGCCTGGAAAGCCGACTGATTTATCTAGGATGAGGCAACTGTTCTTAAAACTTAAGAAGGACACCCCTGACCACCTTAAACACTCCCCACCACCATCTGCCGCCAAGGATGTGAAGAGTGATGCCGCCACGGGTCGATATATAATTATTGAGAGGGCAATAGGAGTTTCAGATGTTGAGGTAGCTATTTTGACATGGTTCAATATAAACTTTAGTTTTAGTTATTATGAAACAAAAATCTTTACGCATTACTCGTAAAAAACTTCATTGCCCATTAAAACGTGTTGTTTTATGCATAAAACTAGCGACATTTGCCTCCGTCCATACCTTAATGGAATTAGTATTACACTGGGCATTTAAGCTAATTTCAGTTTGGGCAAGCAATTTATCTTGGAAGGTAAGGACTAAGGAATGCAAATGTATGTAAGAAGACTCCCTGAAGTTTATAAGGTACTACTATATGTGTTAAAACTCTCAATAATTATATATCGACCCGTGGCGGCATCACTCTTCCATACCTTAATGGAATTAGTATTACACTGGGCATTTAAGCTAATTTCAGTTTGGGCAAGCAATTCATCTTGGAAGGTAAGGAATGCAAATGTATGTAAGAAGACTCCATGAATTTTATAAGGTACTACTATATGTGTTAAAACTAGTTTTACTCATAATTTGCAGAAAGTTAATCATGTAGCTAAAACTATTAATAGTACTATATGATTTATAGAAAGTCATGAATTTTACAACAATAGTGAATTTGATGGAAATACATAATGTGTTATAACATGTTGTAAAAAAAAGAAACAATAACAAAAAAATAAATGGGGTGAGAGAGGCTCGAACTCTCGACCTCCGTATAACTCGAGAATAGCTATGAGACCGACGCGCTAACCAACTGCGCCACCACCCCATGATGTCCATTACTACCATGTAATTTTACTTATTGGTTAACAATAACAATTATGTGACACAAACTTGTACGTACGTATCATGTTTGCTAGCATCCATATGCAAGTTTTTTTCAACATAAAATAACAAAGATAGACTACCAAGTCCGTATAGAAAAGAGAATTTGATAGGAGTAGTATTAATTTACATTTTGTGTGAGTGATAACTGATAAAGAGCTTTCTAGTACACTGTTAAGGTATCAGACTAAAAGAATGGTGAATAGAATACGACTTATTTTCACTGTTTATTTAGCTGTATGTAGTCTCTGATGTATAAGACTCAATATGGGACATGTCCATGTTGATATCTGAGAATTGATTTTGAGTTATAATAATATTCACCATTTTAGTGAAAAAAACTGATAAAGAGCTTTTTTTTTTTTTTTTTTTTTTTTAAAGAATCTTTAAGCCTTTATTTAAGTATAAACTATAAAGAAAGAAAGGAAAAAAAGGTTTGACTGAGACTGGACTTTCTCCTCTTTGCTCAGAAAATCTATATATATATATATATATATATATATATATATATATATATATATATATATATATATATATAGTGTTGTATTCTATGCAGTACCAATATTATATGCAGTACTTTACAGTACTTTTAAAATGAATCTAGGCCATTGGATGGGTATGATCAATGGCTATAATGAATTGTGCAATTTATGTAATTAATAGAAAGATTAGGATATTACTTGAAAAGCTGAAAGGGCAATTTAGGTAGTTTGTATTCATCCCTAAAAAAATGCTAAAAACCCTACAAAACCAAAAAACCTGCAGCCCCTCTCATTATTTGGGGAAAAAAAACTGATATTCGACAAAACATATCAGATCTACACCTCTTGCATCCATCATCGTACTTGACCCCAGCAACATCAATCAAGTTGCCATATTTACAATGGCATCCACCATGGTACTCGATCCCAAACAACCACCTCAACCCGCGAATCCCCAAACCCAATCGACCAAACCCTAATAGAATCCAAGGACGACCTATACACACGACTCAAACCCCTATCACGTCAAATTGAAATCGTCGAGATCCAAGAAGAATACGTCAAAGACGAACAAAAGAATCTCAAACGAGCGTTCAATATATTGTTCAGGTTTGTAACCCGTATTTGATTTTTGAGTTTTAAGATCAGTTTATCTGCTTTTATCTTTTAGGCTAATTCTTATTCTTGGCTAATTATACATGATAGTTTTGGTTATAGATTTATTGTGCAAGGCAAATAAAATGTATTTGATTCACTGGTAACAACAAAAATAGTCCACTGTGGTTATACTAACGAATAAGCATATGGAACATATGTGTTTAGTGTATTATATTAGATAGTGAGTAGTTTTTGTAGTTGATGACATTTTTGTTAAGATACTTGTAATGGGCTGTTGATGGTATTAAAATTAAAATGTTAAGTTATATTCTCTAAAAGTGCTAATTGTTTTTATGTTATTGAAGATATCGTAGATCATAAAGATGTGATACTTTTGTTAGGTGGTTTGTTAAGTTTAACCAATTATGCATATATGTTTTAATGTTGATACGCAGATATGTTTAGATTGTGCATATGTTTTTTCTAGATGTTCATAATAAAAATAATTATAATTGTTTGTAATTACAGGTACCGAACATGTTTTTGGAAGGCGTGCGGATATGTTTCAATAAATTTGATGAGAAACCGCAGTGTACACATATGTTTTTGAAAGGGCACTTATATGTTCTAATGAATTTGATAAGAAAGTGAAACGTGCACGTATGTTTTTGGAATAGTGCACACATGTTTCTGGATGATGGACACATCTATATTAAAGAAGATACATTTATATTTGAATTGTATTTCATTTTGTATATATACTATTTATGTTTTTGGTTTGTTGTAAATTTAGAGTTTATATGTATGCGTCTATGTTTTTTATTATAAATTTTGAAGATTAAAGAATGTCTACTAGAAACATATGTGCAATTACTATTTTGAACAAAACAACTTTGGTATCTAAACAATTGTACGCATAAAACATATGTAAATTTACAATATTTAAAAAAAAACACATATGCATTTAATTTTTCGTAAAAAATCTATGTAAAAAAAAATTCTGTAAAAAAAATTAAAAAAAAATATATATATTTTAAATTTCGAAAATTAAGGTGTTTAAAAACGTTTTTTAATTAAAAAAATTCAAAAACAAAGTTAAAATGTGTTTTACTAATATACCCTTATGAATTAAATAAAAAGATTTAATAGTACTAAATTCTTATTGGTCAAAAAGAGTACTGTAAAGTACTGTATCTAATATTGGTACTGCATAGAACGCGCCCCTATATATATATATATATATATATATATATATATATATATATATATATATATATATGATTGAGGTTCATATAGGATAGTGCTTAAAATAAGAAGTATTAGAAGCCAATAGCCTTGTGACAAGTGGAAATTATGAGATTAATATAAAATAAAATTACAAATAAAATAAAAGGGTATTTAGGTAATTGAAACATCCTTAATAATCTCCATAAGTCTTGAACCGTTTTAGTTTTTCAACATCTTCTCCAATGTTTCTACTATTCCATAAAAAAAGTACCCATGTTATGTCCATCTCCATCTCTTATGCCCACATGAGCAGAACCCATAACGACCGCCATCTTTGATGTTTAATTTACCGCGATTCCCACCATAGATCAAGATTTCGTTCAAACTTTGATGCTTTATTTCGGCTACCATGTCGCCATGTCGGAATTTAATCGACGTCGACAGATTTTGGTTCATGGTTTCTCGATTTGTTTCCATTTTTTGAAAAGTTTATTTAAGTTTTTGTTTATATCATATGATTTTAAATGGAAGCGACAACTGATGTATCAATGGTAAATGTACGTATCAATATTATAAAGGTTGTGTAAATTTTGTTATGTTCATGTATCAACAATAGTTTTTATAGAGATTCGACGGATTCGGATTGAAAACTTTTGTATCATTATTATATTGCTTTCATAAGTTGTGTATTAGTTTTTTTTATATGTGTGTATCAATGTTCAATTGTTCAGTTTTATCATTATTTGGGAAAAAATTTGTGCATGAATTTTTGTAAACTATCTGTATCAATGATTTAGATCTAAAAGACTAATGGCCCGTTTGGTTTGTAAGTGGGTTTAGAATCGGATTCGGATTTGGATTGGTTTGAAAGAAAAGGAGAAGACCGAAAATATGTAATTATTAAATTTAAACATTTGTTTATATGTCAATATTAGATTAAAATATTCTTTTTATAAAATTTAGATGAGATGGAAATGTGGAGCCTAGAGGAAACAAATTGACACTCATCATATTAACGTGGATTCAAATTTATATAATCCCTCCGTCTCAAAATTATTGTCAAAAGACAAGAATTACAAAGTTTAATTGTAACACCCCAACCCGAGAAGGGCTAAAGTGCAACATTATGGAGTCAATTCAGAACACAAGTGAAACGGAGATACAATACTAGTTCAAAACTTACAAGATAACAAAAGAAAACTAATCAAAATACAAGGTACAAAAAGGGCAATAATAATCTAAGCCCAACATAGATGCTTCTAATCGTCTCTAAGTCCAGCAAGTATCTAACAGGGTGAAGTCTTCTAAGCCCAAAAGCAAAACCTTCGTCCATAACCCAGCTTCCTACTAAACCTGCCGCAGGAAAAGAAATGTGGTTGAGCTTACAAAGCTCAGTGAACAGATATCAAACGAATAACAATAAAATACAAAAGAGATATGATAAGAAAAGGAATACGAAGATAGTTTACATTTGGTGTCAATGGATAGTCAAGGGTTGTCAAAGGTTAAGTATAAAGGTTAAGTGTAAGATGTAAGGTGTAATGTATGTGGAATTCAGTATTTTACCCAATGCCAATCAATACAATACAATACAATAGTAGCCCAATATGGAGTGATCAACTCCCAATATGTGAGGGGTTGCAATGCACGCATACCCAGTCACCAAGCAATACAATATGTAGCAATGTAGACAATGTAGTAGCTCCAATAAGTCAACCAATCAATCAATCAATCAATCAATCAATCAATACAAATATAGGATGCATCCATACGCCCCCGTAGGCCAATAACAATCACAATCAAGCAGTAGTCAATAGTAGAGCGGGGACGGCGTAGTACATCTCTCCAACTACGCTAGAGTACATAACATTGGTGCATCAATGCTATGGTTGTAGCTACTCCACAACAAGTAATACCCCGGGTAATTACTGAAGGGTCATGTGGTCAAGGTTCAATATCAAAGGTTTAAGTTCCAAATCATCATCAAAGGTCCAATGTCAAGGTTCAAAGATTCAGTGTCAAGGGATCAATCAAAGGTTTAGTATCAATGGGTCAAGATGGAGAGGTCAAAGCCAAAGTTCCCAATCCTCAAGGTTAACTATTCCAAGTCCCAAAATCCCATGGTTCATATATTAAAGGTCATAATGAGAGTTTAAAACAAAGTTCAATTTAGCAGGTTTCCATCACTTGTTTAAAAGGGTTCGTAGTACAATCCCGTTTAAAGAGTCTATAACCAAGTTCATTTAGAAAAGATCTTCCAAAAAAATAGACATTTATAAAAGTGGTCTTTAATAAAGGTTTTCATACAATTTCCTTCAAAAGTGGTCTTCATGAATTTATAAGATCCCATAAATAAGTGGTCTTAAGTCATATTAAAGTGTCGTTATAAAATGGTTTCTCCTTTATATATTTCCATGTTATAATTAAGAAAAGATATTCACCTCTTGTAGTATTATCCCAAAAGAACATTCAAAGTCTTACCATGGTTTTATCTCCCGTTACAATATCCCATAGAATACCCAAGGTCTCACAAAGGTTCAAGGATTTAGGTCACAAAGGTTATCAAACGGATCATGAGAGTTCAAACGGATAACAATAGGGTCACAATTTCTGGTGCAGCACACTAATCATAGAGTCAATATGAAGGATTATAATCATGATCAAGTGGAATCGTAACATGATAGTAAATCAAAGACGAGTTAAAAGAGAGAGAGAGTGTGCACTCTTACTGAAAGAGTACGGAATATTTGTACCTTTGCCGAGTCAAAACAATCCGAAATCAGACAAAAGGAGAATGGTCATTCCCACTTCACCAACCTAGAATAGAATGGATTCGAATTAAGAATAGATCAAATCACGTAAGTTACCTCTTTTAGTTATCTTTCCATTTTTTAGTAACTTCCCATATTTAGCGGCTTTCTATTTTAGGTAACTTTCCATATTTAAGTAGTTTAATCATTTTAGAACACTTTCTATTTTTAGCAAGTTTCTTTATTTAGAAGGTTTCCAATTTTAGAAGTTTCCATAAATAGTACTTTCCAAAAATAGCAGGTTTCCATAAATAGCAGAATTCCCATTTTAGTCATTTTCCAATTATAGTCATATTCAATATTATTAGGTTTATCATTTTAGTAAGTTCCCGTGATTAAATATGATAAGTATTCCATTTTATACACATTTTCCAAGATTAGGATTTCGGTTTAATTAATATCGTAATTAAGGTTTAAATATGTCAAATAAATAAGTTAAGGGTCAAAAGTGAAAATAAACATAATATAACACATATACATAGGTCCCATCAGCCAAATATGCCAAATTTACATATTACACCCTTTAGTTTCAAAAGTTACAAATTAATCCGTTAATTTACTAATTTATCATAATTAAACCATTAATTAATACAATTATCACATAAGCACCACAACTATTCTAAAATGACCATTTCAGCCCTTAACATATCTTACAGGTCGTGACATGCCAAGTATCCCATATTTACATTTTTAGTCCCTCAAGTTATAATAATTACAATTTAAACCTTATAATTATTAGAAATTACAAGTAAGCCTTATAAATTACCAAACTTGCATATTATACCCTTTAATATATTTTAAAGACTGAATAACCTTCAAGTTCCCAGAATTTACCATTTAAACCCTCTACTTTAATTATTTACAAAACATATACATTTATGTATATAATTAACCATTTATATCCTTTTAATTATCAAAAATGCATACAAGCCCATTTAATTATCAAATTGACACCCTTAGCCCCTCAATATAATTATTTACAGTTTAGACACTGAGTTTTCAGAATTTACAAAAATGGTCCCTCTATTTAAATAAAATACAATTCTAATTAATAATTATATATAATTTCATTTTTAATCCTTTTAATCACAAAATTACACTTAACCCCCTGAATTTATATTTTATATGAATCTATTATGAGCCTTAATCACTCGCAGGGTGAACGTAAATAGTTGTGAATAGATCTATTAGGGGCTGACGACCCCCGTTTGTGTCTGCCAGGATGGGCCACCAAACGCACTTTATTTAATCCAATAATAGGTGAAATGGCAAAACCTATCCAGAGGGCCATTATTATTTTCCATCATGTGTGATTGATGTGACAAGTTAATAGTTGCGTGTCATGAGCTTAAAGCAAATATCAAATTATTTTCCAACTTGTTAATTGTAAATCGATGCAATTATCCCTTGTGTTCAACTACTAAACTTAAACCTATGAATATCACTCAACTTTTTGTTGACTTTTAGCATGTATATCTCAGGTAACTTTTAAGGAGGAGCACGAGGCAACGGAGTGGGCAATAAACCCCATCATGGGTGTTAAATAAACATTTTATCATTCGCTTTTATTATTCATATCTTCTATGATATGTTCAAACTATGAAACAAACTTTTGTACTCGGATAATTTGGTTTTTACTGAATGATAAATAATAAAACGCCTCTTTTGAGCCGTTTTCTATGATATTGACTTCGATCCACTAAGTAATACCCCATAAAGTCTTCCGCTTCTATTGTTGAAATTTAGGGGGTGTTACAGATTGGCATCAGAGCCAAGGTTATAGAGAACCAAATGTATTTTAAAACATTGGACTATAACTACGCTTTTTAAACGGGCCATTTTACACAACACCACTTTACGCCCTCCGTGCCTTCGTATCTCCAACAACGGTTAGAAAATGTTGTTTACCATATAAATTCTTTATAATGTTAACGTATGCTATGATTATATTAATGACTTGCATTTACTATTCAGGAAAAATACAGTACCATGTCGTCCTCTTCCCATCCTATCACCTTTTCGTCTGACTCCGACTCAGAGACTTCTATTCCAGTACCACCTCCATCACCTGCAAGGGTTCGCAGGCATAGGCATGTGCGTCAACTTCAAATCTACGAACCAGAACCTTTTGGTCAACTTTTCCGACGTTACGGAGGAAGTCCTGTCCAAAAGCACACTCCCCGGAAACGTGTGCATACGACACCTACTCCACTAGTACCACCACCATCTCTACCCATACCTACTCCACTTGTGCCACAAGCACCATTGATATCTCCGACATCACCTATGACCGGAATTAGGCCATCACCGTCATCATCTCTTGAGCACCCTAGAACAATACGACTATCCCCAGTTCCAACACCCACTGTCTTTTATCGACAGACCACCACTGTACCTTTACCAGCACCTAGTTCACCAACCATTACCTCACTATCAGCTCCACCTCGTAGGAGGCCTCGTGAGCAGACTGCGACCGAGGCTACTTCTCGCCCTAAGACCCGCAGAAGGGTCGATGCGCGCAAATGGTCTTTCTTGCTTCTAGGATTCTTCTGGTTACCGGAGAGCCTATCCACCACACCATACCTTTACTAGCTGCCAGATTAGCCCGACATGAGGATCGTCTTGATGACATTGTGAGAGTGATTGATGATTTCCCACTAGAGCATGTGGAGGCTATAGGAGAAGATGTAGGAAACCTTGAGATTGGTCAGTTAGCTATGGAGGAGAGTTTTGAACTGATGAGCACACGTCTACAAGAGGCTATTGAGACTATACATACCTTGGGAGGTATTGCTATCATGATGCAGGGAGAGATCGAGTCACAGGATGACGAGATCGACAGGATCAGCATTCAGGTCCTGAATCTGAGGAGTATGGTTAGGGACTCCCATGCTAGGGAGAGAGCCAGAGATCTGACGATAGAGACCATGATGACTATGATTGGAGACCTTCAGCGCCGACTAGATGGTGCACCAGGGAGTTCATAGATCAGGGATATATCATTATAGCTAAGAGTTGTCTTAGCCTGCCAATGTGGCATTAATAAAAGAATCTTGTATTGTTATGTTTTCTTTTGTAAAACGAATGAACAAGAAATTATTAATATTATGTTGTCAGTATTATATTGATATTGATCTATGTTTCCACGGTTGTTTCCTTATATTCATATACGTTGTTGTGCTCTCATATATATTGTCACAGGGAATATCGGCTCATACAAACCAAACCAATCAGTTATAATTCCATTGTGTGTTGTGATTTATTCAAGCATATCATGAAAATTATTTATACCACTATAAATTAAACTCGATTGTCTTGTTAAATTAAACTACCCCAACATAACATGGTTATATGTGCTATTGATAGAATAATGGCTAAAATAAGGAAAAAGACTACGACTGAAATACCTAAACTGCAACGTCAACACCCACTATGACTCCGGCTGACATCGAGAAAGCAATTGCTGACGGTGTCACCGCAGTTCTGGAAAGACAAGCCGAATCTAATGCTCGCACCAGCGGCACTAGCATACCACCAGGAAGAAGTGGAACCTCTGTACCCCGCAGATGTACCTATAAGGATTTTATGGGTTGTCAACCGACATTCTACAAAGGTACAGAAGGAGTAACCGAACTTGCTCAGTGGTTCGAGAGAATCGAAACAGTCTTTCAAAGAAGTGGCTGTACGGAAGATTGCAAGGTTACCTTTGCTACTGGAACTCTGCTGCAAGATGCCCTATCATGGTGGAATGTTATTACCCAAACTATGGGAATGACTGAAGCATTTCAACTCACTTGGGCTGAGTTCAAAGCAAAGATACTCAAGAAGTACTGCCCCCATGTTGAACTGAGAAAGTTGGAAGATGAATTTCACGAACTAGTAGTGAAAGGGGTCGATCTTATAACATACAATAGAAGATTCTTGGAACTAGCGGCACTATATCCCACCATGGTGCCAGATTTCGAGAAGACAATAGAAAAGTATGTCGAAGGACTTCCTCGGAGCATCGAAGGAGATGTGACTTCATCAAACCCATCAACCATAGAAATGGCAATGACTCTTGCTCAAAAACTGTTGGACCGAGAGGTCAAGTGTAACAATGAACTCAAGCGAAAGCTTGGCGACAGAAGGACCACCCACACCAACAGTAGCAACCACTACAACAACAACAACTACCACCGAAACAACAAAAACTCCCACAATAACCATAGGAACAACAATCAGAACCGCCACAACCATCACAACCGCAACATTCAGCAGAACCATAGGCAAGAGACCGCCAAAGCATATACCGCCACTGGAGGCAAAGAATATGCAGGTCAGAAACCTCAGTGCAATAGATGCAAGTTACACCACCATGGGCAGTGCACCATTAACTGTACGAAGTGTCAAAGAATGGGTCATCAGGCCAAGGATTGCAGGAGTCCCGCTACCGGGAGCAATTTGCAACCTGTGACACCAACATGCTACTCCTGTGGAGAAGTTGGACACTTCAGGAATCAATGCACCAAGGGAAATGGTCAGCAGAGCACCGCTCGAGGGAGAGCATATGTGATGGGAGAAGGAAATGCACCCCAGAACCCAGACGTGGTCACGGGTACGTTTTTACTCAATCATCATAATGCTAAAGTATTATTTGACTCCGGAGCCGATAAGAGTTTTGTATCTACTTCCTTTGCCCCCTTACTTAACATAGCCCCATCTAAGTTAGATACTGCCTATGATATCGAAATGGCCAGTGGAGATTTAATTGGCATCAACACTGAAATTCGGAATTGTGCCATAACCTTAGAAAACGAACCTTTTTCCATCAACCTCATGCCTACTCAGCTAGGAAGTTTCGACGTAGTTGTTGGAATGGATTGGTTATCCAAACACCATGCTAGAATCATCTGTGATGAAAAAGCAGCCCATGTTCCATTCAACGGAGAAACTCTAGTTATCCATGGCGATAAGAGTAAAACTCGACACGGTATCATCTCGTGCACCAGAACGGTGAAGTACATGAATCAAGGTTGCCAAGTATTCATGGTTCGAGTAACGGAAGATAAATCGAAGGAGAAACGACTTGAAGACGTTCCTATCGTCAAGGAGTTTCCAGAGGTTTTTCCCGACGATTTACCCGGCATTCCACCTACCCGTCAAGTAGAATTCCAGATCGATCTAGTGCCTGGAGCGGGACCGGTGGCAAGAGCACCTTATAGACTAGCTCCTTCTGAGATGAAGGAATTAGCTGAACAATTGGAAGAATTGTCAGATAAGGGTTTCATCCAACCAAGCTCGTCACCTTGGGGAGCTCCAGTCCTATTCGTTAAGAAAAGAGACGGAACTTTCCGAATGTGTATCGACTACCGAGAATTAAACAAATTAACCGTGAAAAATCGATATCCACTACCCAGGATCGATGATTTGTTTGATCAACTACAAGGATCGAGTGTCTACTCGAAGATCGACTTACGGTCAGGATACCATCAGCTAAGAGTTAAAGAGGAAGATATTTTTAAAACAGCTTTTAGAACTCGATACGGGCATTTTGAATTTCAAGTAATGCCATTTGGTTTAACCAATGCGCCCGCAGTGTTTATGGATTTGATGAACCGAGTATGCAAACCATACTTGGATAAATTTTTGATAGTATTCATAGATGACATCCTAATCTATTCTCGCAACGAGAAAGAACACGCGGCACACTTGAGAATCATTTTAGAGTTGCTCAAAAAGGAAGAGTTGTATTCCAAGTTCTCTAAGTGTGATTTCTGGATTAGAACTGTACAATTTCTGGGTCATGTTATCGATAGTCAAGGCATCCATGTAGATCCGGAAAAAATCGAGGCCGTTAAGGATTGGGCATCTCCTACCAACCCCACGAAAATACGTCAATTCTTAGGTCTTTCCGGTTACTACAGACGATTCATTGAAGGTTTTTCAAAAATCGCCAAGCCTTTGACCGAGTTAACACAAAAGAACAAGAAGCACAGTTGGGAAGAAAAGCAGGAATCGGCTTTTCAATTGTCAAAGCAGAGACTCTGTGAAGCCCCGATTTTAGCACTACCAGAAGGAAGTGAAGACTTCGTAGTGTACTGCGACGCGTCATACCATGGTTTAGGTGCGGTACTGATGCAAAGAGACAAAGTGATAGCTTATGCTTCACGACAACTCAAGACGCATGAAGTAAATTACACAACTCATGATTTAGAATTAGGAGCAGTAGTATTTGCTCTTAAGATATGGAGACATTATCTGTACGGCACCAGGTGCACGGTATACACAGATCACAAAAGTCTTCAACATATCCTATATCAGAAAGAGTTGAATATGAGACAACGTCGATGGTTAGAATTGCTTAGTGATTACGATTGCGAAATTCGCTATCATCCAGGGAAAGAAAACGTTGTGGCAGATGCCTTAAGTAGGAAAGAACGAATCAAACCTCTCAGGGTCCGATCCTTGGGAATGACGATTTGTTCGCCTCTTCCATCTCAAATACTTCAAGCACAATCCGAAGCTCTTCGAGAAGAAAACAGAACAAAGGAAAGAATCTATGGCATGCCGGAGAATCCAAATGGTTTTGTGAAAAGATCGAACGGAATGCTTTGTTTTAAGGAAAGGAGTTGGGTTCCTCTCTATGGAGGTATATGTGACCTCATCATGCATGAGTCTCACAAATCAAAATACTCCATTCACCCAGGTTCCGACAAGATGTACCAAGATCTTAAGAAACTCTACTGGTGGCCAAACATGAAAGCCGACATAGCTGAGTATGTCGGGAAATGTTTAACTTGTGCAAGAGTAAAAGCAGAATATCAGAAACCATCAGGATTGTTAGTACAACCAGAACTTCCCATGTGGAAATGGGAAAGGATCACAATGGACTTCATCACCAAACTACCCAAGACGTCAACAGGATATGATACCATCTGGGTCATCGTGATCGTCTCACCAAATCCGCTCATTTTCTACCTATCAAAGAAACCGACGAGATGAATACACTCGCGCAGTTGTATTTAAAAGAGATAGTTACCCGACATGGAGTACCTATCTCCATCATCTCGGATCGAGATAGTCGATTTACGTCTCATTTTTGGAATTCATTGCAAAAGGCATTGGGTACCAAATTAGACATGAGCACCGCCTATCATCCTCAAACTGATGGACAAAGTGAAAGAACCATCCAAACCTTAGAAGAAATGCTTCGAGCATATGTGATCAACTTCGGAAAAGTTTGGGACAAACACGTACCATTGGTAGAATTCTCCTACAACAATAGTTATCACGCTAGTATTAAGGCAGCACCATTCGAAGCACTGTACGGAAGGAAGTGCAGATCACCCGTTTGTTGGGCCGAAGTTGGTGACATACAACTCACTGGGCCCGAACTCATTCATGAGACAACGGAAAAGATAGTCAAGATCAAACAACGATTGCAAGCTGCAAGAGACAGACAGAAGAGTTACGCCGACGGGAGGAGAAAACCCATGGAATTCCAGGTTGGAGATAGAGTAATGTTGAAAGCGTGGGAAATTGAACCCTCGATACATTGGACCATTTAATATCCTAGAAAGGATTGGGCCAGTGGCATACAAACTAGAGTTTCCAGAAGAACTCAGTCGAGTACACGATACCTTCCACGTGTCTAACCTCAAAAAGTGTTTATCTGATGAATCTCTTGTCATTCCACTCAAAGAGATTCAACTCGACGATAAACTAGTCTTTACAGAAGAACCGGTAGAAATCATGGATAGGGAAGTCAAACAATTAAAACACAACCGTATTCCCATAGTCAAAGTCCGATGGAACTCTAAGCGAGGACCGGAATACACTTGGGAGCGCGAGGACCAGATTCGTGCCAAATACCCTCATCTATTTCCTTAGACACCCCTGACAACCATCTTAGACTATAATTCCGGGATGGAATTCAGAATAAGGGGTAGGTACTGTAAACTCCCATAATTTTCCCTATGAATAGTAGATGTTAATCAATGACTAATATATCATTACGTTAATTAATGATGTTTTTACCAATAACAAAATTTTTGTTTATCACATATGTTATGTTACTCAAAATCACTACGATGTTTGTGAACCCCTATTTCCTCGGAACGATGCTCACACATGTACCACTATAGTCTAAAATCGCGAGAATATTAAACTTTTACCATTTACGAACTTACGTAATGTATTTTAGCAAAACGCATTCGACAACTCCCGGACTCACGTAAACGTTTCACTAAATATTAACTAAACTTTCACTAATCATAAATTAAATATTCCCTAATCCTAATTACCATTCAAACGAACCCTTAATTAATTTCTAAGCCCAACTTAAATTTCGGCCTGTTACTATTCACAGCCCACAAAACTTGAGCCCAAAATTCTTATATTTATTTTTTGTTATACTCGACTAAATCTAGCCAAAAACACACCTCGTACGCATTATTCTTACACACGACACACACGTATATTTACTCTACCTCATTTCTCACCTAGCCAACTTCGAGTATGTCAATTTTCAGCTTTCCATGTCGAGTCTCACTACATTTTTACGAGGCAAAGTATTTCATCCAAAAACAACCCATCCGATTTGTAACTAATCCAAAACTAAACCATTTTTGCTCTTGTTTGTTTCTATGAAGTTCTAAAATCATTTCTAACATGAATCCATGCCTAAAGGATAAATTTGATCAAAGGTTAACTAAGTAATACACGATTTCCAAATCGTGTACACAATAGAAATGATGGTCGACATATTTTTAAAACCACAAGGACGTACACTCCCCATTTCATGCTCTCACAAGAGTATTATAAAATCTCTAGGCAAGGTACTAGTTGTATTTTAAAAAGAAACTCATATGTACCACCCTAATATATAAAATGAAATCACACGTTTTCTTTTGACAATGGAGTATGTCGACTAGCTAGAAACCAAAAATGAGAAGCATGTTACCTCTTACAAACCTCAAGACTTTTGAATACACGTTACCATCACATCTCATAAATTTATAGTCACTAGAATACTCAAAATCTCATATATATATATC
This sequence comes from Artemisia tridentata subsp. tridentata, assembly GCA_021014915.2. NCBI lineage: Eukaryota > Viridiplantae > Streptophyta > Magnoliopsida > Asterales > Asteraceae > Artemisia > Artemisia tridentata. The sequence goes on along the minus strand of CP139503.1, from coordinate 345,383,702 downwards.
ACCTTGCATATATATATATATATATATATATATATATATCATATATATATATCACCTTGCATGCATGCACTCGTTTCCTACATTCATACAAATCAAATTTCATAAATACTAAGTCCTAGCTTTAGTTCCTAGTTCAAAACGCGTTGGTAAGAGCACAAGTATTTCAAATCGGGTTTAGGAGAAACAAAACTTTGTTTGTGAACCTTGGTTGAGTCGACATTCACGCTACACTCTCGTACTACCCTCTCCTCGACTCTACGAATCGTTTTACCCCACCATCTTGGTGTAGTAAGTCTCACACGACCTTTTTCCATTTTTACTTAAACGCATACTTTGATTTTTACGTATATATCACTATCACTTGCACCAAATTACTCGTAATCTATATAAACAACAATTACGTATTATTATCTCACCTATATATTCACTACGCTAGTAATCAAGACATGTAAAGATTTAAATCATAAAAGTCACGTATAAACTATTTTTGGACACATTTCTAACGTACAACAAAACCTAGTCGTGACACACTTAAAATTTTCCAAGTCTTTTTACTTGAAAACTCGTTCCATGCACCCCAAGAAACGAACGTATATTTTTGAATCCATCTTAACGAGCATGCTATTTTATTTCGTAGCCCAATAAACCAACTACCAAGCTATTGATTTCATATAGAACATTTGTAGTACTATCTACGTCTCGACCTCTTAAACGATACAAAGTATCACGACCTTGAAACCGGTTTTGAAAACTAATAAAGTACCGATTGGGCCTTAAAGCCCAATCAGTCGAAATAAGCAAAACAAAATAAGCAGTCCTTATAAGCTGTTGTGAAATGTTTTTGACATACAAAAATAAGCCCGTAACCAGGCCCAAAGATTTCGCAAGCCCAATGGATTAAAAATACTTAACGGGCCATAGTTTATCGTTTAAAAGCCCATTAAGCTATAAATAAGCTCTTTCGATAAAATAAGCAGTTTAGAAAGTTCGATAAGTTGTTTTTAACTTAATTGAGAAATAAAAACACTAAGTTTCGAATTTGGTGAATTTTGGACTAAATTTGCAAATTTTATAACTTTCGGGTTAAAAGTGTCAAGTTTATAAAGTTGAAGTAAAAACTGTCCTTTTGCAAACTATAGGGTGAAAAACTTATTTTATGAACTTTTGGGTGAAAAGTGTAATAATTGGAAACTTTTGGACTTAAAACGGAAATATATTTAACTTTGGACTAACGATGTAACGCTAACGCCGTTAGGGTAAAAAGTGTAAAACCTGGAAAAGACAAAGACCAAATACTATATTTGAGATTTTTATTTTTACTTTTCATTTTACAATTTCACATCTCGACGTTTACATCTTGTTATTTCAAACTATTATTATTATTAATTTTACGTTATATGTATATATACACCCCAACCCGGCAAGGGTAAAGATGTCACGTTAATGGTTTCATATCAGATTAAACAAAGCATACTTCAATAGTAATACAATAAAATATCCAAGGTTACAAATGAGATACTAACATTATAAGGTTAAGAATGAAACAAAACTAAATACTAAGTCTGCAAATGCAATCCTTCTAATGACTTCTACTTCAGAATAATTATCAAGGTCTTCTAAGTCCAAAAGTCTCTTCACTCATACCCAAACCCGTCGTCCTGCTTATAACCTGCCGCACACGAAAAGAAAACGTGCGGCTGAGCTTAAAAAGCCCAGTGAACAGATATAACGATAACAAGCAGTAACGGTAAAGATAGCGAAGTAGAAGAATGAATACCACAAGAGTCAGAAACAGGTATATAAAAATTATACAGATATAACATGAATAACACTTGTTACAGAAAAATAAGTATAAACACGTAATCCAAGATCCTACCACATACCAGGTCAGATCAAATCAAGTAAAGTGTTAAATCACATACCAGGTTGCCGGGTGACAGTAATAGTAATGGAAAGCAAAGGTAATCAGGTTATAAGGTTACAAGGTGTAGGGTAACAGAAATCCTCTACGAGCCCAGAAACATGAACATGAAATCATAATCATACCGCCATGCAGAGAGATGTTCCTCTCACTAATCCCAGAAATCAGAAAATATGGAGTGATCAGCTCCCAGAGTGTGAAAGACGTGTATCGCACACACCATCAGTCACCAGTAATACAGAAATCAGTAATCAGTAATCAGAACAGTTCTAGGATGCATCCATACGCCCCTGGTGGCCATAAACCTCCCAACACACCAAATAAAATACAGAAAAGGGACGGAACAGGTCATCACTCTCCTGCCCTAGAGTCATGCCATCGGTGCATCAATGACATGGTCATGAAACCCTCATGACTAGTTATGGCTCGTAGTATCAAACTGTGGGTTAGGGTCAGGTATCATGTATCATGTGTCAGGTGTCATGTCTCAGAAATCAGTATCATGTATCGAGAATCATGTATCAGGAATCAGTATCATGTATCAGAAATCCGTATCATGTATCAGAAATCAGTATCATGTATCAGAAATCAGTATCATGTATCAGGTGTCAGGTGTTCAGGTGTCAGGTTCAAGTATTCAGGTTTATGGCAAGGCATTAAGTATTTAGTTTAGTTGCATAAGTCAATTCCCATTTCAGAATATCAGAAGTTCATATCAGAGGCTCATATCAGGAAGGTCATAACAGTAGGTCAATATCATAAGGGTTCAATATCAGAAAGTTTTAATATCAGAAAGATCATATATCAGAAAGATCATCAATTAGAAGGATCATAAATCAGAAAGATCATATATCAGAAAGATCATATCAAACGCTCATAATATCATGGAAGAAACAAACAAGGTTCACAGAACAAGGAAGCATAGCAATAAATCAAGAATCAGAAAATAGGTTCAATATCAAAAGGTCCAATGTCAGAAGGGTCAAGTATCAGGAAATCCAAAATCAGAAGGTTCATATCATTTTGTTTCAAGGTTCATAACAAGGTTCAATTTAAAGATTTATATAAAAGTTCCTATCATAGTTCAAAAAGTAATCTTTTAAAATAGCTTTCGTGAAAGTAAACCTTAAACAGTCTTCATAAAGTAGGTCCTTTAAAGAAAGTTTTCAAAACATTTTCACATGTAATTAAGAAGAGTTTTTACATTTAGTTATAAAATCCTATGAACCTTCAAAGTATTCCAGGGTCATAAATATTCACATTACAGGGTGATGGACAGATCATATCATGTATCAAAATAAATAAAGCAAGGTTCATGAATTAGGGAAAACATAACAAAGGCATAGATTCAAATAGGAAAGCCCCATATAAAAGGCTCAGATCATAACCAACTGATATGCATAATGAAGACCCAATCAGAGTATAACAACGGCTCAGAGAAATACTAAGATGAATCATAGATACTGAATGAAATAAGCAAGAGGACACCCTTACTGAAAAAGGGCAGAATATCTGTACCTTAGCACCCGAATCAAAGGATGATCAATGACAGACAATGGATCACTCCCTCTTCACACCTAGAGGAGTCAAGACAGAATTACTAAAGATCCCACTTTCCATATCAAGTAACTTTCTATTTTAGGCAGGTTTCCTTATTTGGCAAGTTTCCATACTTTAGGGTTTTACATGTAATTCTTCCAAGGTTAAAGGTCAAATATGTAATTATCACATTCATTCTTTTTAATCCATCATTTATTCAGAATGTACGTCTTCAATACTTCAAGTTTGCCAAATTACATTTTATAGCCCCTAGTTTACAAAATTTCCATTTAAACCCCTTAATTCATAATTTTACACTTTAAATCCTTATCTTATCCATAATTACCAAACAAGCCTCATATTTTATCAAAATACAGAATATAACTTCATAATTACTTATTGTACGAATCCAGTCCCTCAAGTTTCAGAAATTACACATTTAGTCCCTTAAGTTTACAAAACTTATAATTTAAATCATAATTCCATATTAATTCCATATTAAGCCCATAAATACTCAAATTTACCCTACAACCTTTTTATATCAGTATTAACTCAAAACAACTTCAGAATTTCAGATTTACACTTTTGGTCCCTCACTTTTAATTAATTCCAAATCGAAACCCTAATTTCCCATTAATTCATTATATTGCAATATTTACACTTAGGACCCCAAAGTTATATTTTTCCCACATTGTAACAGACCTAAATAACATTTTAAAAATAACCCACGAGTTTCAAAAGTTACAAAACACCCCCTTGTGATTTAATTTCAAATCGGATTACCACTTTTAATGATCAAATTCAAACCCTAACAAACCCAATCATAAAACGATCATTGAATAATCTTTGAACACATTTAATTGACCAGATCCAAGCCCCAAAATGCTAACCCTAATGCCCGATCCATTTTATTTGATTTATTCTTCACTTTTCACAAAATCCGGTTTATCCAATAATTCACTACGTTAATTTTAAGCTTCTAAAAATCAAAACCATATTTTTCCCAGATCATATTACTCATAAGGAACCCACGAAAAATAGTGAACATGCCCAGAAAATTCGTTTAACATATATTGCATATTTACGTATGTTTTAAACATTAAAATTACAAAGACTTGATTTAAGCTATTATAATTCGATCTATCATTTTTCCCAGGTCATATGCTTCATATAAGGTCCAAATAAAATACTTATATCATCCATAAAATTCGTTTCATATATATTCGAATTTATGTGTGTTTTAAGCATTAAAATTCATAACGATCAAGAAACATTGCATGATTCGATTTGTATATTTTATATGACTTATATAACATCTAAGGATCACTGGAAAATTGCCATATTAATTTTAACACGTTTGGTTTAGGTGCAAGAATTATTTACCTTTGCGAATGCATAAAACGAAATAAATTCAAGAACTCTTGATCGGGGACTCCACAATTCGAAAGGGAATTTTATTGGCTTCTTTAGATGATGATCTAACCCAGAAAAATGATCCTTGAATTTCTTGGTGGCCGGATTTTGATATTCGAATTATTTGTGTGTTTTTGTTAAATCGGCATATTAGGGTTTTTGGGATAAAATGTGTTGAATGATTTTTTTAACCAAGGAAGCCGAGTCATAGGGGAGATAAATGGCCAAAATTTCGGAATTTTGGTCAATGCGATTAATTGCATTGATTTGCCCTTTTTAATGCCCTTTAATTACCTTTAAATTACTTTTATTAAATCATAACTTTTGAATTTAAATTCTATTTGGCGCCCAAGGGTATTTTGGTAATTTTTTCACTTGCAAAAATATTAAATGGTGTTGTCAAAATTATTTGGGATCATTACTTGTTCATTACTAGAAGTTTGGGATCGATTCGGTACTTATAAGCTTTTAATTAAATTTTCAAATTTGTAGGGGCAAATTTGGTCATTTTACACGTTTTCCGATTTTCAGGTATTACATTATATATATATATTATATATATATATATATATATATATATATATATATATATATATATATATATATATATATATATATATAGTGTTGGATTATATGCAGTACCAATATTAGATACAGTACTTTACAGTACCATTAAAATGAATCTAGGCCATTGGATGAGTTTAATCAATGGTTAGGATTAAAAGTGTCAAAATTGTAATTAAACAAAAAATGAAGGTTTCTTTTTTAATTACACAAAAGGCTAAAAGGGCATTATGGGAATTTTACTTTTAACAAAAACCGTCCCTATTTTATCTCTCCCACTTGCCCTATATATTCTACACTAATAACCCATCTAGGGTTTGATATTTCTCCTCCATTTTTACCAGCCGCCCACCTCACCTCCACATCCGGCCACCATTTCCGGCCGACTGCCGCCACACTCACCACCTCACACCCACCATCATCTACCTCACCACAACCACCCTCATTACATCATGGCAATCATTACAGCCGCCACATCTGAACGCCGCCGTTGCACCATCTCCACCACTCGATGCCGCCACAATGAAGACAAGAGACGAGGGTTTGTTTGTTTGTTTTGGTTCGTGACCATGAGCAGCCTCCACAATAGCCGTCGTCGCCACCTCTCTCTTTCTCTCTCATTGATCCGAGTGGTATGGTAAACCACTCATCGTTGTTGGTTATTTTATTTTGAGGTAATCGTTGTTGGTTAGTTTGCACTCATCGTCGTCGCCATCTTTAAGCAGATCTGGTGAAAACTTTGAGGTAATCGTTATTTTTTTTAATTAAAAGGTATCGATCTATGGTTTTGTGGCGACAAAGTCTGCTGTTTGGTGTAATTAATTGGCTATCTTTATGGATGTAAAAGAGCAGTCTTGACCTCGTACTAATATGATTGATCGATTGACTTTTTGAAATTAAGATTGGTGTGTGATTGTCAGTCGGTGATGAATTTAACATGGGACGTTCGTACTGTTTTCTTTAGTTGGGATTGAATATTATTTTGGTTTGTCGCATAGTGAAAAATTAATGTTTCATTCACATGAATACAATTGGCGTTAATTACATATCAGTAGGAGCAGATCAGTTGTTTTAGATCAAAGGATAAAGGGATGCATACATGTTCAAAACATGTATGTTTTAAGGTTAATATAGATCCAAGGATAAAGGGATGCATATATGTTCAAAACATGTATGTTTCTGCTGAACATGGCTGTTTTAGATCATGGCTGTTTTAGAACATGTATGTTTTAGAACATGGCTGCTGTTAATTTATGTTCAAAACATGTATGACCCTATAAGTGGTTAGCACATAGCTGTTCTTTTTAGATTAGAGCAATGTGTTAAAAATTGCTTGTCTTTGTTTCAATGTGATTAGTAGTTTTGTTTCAATGTGATTAATGTGTTCAAAACGTTAGAAATTGCTTGTCTTTGTTTCAATGTGATTAGTAGTTTTGTTGGATATGCGTATCTAATTTTTGTGATTAATGCGTATCTAATTGTATTTAGAACAGGTATGTTTCTGCTGAACATGGTTGTTTTAGATCATGGCTATTTTAGAACATGTATGTTTTAGAACATGGCTGCTGTTAATTTATGTTCAAAATATGTATGTTCAAAACATGTATGACCCTATAAGTGGAATAGTTTAACTGTATGTTCAAAACATGTATGACCCTACAGCTGTTCTTTTTAGATTAGAGCAATGTGTTAAGGTCGTGCATATGTGTTTAACTGGAATAGTTTGTCACTAAGTTAAGGTCGTGCATATGTGTTTTAACATTGATATAAAGTCAAAAAAATGAGGTATGGATATGTGTTTTAATTTTTGCATATGTGTTTACATTGTGCATATGTTGTTTGCTCATTCTTCATAATAAAAAATAATAATAAATTGTTTGTAATTTCAGGTATCAAAAGGACACGAGTGTTGATTATGATAAAAATTTCAAGAAACAAGTGTAAAATAAGATACGAAAGCGTGTGCATATGTTCTTGGAAGAGTGCACACATGTTTTGAGAGAGTGCACTCATGTTTTTGAATGACGTCATTTGTAATCTATTTAAATTTCATTTGATATCAAACTTTTGTGTATACTATTTATCTTTTTGGTTGTTTATAAATTCATATTTTTTTGTTACATATATATGTTTATATTTTTTTGTTATAAATTTCGAAGATGAAAGAATGTATACTAGAAACATATGTGTAATTACTATTTTAAGCAAAACAAGTTTAATGTCTAAATGATTGTACGTAAAAAAAACATATGTAAATTTACAATATTTAAAAAAAAAAAAACACACATGCACCTCATATTTTCACAAAAGCATGTATGCTAAAAAAAAAAAAAAAAAAAAAAAAAAAAAAAAAAAAAAAAAAAAAATTCAGAAAATCAAGGTACATAAAAGACGTTTTTTATTTAAAAAAATTCAAAAAATATAAAAAAATGTGTTTTACTATTATGCCCTTCTGAATTAAATAAAAAGATTTAATAATACTAAATTCTCATTGGTCCAAAGTGGTACTGTAAAGTACTGCATCTAATATTGGTACTGCATAGAATGCGCCCCTATATATATATATATATATATATATATATATATATATATATATATATAACTTATTTAAACTTACGATATTTTATCAAACCTCAAGTTTTTACAATCGTTAAACCAACCACCGTTGTATTCTAAAACTACTCGCGATTAAATCATTAAGATATCAAACACTAAAACTTGCCATATATTATCTAGGTCGTGTGTGGAGCCGTTCCCTTATTGCAAATTGAGTATCGGTATTTTTACCACCATACCACTAAGGTGAGTTCATAGCCCACTTTTATATAACTATTTTTCGTGGGGAGATACATGCTTCAAAAACTGAACACAAGTATTTTTTTTTGGTATGCTATGCCTGATATTGTTATTGCTTAAGTACCTTATTGCCAAAAGTCCCTCAAATCATGAGCCTTAATCACTCTCAGGGTGAACGTAAATAGTTGTAAATAAATTTATTAGGGGCTGACGACCCCCGTTTGTGTCTGCCAGGATGGGCCATCAAACGCACTTTATTTAATCCAATAATAGGTGAAATGGCAAAACCTATCCAGAGGGCCATTATTATTTTCCATCATGTGTGATTGATGTGACAAGTTAATCGTTGTGTGTCATGAGCTTAAAGCAACTATCAAATTATTTTCCAACTTGTTAATTGTAAATCGATGCAATTATCCCTTGTGTTCAACTACTAAACTTAAATCTATGAATATCACTCAACTTTTTGTTGACTTTTAGCATGTATATCTCAGGTAACTTTTAAGGAGGAGCACGAGGCAACGGAGTGGGCAATAAACCCCATCATGGGTGTTAAATAAACATTTTATCATTCGCTTTTATTATTCATATCTTCTATGATATGTTCAAACTATGAAACAAACTTTTTTACTCGGATAATTTGGTTTTTACTGAATGATAAATAATAAAACGCCTTTTTTGAGCCGTTTTCTATGATATTGAATTCGATCCACTAAGTAATACCCCATAAAGTATTCCGCTGCTATTGTTGAAATTTAGGGGGTGTTACACAAGGGCTGGTGGCTTGAGCCATCGACGACGGCGCGAGAGGATCGCACGACGAACCACACTGAACCTTGGTTGGTGGGTTGGGGTGCTGTAGCCACCACCTCACGCGATACTTTTTTTTACAAGCCGTAAAGCAGATTTTTTTTTTTTTTTTTTTTGGATTGTACCATTGGAAGCTCACTTTTTTAGAAAAAAAAATAGACGTTCGGTGCGTTCTATTAAATCTGGTTTGGGTTTTTTTTAGAGAGTGAAATGGTGAAGGTTTTTGGGAGAGAAGGGGAAAGGTGGAATTATGAAGAGGATGGTGGGAGTGAAAACACATGGTCATTTAATTGAGTTGAGTGGGTAGATGGTTTGCTGAACTTTTTTTAATTAGTGAGAGGTGGTTGCACTATATTTAATTGGGTATGTAGATGAGATCATTTAATTTAATGAGTAGAGAGATGTGTGCACTCTATTTAATTGGGTAGGTAGATGAGATTATTTAGGGTGCGTTTGGTTTGCGAAAAAGTTTGGATTGTGATTTGAATTTTGTATTGGATTGAAAGAAATGGAGAAAAGATAAAATAAATAATAACATAAAATATTATTTTATTTTAACAGAAAATAAGTATTATATTTAATATTTTAGTTAATTTTACTTTATGAAAATAATAAAATAATATAAAATAAAAAACAATCTTTAAAATGTGTGGCTCATATGTGGAGAAAATGATCATTTCAAATTTTGAAATGACCTCTTTCCCTCAAATCCAAAAGGCTTAAAATAAAGGGAAGTGATTCGCACACTTTCAATTCTTATTGGAGCCACCCCCTCACGCGATACTCTAATGTACAAGCCGTAAAGCAGATTATACTTAAAGTACAACTGTCTGATGCACACATTGGAGTGTGTCAATAAAAAGTGAAAGTGTGCAAATCATTTCCCTAAAATAAACTCAGTTGAGATATTGGTGCACCTTAATTGGGTCGGTAGATGATTTTGTGTGTGTATATTTGGTGGATGGATTTGTTGGTAGTTAGATGAGCTTGTTGCATTAAATTTTCAACGGTCAAAAAAGTTAAAAATGCGCTCCTTCGTATTGTTGCATTAAATTTTCATTTTTTCAAATTTTAACCCCTTAAAAATTCTATAAATACCCAATCATTCTTCTATTTTTTTTTCACAAATCCACTATCATTTCTATAAACTCCACAATATTCTCTATTTCTAATGTTTGTTGGGTTATAAACTCCACAATATTATAACTTTGTTGGGCTATAAAATTTGTATCTATAACTAATGTTTGTTTAACGCAAAACCTATCATGTTATCTTCACTATGCACTTGACGTTGGGTTTGTATGGTTATGATAACTTTACTCTGGGTACGTTTGTTAATGTAAGACTGATAATTAATAGTGACAACAATTATTGAGCTATATTGTGAGGTTATTTGATTTGACTATTGTTACTTCATAAATCTCCACATGAGTTTGCTAAAATGATTTAGCGAAAAAGGTTTAATGGTTGTAACGGCCCTGTTATATGAGTTGGTCTTCATTGAATGTATAAAGTATAGTGTGTTAAAAAAAAAATAATAAAAAAAAAAAAAAAAAAAAAAAAAAAAAAAAATTGATTGTATCAAGTATAGGAGTTTCAGATGTTGATATGTAGCTAGTTTGACATGGTTCTATTTCAAACTTCATTATTAAAAAACAAGATTCTTTGTGTTATTCCTTAGCATTACATGTAAAAAAAAACTTCATTACCCACTCAAACGCGTTGTTTTATGCATAAAACTAGCGACATTTGCCTCCGTCTACCTTTTTGGAATTATTATTACACTGGGCACATAAGCTAATTGCAGTTTGGGCAAGCCATCTTGGATGCATAAAGAATGCAAATGTATGTAATATAAGTATATATGAATTCTGGCTATAAGATACTTGTTTAACTCATATTTGGAGATAATGATATATACATGTAGCTTGAAATCTTAATAAATAGTACTATATGATATATAAGAAATCATGAATTTTACAACAATAGCGAATTACTGAATTTGATGAAAATACATACTTGGTTAAACTTTTAAAGGATAAATAAATTTAAAAAAAAAAAAAAAAAAAAAAAAAAAAAAAAAAAAAAAAAAAAAAAAAAAAAAAAGGATGGGTGAGAGAGGCTCGAACTCTCGACCTCCGGATAACTCTTTTTGCTATGAGACCGACGCGCTAACCAACTGCGCCACCACCCCATGATGTTAACTGGATCCAAGTTATTATACTTATTCGTAACAATAATACTTATGTGACATAGACTATTGTACATATTGCTAGCATCCATTCAATTTACACTATATGCTTTCTTTCTGATCAGAATGATGTGCCATTGTAACCAGGACACTCTTGATGCGAAGTAGCTCTTCGATAGCCTTACTTAATACCATTCTGTCCTTTGGAGACTCCACGGAGCATGCTACCCCAATCGTTGCCCAAGAAATCACGCACTCTTCTATTTTATTCTTCTCTTCATTTACTTTACATGCTTTGTCTTCATCTTTTTCCTCATCTTTGTTAGATTCTAAAAGTGTTGGTTCAACAATTGCGAGCACATCATGAGCTAACACTGTTTTGACATAACTATGAAGATTCAGTCCTTGAAACATTGTGTCGGTTGGTCTTTTTCCTGTCATCATCTCTAACAACAGAATACCAAAGCTGTAAATATCGCCTTCTCTTGAAATCTCACTTCCAAGACCATATTCTGCAAATTATGAGATTATTAAACTCATTCGATTTCAACATGTAACGATTAGAAAAATGTAAAAAAAATTACTTTTTTCATTACCTGGTGCAGCATAGCCAATTGTGCCTCTGAATCCAACCGAGCTACTATGGTTTGTGTTGGACGGTTCTAAAGGAAGGAACTTAGCTATCCCGAAATCTCCAACATGAGCAACCATGTCCTCGTCAAGTAGAATGTTGGTCGGCTTCAAATCACAATGTACTATTGGTTTCTCACAACCTTGATGGAGGTAGTGTACAGCCTGAGCTACATCTATGGCAATGACGATTCGTTGGAAGAAATTCAGTTTTTGAGAATTGGTGTCACAAATCATTGTTTCTGGACCCGGATGCAACCACTTTTCTAGATTCCCATTTGGCATGTACTCATAAACTAAAGCTTTAAATTCATTCCTTTGAAAGTCACTAGATGAGCAAGTCGTTATGATCTTCAAAAGGTTACGATGTCTTGTATTTCTCAAGACTTCACATTCTGCCAAGAAGCTCTTTGAAGCTCCTTGATTTCCCAGATGAAGTACTTTGACGGCTACGACTTTTTGATCTGGCTCAGTGACGCCTTTGTAGACGGAACTGAAGCGACCAGTACCAATGAGATTCATTTCACTAAATCCATCAGTTGCCTTGAAAAGGCTTCCATAAGAGACCCGAGGCAGTGATTGCATATCACTACTAGCTTCTGTTGGCTGTGCTTGTCTTTTCCTCCCCCAACAACAAAACAATAAAAATGATGCCATAGCTAGAAATGCAAGAAGAGAGCATATCGAGATTACAACTATAACAGACACCGGCAACCTTTTTTGTTTCTTTGATTTTATGGGCAGACACTTCGGTAGCTGAAGTTCTGGGACCCCTCCACAGAGCATACCATTACCGACAATTGCTACAGCACTAGTATTTGAGAAAACCCCTTTCATAGGCACCTCCCCCTCGAAATTGTTAAACGACAAATTCAAATAACTCAAGTTAAATTGCTCAAAGAAAGGTGGAATTTGTCCAGAGAAACTGTTGACAGAAAGATCAAGAGATTGGACCCATCTTAAAGAACTGAAAGATGGAGGTAAAGAACCATGAAATATGTTTCCTTGAAGATATACATACTGGAGGCTAAGACAACTACCAATGCTATTCGGGATTTCTCCATCTAGATGATTATTGGACAGATCCAAAGTCATTAAGTTTTTTAGATTTCCAATCTCTTGTGGGAGTGGTCCAACTAATTGATTTTGCGACAGATCTAGCAACATCGATAAGGATGATAGTTCAAAAAGCTTTTCAGGGATGCGGCCGTCTAAATGGTTTGCAGAAAGGCTCAAAAAGGTTAAACTTTGGCAATTTGCAATCTCTGAAGGTATTCTTTGCTCTAGGCTGTTGCTAAAGAAATTTATGAGATTAACCACCGACAAGTTTCCTATGGAATTTGGAATCCCCCCGGTGAAAGAATTATTTTGGAGGTATAAACGTTGCAATTTAAAAAGATTCCCAAGTGTACTAGGAATTGAACCATTAAATTGGTTGTTTTGCAGGACTAATAGCTCTAAGCCTACAAGATTCCCTATCGTTGATGGGATAGGGCCATAGATGAAATTTTCACCAAGATGTAGACGAATTAATTGTGTTGAAAGATTTCCAATCGAATTCGGAAGCATACCTCTTATCTGAGTGGCACCAAGATCAAGCTGTTGTAACTTGCTACAATTGACCATTGAATCGATCATGTTCATATCATCAAGTTCCCCATTTCCAATAGGGTTCTCGTATAGAAGAATGCTCTCGAGATTAGGCAGTTTTCCGAAGCTAAACCCTATTTTTCCCGAAAATTTGTTGTATGACAAATCCAACCTAATCAAATCTGACCAGTTGGAAATTGATGGTGGAAGGGAACCACTGAACTGATTCATCCCTAGTCGGAGATGTTGCATACGATGTAGCTTCAAACCTATGTCTACTGGTAGTTTGCCATCAAGTTGATTCAAGCTCAAATCGAGAATGACTATTGAAGAAAGATTGTAAAATGATGAGGGAATTGTACCAGAAAGCTCGAGTGCTGCAAGCCCAAGGATTTGCAAGTTTCTCAAGTTACCAAAAGATTCTGGAATGGTTCCACCTAGAGGATTTTGTGAAGCAAAAAACTGCTGAAGAGAAGTGAGATTCCCGATGCTTGCAGGTATCCCTCCAGTTATGTTGTTCCTCCAAACAACGAGATCGGTGAGTTTTGCTAGAGAAGAAAGCTCATTGGGGAGCTTGCCTATGATCTTATTTCCATCTAACCAAAGCTTTGTCATGTCGGTACAGTTTGATAAACTAGAAGGTATTGCTCCTTCAAATGAATTATTGGTGAGGTATAAAAACCTCAATCTGGACAAGTGACCGATTTCAGGTGGGATGACACCTTCAAACGTGTTACTAGAAAGTGAAAAGAATCGAAGGAAGCTCAGATTCCCAACTGAAGGAGATAAAGTACCTACCAAGCCTTGAGAACTAAGATCTAACTCAGTGACTCTTCTATGCTTTCTACCACAAGTAACACCTTCCCATTGGCAGAAATGGAGAGAGTCATTCCACTTGTCAAGAATGCCTCGAGGATCAAGGGTGATCTGTGACTTGATGGCCATAAGTGAAAGATGGTCAGTTTCATTGGCGCCTCTTGAACTAGTCTCTGAGATGACATTGTGTAATAATAATGCTAAACACAGAAGGAGTTGTTTCAACATCGTTTTACTATGCAGCTAGTACCTTTAGATGTTTCAGCAAGATTCCTGCGTAATTTGGGTCACCAAGATAATGGCTTAATGTTAAGAGAAAATGTAAATTTAGAATGTTATCTATACTATTTATAAAACAAAAATGGGAAGAGTGAAAAATAAAGAAAGTGAAATGTTGAAACAATTAATTATGGCCAAGTGAAAAGTTGAAACTAAAAAAAGAAATTTTGAAAACATATGTTTCAAAAGGAAACTATTAATACACATCGAAAACCGGGTTGACCCGGGACGGTTCAAACCCGGCGGGTTGACCTGGTTTAATTTGACCCGTTTTCCGACCCAACCCGTCAGGTTGACCCGGTTTATATTGACCCGTTTTTCGACCGGAACGGTTCAACCGGTTGAACCACCCGGGTCGAACCGGGTTTCAAAACATTATGCTTAATCCCCAAATCCTCAAACTTTTATTATTTTTCGTTTATAACCCATAAACTTTTTTTTATCACTAAAACTATATGCCGTTATAAAATCCCGTTGCTATGCACGGGTACTCGTCTAGTTAGTTCTAAAGTAAGGATGAATGCAACTTCATAGAAAGTGAAGATTTTGGAGATATGCATGGGATCCTCAAACTTGGTCAATAATCTCTAGTTATCATAATATAATATTCAGATTTATATAAATAATTGTTGAACACTTACATCAACAAACCCGAAGTTCGTTATGCGGAACAGTAGATCTTAGATTTGTATCGAGCACAAGCAACAATAATATGAATACAAGATACACAAAGATATCGACTAGAATAAGATAACACCAAAAACAATATACCCTCAAACGTTCCTTTTATTCACCAAAGCTTATAAAGTTGAGTTTAGAAAGAAGAATACAATATGTAAATACAGAGGACTAAGCCTATATTTAGTGCGTCTCTGAGTTACGGTGGCCCTGTGCAAAATTCAGTTTAATAACAAAAATGGGGCTTAAATAAGATAGTAAATAGTTTACTAAAGAAATAAAATGAGAAATAATCGTTTTCAAAATGTTTCGGCTAGCATTTTCAATGCAACTTTTTTAAATCAAATATTTTTAGTCATTTTTATAAAATAGATATATACATATTATTTATATATAATTTTTGAGGCCCCTATCACCTTCATATATGGCTCTGCCTATTATAGACTATATAAATGTCGACACCTAAACAAGTCCAAGTCAGTTTAGACTTTGTTTTCCTTTGTCCCATATCAATGTCGACACTTAAACAAGTCCAAGTCGGTTTAGATTAATTACATAATACTCCCTTGAAGTATTAACTAATATCACTAACAATAATAAATCAACATCGTGATCAACACTTTTTGTCTATTAAAATAAACGACTACAAACCATGAAGATCTCTATTTATCAATTCAGTTGAAAAGAAGCTAAAGACGCAAATAAAATAAATACATAGAATTTGACCGATGAGACTCGGTAGAAAAAGTTACTCCCACAAAATGGGTTCTCAAATGCTAACTTAAATTTTTGTTTGGTTGCTTAACATATACGAGTAATTGGGAAAATGTGCAACAAAGCCAAAACGATCGGATGATTGTGTATGTAAAAATGTCATATCTTAGAGTGTAATTCCTTTTTAGTTATCTTAGCGTTCAAAAATACACCAAAGCTTGATTATGAAACACCCTGATTTATTTTATAAAATCATTTTAAATTTTGCAACACGCGTACATTAATATAAGTCATAAGGTGCCATTTATCAACAATGTCCAGAAAACAAATCATTTGTACGGGTCCACATTTGACCCATTTCATTAAAGGAAGACATATTTACAAATTGCTGTCAGGGTTCACTTTTGATCCGTGAAGGCGTGAACACATATGCTTTTCAAAACTTTTGACTTTCTATGTAGGCAATAGAATAACACATACATCTCTACTGAAGTTCTATTCAAAACGAAATATACACACCTTCACGAATTTTGAAGTGTAAACGATAAACAAGTAGATAGATATGATAGCTTTTAACTTTGCAAGTTGCAACCAACGCAATCTGTTGTTCATCCAAAACTTTAGCAGTGCAAGGGCTGAAGGGCACAATTATCGTATGCATCATGGCATCGGCTCATGCACGAGGAGAGGTATGTGTTAGTTTTATGTATAAATATTAATATACGTTTGTCCAGTTTCGAACCCGAGGCTCGGGATTGCACACAATAACGTGAGAGTTTCAATGATGAATAATTAAATATATTTCATTATATTTATTTATTCATTTCACCAATAAAAACACTTAACGACGGTTAGTACTTAACGGGGTTTTAACTAACGAACGTTAAAGGACTAATTGTGAAAAATATTAGAAAAGGAATTAGAATCCTTGTGGGACTCTAAGGTCGGCCGAACCCTCTTTAGGGTTTAGGTTGATCGACTTTTTGGAGTAGGCAACAAGCAAAGGAAAAACTATAAATACCATTCATTGTGTTTTAGTTTTTCACTAATCTTGAATCCCTAAAGGCCTGACTTCTCTTCTCCTCTCCTCTCCCTAGCTAGAACCGATCGACATTTTTATTCCCACTAGGGAATTCGATCCAAGTAAGGCTAGTCAAGTGTTTGGCTTGTTGGTGATCAAGAACCTAGCTTTTCTCATTGAAACACTATCATTACGTGTGTACAGGAACGAGTGACAAGCTTCTTTTAGCTTGTGATCTTGGTGTTGATCGATCCAATATATTCCCAATTAGGGTTTATATTATTTGTTCTTGTTCAAGAGATTCCTTGTTCTTGCTAGGAATCAATAAGGTACGTATCTATTTATGTTTAATTAATTACATGTTCTTGTAGATCTATTCCGCTGCGTGTGCTTGATGATTTTATGTGTTTATGATTTATTTATAGTTCACATATTCCAACAGTGGCATCATGAGCCTCGTTTAGAACTTGTAATTAATTACTTAAACCTAAAAATTGGATCTTGTAGAGATTACATGCAATATTAATTTTAGGGTTTGTTTATTTTTTGAGAAACCCTAATATGGTTCGATCCATATTAATTAAAAATTAGGGTTTTAGTTTTTTAATTAAAACTTGAGAAACCCTAGGATTGCATGAAAATTTTTAGGAATTAATTAGTAAGTACCGTATGTGATGTTACTAATTAATTAGATATGTACAATTAATATTGACATAATAATATGTGATGCATGATTATGTGATCAATATGGTATCCATGACAAAATCTTGCATATTTTGTCATGGTGTGATTTGTATGTTTTGTTTTGAATTGTTTGCTACATGTTTTAAATAAATCTTAAATTGGGGAAGACCTCAATATATATTAATTAAAAAGTTATGTGCAATGTGGTATCTAACTAACCAAAACTTACGCGGCCAAGTTATTTGGTGCCTGTGGACCATTGGGCACAATGAGCTCGAAAACCAATGGGAGTTTTGTTAGTTACATACATTTAAAATTTCACATAGAATTAATATTAGGATTTATTGAAAAAGGTTTGCATGTGGCTATATGATATCGTGGATGATCATATATTTGTTATTATGTGGTTATTTATTTTTGTAATTACTTGATCTTTTGTGTTTAATATTATGATGGATTGTAAACTACAAAAGAGGGTAATTTTTCATAATAAAAATAAATAAGACTAATAACTATGAAACCTTTATAGTAATTTTATTTATTGCCAAGTCTTATGTGCCGACAGTGGTTCGCTTCGCACGGTAATTTGCTCCCAGGTGAGACTAGCAATTAATAAATTATTACATAAAATTGTTTTAGCAAGAAAGTCATATTTTTTTAGTTGATTGATTGCAACTGTACAAAAGTGGTCGAAGCGGCGGACCTATTATTGACAAACTATAAAGTGGGTTTAAGGTTGGCTCACATTAAATTGTGACCTTAAAGGGGCACGGTTTTAACCAGCTTCGGCGGCTGTCGTCCCTTCGCTCGCCTGTGCGTCAATAATAGACTTACCATTTTACCAAGTACACCATGAAAAAGTATTAAGCATCTTAAGGCAATGTTGTAATTTGCTCAACGCCTCAATTAAAAACTTTGATGATTTGAGCTACAAATGAGTAAATGGATTTGTTTTGAAAATATATATATATGATACAAAGATGAATGCATGACATCTTTGTACATATTTTTTGATTTTACACATCAAAATTATTACCCTAAAATTTAAGTGATATGCCGACCAATTAACATGGAAACACCTAAGATGACATTCTATCATTACTAGCAGCCTCAGCTGATGTGATGATTCAAAGAATGAAGTCAATAGGGGTAAATTGAGCACTCCCATTACTAGCAGCCTCAGCTGATGTGATGGAACGGCGTCAAATTTACACGTTTCTAAATTGGTTAACTTAATTGAGCACTTTCATTACTAGCAGCCTCAGCTGATGTAATGAAACGGCGTCAAGGCATAAAGATTTGGGGATGAAACATGCTTACATTTTGCAACTGATGTTGGCAATATAATGTAAGTCCCAAGATTTCTAGGAATTGCAATTTGACATTGGCAATTGGGTGATCCCGTACCTTGTTGAGTACTTTCATTGCTAGCAGCCTCAGCTGATGTAATGAAACGACGTCAATTAGGATCCTAGATTTCAGTGAAAATTAAATGGTTTTTAACCAATGGGTGTTTAATTTTCATGAAATGTTTAAATTATCGAAAGTACTAACTTTTGAACTTTTTTCTGTAGAAATGGCCCAATCCGGAAACTCGTCAAACTTAACCTCCTGTTTCAAGATGATGCTTGAAAAGGAAAAATTGACT
Source organism: Artemisia tridentata subsp. tridentata (assembly GCA_021014915.2). Classification (NCBI taxonomy): domain Eukaryota; kingdom Viridiplantae; phylum Streptophyta; class Magnoliopsida; order Asterales; family Asteraceae; genus Artemisia; species Artemisia tridentata. Next base: position 345,364,408 of record CP139503.1, on the reverse strand, counting down.
GGGACTAAGAACTTTAACAATTGGTATCGAAACCTAAGGCTTGTTCTTAGGATTGCCAAACGTTCTGAATGTCTTACTGAGGACCTTCCAGAAGCTCCTCCTGCAAACTCGCCTAATGAAATACTTAGGTAGTACAATGAAGCTTATGACAAGCACAATGATGCGGCTTGTCTCATGCTATCAGGGATGGATGATCAACTGGTAAAACAGTTTGAGAAATATGGCCCGAAAAACATGATTGATGAACTGACACGAATGTTCCAGAAATCTCCTATGGCTGAATTGTACGATGTACTTGACAACTTGGGCAAGTGCAAGCAGGAAGCAACAAAACCTGTAAGTGATCATGTGCTTGAAATGAAAGGTTATCTTGACCAACTAGATGCACTTAACTGCGGGTATGTGGAAGACGTTAAAGTTGGCCTCATCAACAAATCCCTCAATGAGGATTTATATGGTGACTTCGTGCGCAACTTTAACATGCATTGCAAGGGGAAGACATTTTCTGAATTGCATGCAATGCTCATTGAGCATGAGAAGGGACTCAATAAGAAAGCTCCTACACCTGCTGTTATGGCAATTAGAGGTGGTAGAGTAGCTAAGCCCGGTAAACCGAAGCATGTGAACAAGAAAGGAAAGGGCAAAGCTGACAAAGGCAAGCAAATTGTGACTTATCAGCAAAAGCCAAAGAAGCAGAATCCTCCTCCCAAGAAGGATTATCCCAAAAAGGATGCGGCTGCTTGTCACCACTGTAACACTCCTGGACACTGGAAGCGTGACTGTCCATTGTTGCTTGAGGAGTGTCGCAAAAATAAGAATGCCAAGGCTGGGCAGGGCGCCAGCACTTCCGGTATTTTTATGGTTGAATTATTTTCATTTCCTCGTAAGCAAAATGCCTGGATATATGATATAGGATGTGGTACTCACATTTGTAATACATCGCAGGGGCTTAGAGGAGCGAAGAAGCTGAACTATGGAGAATGCTACTTGTACGTGGGAAATGGAATACGTGCAGCAGTAGAAGCCATAGGGACTTTTAAGCTAGTTTTACCATCTGGTTTAATTTTGGTTTTAGACAATTGTCATTACGCACCTTCTATTGTTAGAGGTGTCGTATCAGTTTCTTTGTTATTGGATTTGAGTTTTAAGCATACTTTTAATGATAATGGAATTTCTGTTTCTTTAAATTCTGTATTTTACTTTAATGTTATTCCATTAAATGGTGTGTTTGAAATTGACATGGAAAACCATGTATCCAATAAAAATAATTCTATGTATAGCATCGGGAATAAGAGAGTCAAGTCTAACTTGGACTCGTCTTATTTATGGCATTGTCGCCTTGCCCACATAGGCAAGAAACGCATGAAAAAGCTGCTAAGTGATGGACTTTTACCTAATATCAATGATGATTCAGTTGATAAATGCGAATCTTGCATATCTGGGAAGATGACGAAGAAACCTTTCCATAGCAATATGGAGAAGGCTTCGGATCTACTTGGATTGATACACACGGATGTGTGTGGTCCACTTAGACACATGTCAAAACGCGGTGCTACCTACTTCCTAACCTTTACGGATGACTATAGTCATTATGGTTGTGTTTATTTACTTAAACACAAACATGAAGTCTTTGAGACATTCAAGGTTTTCAAAAATGAAGTAGAATTACAACTCGGAAAGAAGATTAAGGCCCTTCGATCCGATCGTGGTGGTGAGTATTTGAGCCAAGAGTTCAAAGATTATCTAGCTGAGTGTGGCATTGTCCAACAACTCACTTCTCCTTATACTCCACAACAAAATGGTGTATCTGAAAAGAGAAATCGTACTTTGCTTGACATAGTACGATCTATGTTTAATCTTACAACTCTTCCCTTATCCTTTTGGGACTATGCTCTTGAAAGTGCTGTTCGCATACTAAATATGGTTCCAACTAAGAAGGTTGATAAGACTCCATATGAATTATGGACTGGAAAAGCTCCCAACTTGTCTTACTTAAAGATCTGGGGTTGTGAGGCGTTTGTTAAACGTGACTCACCTGACAAGCTCCAACAAAGATCTGTTAAGTGCATCTTCGTAGGATACCCTAAGGAAACAAGGGGTTACTACTTTTACTTCCCACCAGAAAATAAAGTCATTGTGGCTAGATATGGTGAATTCCTTGAGGGGAGTTTCTTGACTCAAGAATTCAGTGTGAGAGTATATGATCTTGAAAATGATCAAGAAGATGTATCACCTTCTGAGAACAATAACACACTTCCTGTGGAACCTGAAAGCTTAGGTCCTCCACCTGAAGTTGAAGTGGTACCCGTCCGTAGGTCTTCAAGATCTACAAAGGCTCCTGAACGCCTATGTTTAAGCATAGACAATGAGGAAACTTTTCTATTGGATCACATTGATGAGCCAACTAGTTATAAGGCTGCCATTAATAATCCTGAAAAGGACAAATGGCAAGCAGCCATGGATGGGGAAATGCAATCCATGAAAGACAACAAAGTCTGGATTGAAGTGGACCTTCCACCCAATGCTAAGGTAGTTGGGTGTAAGTGGCTCTTCAAGAAAAAGACGGACATGGATGGCAACGTACACACCTACAAAGCCCGTTTGGTGGCCAAGGGCTTTACCCAAACATATGGTGTTGACTATGAGGAGACCTTTTCTCCTGTAGCCGATATTAGAGCTATTAGGATTCTTATAGCCATAGCTGCCTACTATGACTATGAGATTTGGCAAATGGATGTCAAAACCGCGTTTTTGAATGGTCGCCTAGATGAAGACATCTATATGGCGCAACCTGAAGGTTTTGTAAATCCACAATTTCCTGAGCGTGTATGCAAACTTCAAAGATCCATTTATGGATTGAAGCAAGCATCCAGGCAATGGAATAAGAAATTTGATGAGGAAATCAAGAAGTTTGGATTTACTCAAAATTTCAATGAGCCATGTGTATACCACAAAGTTAGTGGGAGTAACACTACTTTTCTTGTCCTATATGTCGATGACATATTAATCATGGGAAATCACATACCAAGCCTTAATGAAGTTAAGGAATATCTTGGTAATTGCTTTGCCATGAAGGATTTAGGAGAAGCAGCGTATATCATTGGAATCAAGATCTATCGAGACATATCTAAACGGTTAATCGGATTAAGCCAAAGTGCTTACATGGATAAAATATTGAAGAGATTCAATATGCAAAATTCCAAGAAGGGATATTTGCCCATGCAAGTAGATCATGGCTTAAGTAGCGAAATTTGTGCTTCTACACCTGAAGAGGTGGCATACATGCAGAAAGTTCCATATGCTTCGGCAGTAGGATCTATCATGTATGCTGTTAGATGCACAAGGCCAGATGTGGCATTCGCTCAAAATTTGACCAGTCGATATCAGCAAAATCCAGGAAAAGGTCACTGGCATGCTGTTAAAAACATTCTTAAGTATTTAAGGAATACTAAAGATATGTTTCTAGTTTTCGGGGGAAATCCAGACGCAGAACTGAATGTTACAGGTTTCTGCGATGCGTCCTGGCAAACTGATAAAGATGATACGAAGTCACAAACGGGTTATGTCTTTGTCATAAATGGAGGAGCAGTAGACTGGAAGAGTAAAAAGCAGAGTACAACGGCCATGTCTGCTACAGAAGCTGAGTACAATGCTGCATCGGATGCTGCACAAGAAGCTGTTTGGATAAGGAATTTCATTACGGATCTTGGAGTGATGCCGTCTATTGAATTACCTATAAATGTGTATTGCGACAACTCTGCTGCAATCACATTCGCCAATGAACCTGGAGTTATGAAAGGCGCCAGACATTTTAAAAGAAAGATGCACTATGTTCGAGAACAGGTCGAACTAGGTGAAATCAAAGTACTCAAAGTTCACACAGATGACAATCTGGCTGATCCTTTCACGAAGGCATTACCTAAAGATACGTTTAATCGGCATGCTCAGGGTATTGGTCTTCGTTTAGCAGATAGTTTCATGTAAATCTGTTGGATTAGTATTTCGATAGGGACGTGTAAACAATTATTATTTTAATGAAATAAAGTGCGGATAACATTTATTCTCATTATTAATATTTGTGTCCTATATTTGCATGTTTAAATCCGTGAATAATTTATTTATTCTAAATAGTCCGTTGTCAATTAATAATATGGGAATATTATTAAACTAAGACAAATGTGAGGATTGGTAGAATGAACTGTAAGGTTGAGACACCAATGTCACATGATATTCAATATTGGATAAATTGAATATAGGACTTATCCCAAATACATGATTATACTTTATGGATCATAGTCATTAAGTATATCATGAATATTTATCCTCAGACTTGAGATGACAGATAATTGCCGAGGATGTAGCTTATTTTCTGTAAGATAGTTTAACGCTAACCGTAAAAGGTAGTTATAAGGGCTATTTTCAGAAATGATGCGAAATTCAAGGGTTATGCTCGCAGTCAATAAGGGATTTGTTCCTTCAACTTTGTGTTGAAGTTTAATACTACTTGGCCACTCGTAGGATTGACAAGATGTTTGCGTGCGCACGCCCAAAGTCTATCTGAAAGACGTTCAGATGTTTTGGTAATCTTGATCAATTATGTATAAACGAGAAACTAAGTTAATTATGGAATGACAAAGATCCATATCCAAAATTAACGCGGTATTAGTAACAAAAGGATAAGTATGGTGATTAATTTCATCACACGTGGTTTTTTCCAGGAGAACCACAACTCGGATCGAGCTGGGGGCATTGGGAAGGTAAAGCTAGTTTGACCCATGTCATTACTATATTAATGTTTATCCAAGTGGGAGCTGTTAGTTTTATGTATAAATATTAATATACGTTTATCCGGTTTCGAACCCGAGGCTCGGGATTGCACACAATAACGTGAGAGTTTCAATGATGAATAATTAAATATATTTCATTATATTTATTTATTCATTTCACCAATAAAAACACTTAACGACGGTTAGTACTTAACGGGGTTTTAACTAACGACCGTTAAAGGACTAATTGTGAAAAATAGGAGAAAAGGAATTAGAATCCTTGTGGGACTCTAAGGTCGGCCGAACCCTCTTTAGGGTTTAGGTTGATCGACTTTTTGGAGTAGGCAACAAGCAAAGGAAAAACTATAAATACCATTCATTGTGTTTTAGTTTTTCACTAATCTTGAATCCCTAAAGGCCTGACTTCTCTTCTCCTCTCCTCTCCCTAGCTAGAACCGATCGACATTTTTATTCCCACTAGGGAATTCGATCCAAGTAAGGCTAGTCAAGTGTTTGGCTTGTTGGTGATCAAGAACCTAGCTTTTCTCATTGAAACGCTATCATTACGTGTGTACAGGAACGAGTGACAAGCTTCTTTTAGCTTGTGATATTGGTGTTGATCGATCCAATATATTCCCAATTAGGGTTTATATTATTTGTTCTTGTTCAAGAGATTCCTTGTTCTTGCTAGGAATCAATAAGGTACGTATCTATTTATGTTTAATTAATTACATGTTCTTGTAGATCTATTCCGCTGCGTGTGCTTGATGATTTTATGTGTTTATGATTTATTTATAGTTCACATATTCCAACAGTATGTTGGATTGGAAGTGTATGAGTGTGTTTAACAGTAGAAATTAAAGAGGAAGATCAAGTGTTAGGTGGAAGAATTATTTCACTAAAAGGGAAATTACAATGCTTGAATTGATGTTTAACTACTAATGCTACCTTTCTTAATAATGAAAAACAATTGAATAAGTAAAGCATAAACAAAAGATTAGGAGATATAAGTGCAACCACTTCCTCTATTTATTTGACCACTCAAAAGATACTCCTAAAAATTTGGTCTTGACTTTCAACGTGCATAAAGACTTAACCAGTCTCGTGGGTCAATTCTGAACTGGGTTGACCCGCCGAAGTTCGGTTTACATTTCATATTCACCCCTGAAACCGGACCAAGCTCAGTATCCATCACACTGAGCAGGTTTCACATTTTAATGAAGTCTACTTGCGCCATTGCCTTCGTAAAGTTATCTGCTTTCTCTTTGGTCCTTTGAGCTCACATGTTCCACTATGATCTTCCCGTCTTCGACACACTTTCGTATAAAGTGAAAAAGAATGTTGACGTGCTTACTTCGTCCATGAAATACAGAGTTCTTCATCAAAGGAATAGTTGACTTGTTGTCGAGATACAAAGTGATAGGTGTGACATGATGTCCTGTTAGTTCCTTCACGAGATTTGCAAGTCAAATAGCTTGGCATGCCGCTCATGTTGCTGCCATGAACTCGGCTTCAGACGAAGATAAGGCACACTTTTCTGTTTTTGAGACTGCCATGTAATTGCATTCCTTCAAAGGTAGAAAATCATACCGCTCGTACTTTTACCACCGATCGCGTCCCCACCATTATCACTATCAGTGAAGCCGACTAAGTTTTCGAATTCTGATCCTATCACATAATTAAGCCCGTAATCAAGAGTGCCTCTAATATACCTTAGAATATGTTGGAATTTAATAACATGACAATCATAATTAAACACATAAAGCATCAAAGAATAGCGGAAGCATATAGGATCATAACATGTAAACTAATTAACCAAACTTAAAAGTATACGTACCTTTTTGATTCTAGAAAAACAAGAATCAATACCAAGCTAGCAATTGAGATGAACCCTAATTAGGGTTTATACGGATTATAAGAATTGCCCCTTACCGTTTTTGCAATTCAATCCAAGATTCAAACAATAGTGTGTTTGAATCACGTTCTTGTACACACGTACTAATACCAAGTAAACGTTATGCTAGTAATGAAAACACAAAACGATTTGTTTGTTTGGAAAACAAATCCGATCAACCCCTAAGAGTTGTTGTATGATCGGCCTCACAAGAACAAAAGGGAAGAAAAAGGTTTAGGGTATTATATGTGCACAAGAGATACAAACTAATGACCCTAAGCCTTGTATTCATACTAAGGGAAACTTGGAGGACAAGTTGGTTGAGGATTAGGAAACCCTAATCCCCCACCAATCGGCCAAACACCCATAATGGGTTTCCGGAACTTTCTTGACTTTTCAATTATTCACTCTTAATTCTTTCCTTTTATTAGTTAACGGTCGTTAGTCAATTTTCGTTAATTACTAACGGTCGTTATACGTTTTGTGTATTTAATAATTAATTATAACCTTTTATAAATAATTATTAAACATTTACTCTTCATACGTAAAGTGTGCAATCCCGTGATCTTGAGTTCGATCCTAACACACATCTACTAATTTATGTCCATAAAACTAACTGGATAAGTTTAATAACTTGAAAATGAAAAGTTGTGGGTTTTTCCATAAAACGGCTTGCAATTCCAACCGAAAAGGACGTATCTGGACTAGGGTGAGTCAAATACCTCAAGTATCCAACCACTTTCCTATATTCAGTTGGGTTGACAGTTTCACCACCTTCTTCATTTTCGGCCTTCAACTTTGGTTCTATAGGAATTTTGGTCGGGTTACAGTCATGCAATCCAAAATGCTCCAAAATCTTCTTTGCTCCAGCCGCTTGTCGCTAAGCTATTCCCCATTTCTTTTGTAACACTTTATTTCCAATGTAATATGATAGTAATCCCAAGTCACTCATTTCGAATTCATTCTTCATTTGCCCCTTGAATTGATAATGCCATGTGTGTCTGACGTGGTAATAATTAAGTCATCAACATAAACTCCAACAATAAAAGTTTTATCTTTCGAGTTTTTGGTGTAGACCGCTGGGTCTTGAGAGCTTTTAAAAAAAGCTCATTTCATGCTTTTATCTAAACGGACATTCCAGGCTCCTCGGGACGCTTGTCGTAACCATAAAGAGTTTTGGTAAGGTTGAATACCTTCTGACTTTGATTTTAATTTACATAACCTTCTGCTTGAGTGACATAAACCTCCTCTTCGAGGTCTCCATTGAGAAAGGCTAACTTTGTTGGTGATTTTTGTAGGAAACGGTGAACACTTTTATTTATAAAACCAGATTACAATAATTAAATAACAAAAATAAATACCGAAAACAATAACAGAAAATAAATACGCTAAGTAAATAAAACTGTAAAGGTCGGTATAAGTACGAGGCTCGTGTAAACACGATTCCCTTAAAACAGATTCGCCGTCTGTTTCCCAGGGTACAACGTACAAAGCTGTTGTACAGCCGGACCTGACAAAACTTGCCTGAAAAATCGAAAAACCTGCGTGTGTTTCTGATCGAAGATGGCTGCTGGAATACGTACAGTAGAGCTACGTTTTTTTTTCTGTCTACAAAACTGAATGAGATGTGTTTAATTTATAGCCTTCACATGTCTTGGTGACCAAGACAGAATATATGCCAAAAATTAAACCGACCCACAAATCTGTTAAATTATTAACACGATTTGAAATCGTTTATTAACACACCAAATCTGTTATTAAACTTGTCAAGAAAGTTTATATCAATTCCTAAAATAAAATTGATACAGATTTATGGAAATAAAATCAGAATCTGCGACAAAAAGATACGCGCACAAGCTCGAATTTCCGGAGCTGCATTCGTGTCCGCTGGTCGCGCGGGCTCGCATGAGTTCAGAAGCTTCGAACCCATTTTGGCCCAGAAATCCTGAAATCTGCACCCCCCCCTGCGCGCGCGCACGTAGGAGTGGGAGCATAGCTCACCTAAAGGATTTTGATAGCAAATATCAAGATCTCTATATAAACCACTCTCCACTTCCTTTACTAGGCGATGTGGGATAGATTTATGTTCCATATTTTTGTGTTCCAAGTGCCTCACTTTGAGACACGATATCTCATTCATATCAACTCCAATTTTGACACATTTTAGCTCGTTGCGAAGCTCTCGTCATGGAGAACGCAAAGCTACCAAGAAATATAAGTATATATAACATATACATATATTAAAATAGTGTCCAAAATATGCAAAAATCATTTTTGCAAAACTAATTTTCCAACAATCCCCCACATGAATGGAGATCGGTCGAAAACACACACATGTTTCAGCGAAATTTCTGCGGTTAAGTCCTGCATAGGATAGGTAGGTGTGACCCTTTGAACCTTCCCTTGTGAGATGCACTTAGTCTCCTAGATCTGAGTAGACGCGATGTCCTTGAACTCAGCATCTGTTTACGTAGACGACATTACACTTCACACAAGACTCTCCCTGACATTGTCAAGTCCTCATAGTCGTGTTCGTTATGGTCATGAACACTAGCCTGGTTCTACAAGAGCTCTTAGGAATTGCGCCCCCCACAATTCCCTTCGAAGCAACCCCACTTCTCTCTCACATAGGTGATTTCATCTTGAATCATTAAAAACATATGTTTTGTGATTTCATCTTGAATCATTATGCTTTATGATTTCATCCTGAATCATAAGAGCCATATGTTTAACCTCCCAACAAGTCACAGTTGTTATAGGAATGGACTAGGAAGATACAGTATTCCGTAACTCCCCCACATTAATGTGACTTCCCCCACATTTCTATGATTAGGTTGTCCTATTGAACCCAGATCTTGGGATCTCCAGTCAACTGGGTTAGGTTTTCCTTCATAGAAACTCATTCCTTTAAGGGCTTTAGTCCCATTCCTTTAGACGACTTACTAACTAACTCTCTGCTTAAGCCTTTCGTAAGCGGATCCGCGATGTTATCCTTTGACTTCACATAGCCAATTAAGATAACTCCTGTTGAGAGTAGTTGTCGTATCGAATTATGTTGACGACGGATATGTCTGGACTTTCCATTATACATTATGCTATGAGCTCTGCCAATTGCCGATTGACTATCACAATGTATACTAATGGCCGTTACCGGTTTAGGCCACCTTGGTATGTCCTCTACGAATTGACGTAGCCATTCCGCCTCTTGTCCGCATTTATCCAACGCGATAAATTCTGATTCCATCGTGGACTTAGCTATAACCGTTTGCTTGGAAGACTTCCAAGATATAGCTGCCCCTCCTAGTGTAAACACGTATCCACTAGTCGATCTAGAATCCTTTATGTCAGATATCCAATTTGCATCACTGTATCCTTCTATAACAGCTGGATATCTTTCATAATGCAGTCCATAATCGCGACTGTATCTCAAATAATGAAGTACCCTAGTCATAGCTCCCCAATGTGCATAACTTGGATTACTGGTATACCTACTTAGCCTGCTAACTGCATATGCTAAGTCAGGTCGGGTACTTGTCATCAAGTACATTAACATGCCAATAATTCTTGAATACTCTAATTGGGCAACACCTAAGCCTCTATTTTCAGATAGATGCTTACTGGTGTCAATTGGAGTTCTAGCTAGGCTGGAATCCCCCGCATTATGAGTATTAAGAATTTTGTCAACGTAATGTGCTTGACTTAACACAAGTCCATTTGGAGTTCGTATGATCTTTATTCCAAGGATCACATCAGCTAACCCCATATCCTTCATGTCAAACTTTGATTTCAACATGTCTTTAGTAGATTTGATCATCTTGTCGTTACTGCCTATGATAAGCATATCATCAACATATAAAACAAGATTACATATCCACTACTTGTGTCCTTTACATAAACACACTTGTCGCATTCATTAATTTTGAATCCACTCTCTAGCATGGCGTGGTCAAATTTTTGATGCCATTGTTTGGGAGCTTGCTTTAAGCCATATAATGACTTAACAAGCCTACAAACTTTGTTCTCTTGTCCAGGAGCTATGAAACCCTCAGGTTGGTTCATATAGATTTCTTCTTCTAAATCCCCGTTTAGAAAAGCCGTTTTCACATCCATTTGGTGAACTTCCAAATTTCTTAACGCGGCAATAGCAAGTATCATCCTGATCGAGGTTATTCGCGTAACAGGCGAATATGTATCAAAATAATCTAGACCTTCTCGTTGTCTAAATCCTTTGATTACCAATCTTGCTTTGTACTTGTCAATGGTGCCATCGGCTTTCATCTTCTTCTTGAAGATCCATTTATAGCCTAGTGGTTTACATCCAAGAGGTAAATCCACGAGCTCCCAAGTATGATTTTGTAAAATAGAATCTATTTCACTTTTAATGGCTTCTTTCCATTGAGGCCCTTCCGAGGAAGTTACCGCTTCTCGATAAGAAGTAGGTTCATTTTCTACCATAAAAGAAACAAAATCGGGTCCAAACGATTTCTCGGTTCTTGCCCGTTTGCTTCTTCTAGGTTCAACCTCTTCTTCCTCGATTTGATCTTGTCTCTCATCTTGGAGATCATTATCATCTCGTTGTCTCTTATCTTGGACAACATCGTCATCTATTTTAGATGAACTTCCAGTTTCCTTCGTTAAACAAGGAAATATATCTTCAAAGAAGGAAGCATTCCTTGATTCCATTAGTGTACCCTTTTGTATATCCGGATTTTTCGAATCATGTACAATGAAACGATAAGCACTGCTATTCTTAGCATATCCAATGAATATACAATCCACAGATTTAGGTCCAATCTTTTGGGCCTTGGGGATCGGTATAGCTACCTTTGCTAGACACCCCCACACTCGTAAGTACTGATATGATGGTTTTCTTCCCATCCAAAGTTCATAAGGGGTCTCTTCTTTTTCCTTACGAGGTATCTTATTTAAAAGATAAGTAGCCGTTAGAATGGCTTCCCCCCACATGTCCTGGCTTAAACCAGAACTTATCAACATGGCATTAACCATTTCTTTCAAGGTACGGTTCTTCCTTTCGGCAATACCGTTTTGCTGAGGTGAGTAAGGAGCAGTGAATTCGTGTCTAATTCCATGTTTAGCACATAAATTAGCGAATGGAGACACGTATTCACCTCCTCTATCACTTCGTACAACCTTGATTTTCTTATTAAGTTGATTTTCAACTTCGTTTTTGTATAGAACAAACTTGTCTATAGCCTCATCTTTACTTTTTAACAAGTAAATGTAGCAATACTTTGTACAATCATCAATAAACGTGATAAAGTACTTATTTCCACCTTTTGTGGGTAGTGATTTCAAATCACATATGTCAGTGTGTATCATATCAAGTGGTTCGGTTTTCCGTTCAACCGATTTGAAAGATGATCTTGTAAGTTTGGCTTCAACACAAGTTTCACATTTATCTTTTGAGTTAATATGGAAATTAGGTATGCAATTAAATTTAATCAAACGACGCATCGAATTAAAATTTACATGTCCAAGACGACCATGCCACACATTAGAAGACTCAATCAAGTAAGCAGAAGAATTCATTTTATTGATATCATTCTTAACAACCATTACATTGAGCTTAAACATACCATTCAGGGCATATCCCCTACCAACATACATTTGATTCTTAGAAAGAACAAACTTATCAGACTCAAAAACAAGACGAAAACCAAACTTGTTCAACAGCCAACCAGACACAAGATTCTTACGAATCTCTGGAACATACAAGACATTAGTCAACTTGAGCTCTTTCTCGGATGTCATCTTCAAGATTACATCTCCTTCACCCTTGATAGCAGCAGTTGCAGAGTTGCCCATGTACAACACCTCTCCATTGTCAACCGCTCTGAAAGAGTGAAACATACTCTTATCAGCACACACATGACGGGTAGCCCCAGTATCAACCCACCATTCCCTGTTGTTGGAACCTACCAGGTTAACTTCAGAGATCATGGCAATGACGTCAGAAACCATAGCAATCATGTCCATATTATCATTCACCATATTAGCCTGGCGTGGAGTCACCCGCTTCGGCATCTTACAGTTTGCAGCACGATGACCCGGCTGGTCACAGTTGAAACACACCCCTTGGAACTTCTGTTTCACAATTGCAGCTTTAGGAGCAAGGTACTCAGACTTCCCTTTGCCCTTCTTGTCATTATTTCCTTTTCCTTTGCCTTTACCTTTGACATTGGACTTTGAAGATGACGAAGCATGCTCAACCATATTTGCCTTGGCAGAATCAGGCGTATAAGCGTTTTTCTGAGCCAGCTTATTGTCCTCTTCAATACGAAGACGAACAACCAAGTCTTCAACACTCATCTCCTTTCGCTTATGCTTCAGGTAGTTCTTAAATTCTACCCAGCTTGTAGGCAACTTTTCAATGATAGCAGCAACTTGAAAAGTTTCACTCAAAGTCATTCCCTCAGCATGAATGTCGTGTAGCAAAACCTACAGATCTTGAACCTGACTCATCACGTTCTTTGAATCATCCATCTTGTAATCCAAAAAACGAGCTACCACGAACTTCTTTGTACCAGCATCCTCAGTTTTGTACTTGCGTTCCAATGACTCCCATAATTCTTTGGCAGTCTTGGTCTTGCAGTACACGTTGTACAAAGAGTCCACCAAACCATTCAGAACATAGTTGTGACACAAAAAATCTGAATGTTTCCATGCTTCCAAGGCTTGAACAGCCTTTTGATTGGCGGATTGACCTTCTGCAGGAGGTTCCACGTAAGGTGGATTCTCTTTCAAGAACCGCGCAAGGTTCAAAGTAGTGAGATAGAAGAACATCTTCTGTTGCCACCTCTTAAAATTCTGCCCATTGAATTTCTCTGGTTTCTCAGCATGATTAGCAACCGTGTTGGTAACTGGCGCACCAGGTACATTCACAGTAGTAGTCACAGGAGGGGTAGTCGTCTTTGTCATCCTGAAAAATCACGCACAAACAGTTAAACAAACTATTGTAAATTGGTATCTACTCGTACCAGATCTGATTCAACGAAACTCAATCTTGGTTTCGATGGATCAAGTAATCAGTTTAAAAGAAACTCAATCTTGGTTTCGATATAAACTGATAAGAACAACTAAATAGAAAACGTTAATATCTGTTTAATTAAAACTAATTTCCAAAGAAACTCAACAAGGTTTCGACAGAAAACAGTTTATAAAATCTGTTAATAATTAATCCGATTTTAACAAAGTGTTTTAAATTCGGTTAAACCGAATCTGTTTTAAGACTGTAAGAAACGGTGAACACTTTTATTTATAAAACCAGATTACAATAATTAAATAACAGAAATAAATACCGAAAACAATAACAGAAAATAAATACGCTAAGTAAATAAAACTGTAAAGGTCGGTATAAGTACGAGGCTCGTGTAAACACGGTTCCCTTAAAACAGATTCGCCGTCTGTTTCCCAGGGTACAACGTACAAAGCTGTTGTACAACCGGACCTGACAAAACTTGCATGAAAAATCGAAAAGCCTGCGTGGGTTTCTGATTGAAGATGGCTGCTGGAATACGTACAGTAGAGCTGCATTTTTTTTTCTGTCTACAAAACTGAATGAGATGTGTTTAATTTATAGCCTTCACATGTCTTGGTGACCAAGACAGAATATATGCCAAAAATTAAACCGACCCGCAAATCTGTTAAATTATTAACACGATTTGAAATCGTTTATTAACACACCAAATCTGTTATTAAACTTGTCAAGAAAGTTTATATCAATTCCTAAAATAAAATTGATACAGATTTATGGAAATAAAATCAGAATCTGCGACAAAAAGATACGCGCACAAGCTCAAATTTCCGGAGCTGCATTCGTGTCCGCAGGTCGCGCGGGCTCGCATGAGTTCAGAAGCTTCGAACCCATTTTGGCCCAGAAATCCTGAAATCTGCACCCCCCCTGCGCGCGCGCACGTAGGAGTGGGAGCATAGCTCACCTAAAGGATTTTGATAGCAAATATCAAGATCTCTATATAAACCACTCTCCACTTCCTTTACTAGGCGATGTGGGATAGATTTATGTTCCATATTTTTGTGTTCCAAGTGCCTCACTTTAAGACACGATATCTCATTCATATCAACTCCAATTTTGACACATTTTAGCTCGTTGCGAAGCTCTCGTCATGGAGAACGCAAAGCTACCAAGAAATATAAGTATATATAACATATACATATATTAAAATAGTGTCCAAAATATGCAAAAATCATTTTTGCAAAACTAATTTTCCAACAATCCCCCACATGAATGGAGATCAGTCGAAAACACACACGTGTTTCAGCGAAATTTCTGCGGTTAAGTCCTGCATAGGATAGGTAGGTGTGACCCTTTGAACCTTCCCTTGTGAGATGCACTTAGTCTCCTAGATCTGAGTAGACGCGATGTCCTTGAACTCAGCATCTGTTTACGTAGACGACATTACACTTCACACAAGACTCTCCCTGACATTGTCAAGTCCTCATAGTCGTGTTCGTTATGGTCATGAACACTAGCCTGGTTCTACAAGAGCTCTTAGGAATTGCGCCCCCCACAATTCCCTTCGAAGCAACCCCACTTCTCTCTCACATAGGTGATTTCATCTTGAATCATTAAAAACATATGTTTTTTGATTTCATCTTGAATCATTATGCTTTATGATTTCATCCTGAATCATAAGAGCCATATGTTTAACCTCTCAACAAGTCACATTTGTTATAGGAATGGACTAGGAAGATACAGTATTCCGTAACTCCCCCACATTAATGTGACTTCCCCCACATTTCTATGATTAGGTTGTGCTATTGAACCCAGATCTTGGGATCTCCAGTCAACTGGGTTAGGTTTTCCTTCATAGAAACTCATTCCTTTAAGGGCTTTAGTCCCATTCCTTTAGACGACTTACTAACTAACTCTCTGCTTAAGCCTTTCGTAAGCGGATCCGCGATGTTATCCTTTGACTTCACATAGCCAATTGAGATAACTCCTGTTGAGAGTAGTTGTCGTATCGAATTATGTCGACGACGGATATGTCTGGACTTTCCATTATACATTATGCTATGAGCTCTGCCAATTGCCGATTGACTATCACAATGTATACTAATGGCCGTTACCGGTTTAGGCCACCTTGGTATGTCCTCTACGAATTGACGTAGCCATTCCGCCTCTTGTCCGCATTTATCTAACGCGATAAATTCTGATTCCATCGTGGACTTAGCTATAACCGTTTGCTTGGAAGACTTCCAAGATATAGCTGCCCCTCCTAGTGTAAACACGTATCCACTAGTCGATCTAGAATCCTTTATGTCAGATATCCAATTTGCATCACTGTATCCTTCTATAACAGCTGGATATCTTTCATAATGCAGTCCATAATCGCGACTGTATCTCAAATAATGAAGTACCCTAGTCATAGCTCCGTAATGTGCATAACTTGGATTACTGGTATACCTACTTAGCCTGCTAACTGCATATGCTAAGTCAGGTCGGGTACTTGTCATCAAGTACATTAACATGCCAATAATTCTTGAATACTCTAATTGGGCAACACCTAAGCCTCTATTTTTAGATAGATGCTTACTGGTGTCAATTGGAGTTCTAGCTAGGCCGGAATCCCCCGCATTATGAGTATTAAGAATTTTGTCAACGTAATGTGCTTGACTTAACACAAGTCCATTTGGAGTTCGTATGATCTTTATTCCAAGGATCACATCAGCCAACCCCATATCCTTCATGTCAAACTTTGATTTCAACATGTCTTTAGTAGATTTGATCATCTTGTCGTTACTGCCAATGATAAGCATATCATCAACATATAAACACAAGATTACATATCCACTACTTGTGTCCTTTACATAAACACACTTGTCGCATTCATTAATTTTGAATCCACTCTCTAGCATGGCGTTGTCAAATTTTTGATGCCATTGTTTGGGAGCTTGCTTTAAGCCATATAATGACTTAACAATCCTACAAACTTTCTTCTCTTGTCCAGGAGCTATGAAACCCTCAGGTTGGTTCATATAGATTTCTTCTTCTAAATCCCCGTTTAGAAAAGCCGTTTTCACATCCATTTGGTGAACTTCCAAATTTCTTAACGCGGCAATAGCAAGTATCATCCTGATCGAGGTTATTCGCGTAACAGGCGAATATGTATCAAAATAATCTAGACCTTCTCGTTGTCTAAATCCTTTGATTACCAATCTTGCTTTGTACTTGTCAATGGTGCCATCGGCTTTCATCTTCTTCTTAAAGATCCATTTATAGCCTAGTGGTTTACATCCAAGAGGTAAATCCACGAGCTCCCAAGTATGATTTTGTAAAATAGAATCTATTTCACTTTTAATGGCTTCTTTCCATTGAGGCCCTTCCGAGGAAGTTACCGCTTCTCGATAAGAAGTAGGTTCATTTTCTACCATAAAAGAAACAAAATCGGGTCCAAACGATTTCTCGGTTCTTGCCCGTTTGCTTCTTCTAGGTTCAACCTCTTCTTCCTCGATTTGATCTTGTCTCTCATCTTGGAGATCATTATCATCTCGTTGTCTCTTATCTTGGACAACATCGTCATCTATTTTAGATGAACTTCCAGTTTCCTTCGTTAAACAAGGAAATATATCTTCAAAGAAGGAAGCATTCCTTGATTCCATTAGTGTACCCTTTTGTATATCCGGATTTTTTGAATCATGTACAATGAAACGATAAGCACTGCTATTCTTAGCATATCCAATGAATATACAATCCACAGATTTAGGTCCAATCTTTTGGGCCTTGGGGATCGGTATAGCTACCTTTGCTAGACACCCCCACACTCGTAAGTACTGATATGATGGTTTTCTTCCCATCCAAAGTTCATAAGGGGTCTCTTCTTTTTCCTTACGAGGTATCTTATTTAAAAGATAAGTAGCCGTTAGAATGGCTTCCCCCCACATGTCCTGGCTTAAACCAGAACTTATCAACATGGCATTAACCATTTCTTTCAAGGTACGGTTCTTCCTTTCGGCAATACCGTTTTGCTGAGGTGAGTAAGGAGCAGTGAATTCGTGTCTAATTCCATGTTTAGCACATAAATCAGCGAATGGAGACACGTATTCACCTCCTCTATCACTTCGTACAACCTTGATTTTCTTATTAAGTTGATTTTCAACTTCGTTTTTGTATAGAACAAACTTGTCTATAGCCTCATCTTTACTTTTTAACAAGTAAATGTAGCAATACTTTGTACAATCATCAATAAACGTGATAAAGTACTTATTTCCACCTTTTGTGGGTAGTGATTTCAAATCACATATGTCAGTGTGTATCATATCATGTGGTTCGGTTTTCCGTTCAACCGATTTGAAAGATGATCTTGTAAGTTTGGCTTCAACACAAGTTTCACATTTATCTTTTGAGTCAATATGGAAATTAGGTATGCAATTAAATTTAATCAAACGACGCATCGAATTAAAATTTACATGTCCAAGACGACCATGCCACACATTAGAAGACTCAATCAAGTAAGCAGAAGAATTCATTTTATTGATATCATTCTTAACAACCATTACATTGAGCTTAAACATACCATTCAAGGCATATCCCCTACCAACATACATTTGATTCTTAGAAAGAACAAACTTATCAGACTCAAAAACAAGACGAAAACCAAACTTGTTCAACAGCCAACCAGACACAAGATTCTTGCGAATCTCTGGAACATACAAGACATTAGTCAACTTGAGCTCTTTCTCGGATGTCATCTTCAAGATTACATCTCCTTCACCCTTGATAGCAGCAGTTGCAGAGTTGCCCATGTACAACACCTCTCCATTGTCAACCGCTCTGAAAGAGTGAAACATACTCTTATCAGCACACACATGACGGGTAGCCCCAGTATCAACCCACCATTCCCTGTTGTTGGAACCTACCAGGTTAACTTCAGAGATCATGGCAATGACGTCAGAAACCATAGCAATCATGTCCATATTATCATTCACCATATTAGCCTGGCGTGGAGTCACCCGCTTCGGCATCTTACAGTTAGCAGCACGATGACCAGGCTGGTCACAGTTGAAACACACCCCTTGGAACTTCTGTTTCACAATTGCAGCTTTAGGAGCAAGGTACTCAGACTTCCCTTTGCCCTTCTTGTCATTATTTCCTTTTCCTTTGCCTTTACCTTTGACATTGGACTTTGAAGATGACGAAGCATGCTCAACCATATTTGCCTTGGCAGAATCAGGCGTATAAGCGTTTTTCTGAGCCAGCTTATTGTCCTCTTCAATACGAAGACGAACAACCAAGTCTTCAACACTCATCTCCTTTCGCTTATGCTTCAGGTAGTTCTTAAATTCTACCCAGCTTGGAGGCAACTTTTCAATGATAGCAGCAACTTGAAAAGTTTCACTCAAAGTCATTCCCTCAGCATGAATGTCGTGTAGCAAAACCTGCAGATCTTGAACCTGACTCATCACGTTCTTTGAATCATCCATCTTGTAATCCAAAAAACAAGCTACCATGAACTTCTTTGTACCAGCATCCTCAGTTTTGTACTTGCGTTCCAATGACTCCCATAATTCTTTGGCAGTCTTGGTCTTGCAGTACACGTTGTACAAAGAGTCCACCAAACCATTCAGAACATAGTTGTGACACAAAAAATCTGAATGTTTCCATGCTTCCAAGGCTTGAACAGCCTTTTGATTGGCGGATTGACCTTCTGCAGGAGGTTCCACGTAAGGTGGATTCTCTTTCAAGAACCGCGCAAGGTTCAAAGTAGTGAGATAGAAGAACATCTTCTGTTGCCACCTCTTAAAATTCTGCCCATTGAATTTCTCTGGTTTCTCAGCATGATTAGCAACCGTGTTGGTAACTGGCGCACCAGGTACATTCACAGTAGTAGTCACAGGAGGGGTAGTCGTCTTTGTCATCCTGAAAAATCACGCACAAACAGTTAAACAAACTATTGTAAATTGGTATCTACTCGTACCAGATCTGATTCAACGAAACTCAATCTTGGTTTCGATGGATCAAGTAATCAGTTTAAAAGAAACTCAATCTTGGTTTCGATATAAACTGATAAGAACAACTAAATAGAAAACGTTAATATCTGTTTAATTAAAACTAATTTCCAAAGAAACACAACAAGGTTTCGACAGAAAACAGTTTATAAAATCTGTTAATAATTAATCCGATTTTAACAAAGTGTTTTAAATTCGGTTAAACCGAATCTGTTTTAAGACTGTAAGAAACGGTGAACACTTTTATTTATAAAACCAGATTACAATAATTAAATAACAGAAATAAATACCGAAAACAATAACAGAAAATAAATACGCTAAGTAAATAAAACTGTAAAGGTCGGTATAAGTACGAGGCTCGTGTAAACACGGTTCCCTTAAAACAGATTCGCCGTCTGTTTCCCAGGGTACAACGTACAAAGCTGTTGTAACACCGGACCTGACAAAACTTGCATGAAAAATCGAAAAGCCTGCGTGGGTTTCTGATCGAAGATGGCTGCTGGAATACGTACAGTAGAGCTGCGTTTTTTTTTCTGTCTACAAAACTGAATGAGATGTGTTTAATTTATAGCCTTCACATGTCTTGGTGACCAAGACAGAATATATGCCAAAAATTAAACCGACCCGCAAATCTGTTAAATTATTAACACGATTTGAAATCGTTTATTAACACACCAAATCTGTTATTAAACTTGTCAAGAAAGTTTATATCAATTCCTAAAATAAAATTGATACAGATTTATGGAAATAAAATCAGAATCTGCGACAAAAAGATACGCGCACAAGCTCAAATTTCCGGAGCTGCATTCGTGTCCGCAGGTCGCGCGGGCTCGCATGAGTTCAGAAGCTTCGAACCCATTTTGGCCCAGAAATCCTGAAATCTGCAACCCCCCTGCGCGCGCGCGCACGTAGGAGTGGGAGCATAGCTCACCTAAAGGATTTTGATAGCAAATATCAAGATCTCTATATAAACCACTCTCCACTTCCTTTACTAGGCGATGTGGGATAGATTTATGTTCCATATTTTTGTGTTCCAAGTGCCTCACTTTGAGACACGATATCTCATTCATATCAACTCCAATTTTGACACATTTTAGCTCGTTGCGAAGCTCTCGTCATGGAGAACGCAAAGCTACCAAGAAATATAAGTATATATAACATATACATATATTAAAATAGTGTCCAAAATATGCAAAAATCATTTTTGCAAAACTAATTTTCCAACAATCCCCCACATGAATGGAGATCGGTCGAAAACACACACATGTTTCAGCGAAATTTCTGCGGTTAAGTCCTGCATAGGATAGGTAGGTGTGACCCTTTGAACCTTCCCTTGTGAGATGCACTTAGTCTCCTAGATCTGAGTAGACGCGATGTCCTTGAACTCAGCATCTGTTTACGTAGACGACATTACACTTCACACAAGACTCTCCCTGACATTGTCAAGTCCTCATAGTCGTGTTCGTTATGGTCATGAACACTAGCCTGGTTCTACAAGAGCTCTTCTCTCTCACATAGGTGATTTCATCTTGAATCATTAAAAACATATGTTTTGTGATTTCATCTTGAATCATTATGCTTTATGATTTCATCCTGAATCATAAGAGCCATATGTTTAACCTCTCAACAAGTCACATTTGTTATAGGAATGGACTAGGAAGTTACAGTATTTCGTAACTCCCCCACATTAACGTGACTTCCCCCACATTTCTATGATTAGGTTGTCCTATTGAACCCAGATCTTGGGATCTCCAGTCAACTGGGTTAGGTTTTCCTTCATAGAAACTCATTCCTTTAAGGGCTTTAGTCCCATTCCTTTAGACGACTTACTAACTAACTCTCTGCTTAAGCCTTTCGTAAGCGGATCCTCGATGTTATCCTTTGACTTCACATAGCCAATTAAGATAACTCCTGTTGAGAGTAGTTGTCGTATCGAATTATGTTGACGACGGATATGTCTGGACTTTCCATTATACATTATGCTATGAGCTCTGCCAATTGCCGATTGACTATCACAATGTATACTAATGGCCGTTACCGGTTTAGGCCACCTTGGTATGTCCTCTACGAATTGACGTAGCCATTCCGCCTCTTGTCCGCATTTATCCAACGCGATAAATTCTGATTCCATCGTGGACTTAGCTATAACCGTTTGCTTGGAAGACTTCCAAGATATAGCTGCCCCTCCTAGTGTAAACACGTATCCACTAGTCGATCTAGAATCCTTTATGTCAGATATCCAATTTGCATCACTGTATCCTTCTATAACAGCTGGATATCTTTCATAATGCAGTCCATAATCGCGACTGTATCTCAAATAATGAAGTACCCTAGTCATAGCTCCCCAATGTGCATAACTTGGATTACTGGTATACCTACTTAGTCTGCTAACTGCATATGCTAAGTCAGGTCGGGTACTTGTCATCAAGTACATTAACATGCCAATAATTCTTGAATACTCTAATTGGGCAACACCTAAGCCTCTATTTTCAGATAGATGCTTACTGGTGTCAATTGGAGTTCTAGCTAGGCCGGAATCCCCCGCATTATGAGTATTAAGAATTTTGTCAACGTAATGTGCTTGACTTAACACAAGTCCATTTGGAGTTCGTATGATCTTTATTCCAAGGATCACATCAGCCAACCCCATATCCTTCATGTCAAACTTTGATTTCAACATGTCTTTAGTAGATTTGATCATCTTGTCGTTACTGCCTATGATAAGCATATCATCAACATATAAACACAAGATTACATATCCACTACTTGTGTCCTTTACATAAACACACTTGTCGCATTCATTAATTTTGAATCCACTCTCTAGCATGGCGTGGTCAAATTTTTGATGCCATTGTTTGGGAGCTTGCTTTAAGCCATATAATGACTTAACAAGCCTACAAACTTTGTTCTCTTGTCCAGGAGCTATGAAACCCTCAGGTTGGTTCATATAGATTTCTTCTTCTAAATCCCCGTTTAGAAAAGCCGTTTTCACATCCATTTGGTGAACTTCCAAATTTCTTAACGCGGCAATAGCAAGTATCATCCTGATCGAGGTTATTCGCGTAACAGGCGAATATGTATCAAAATAATCTAGACCTTCTCGTTGTCTAAATCCTTTGATTACCAATCTTGCTTTGTACTTGTCAATGGTGCCATCGGCTTTCATCTTCTTCTTGAAGATCCATTTATAGCCTAGTGGTTTACATCCAAGAGGTAAATCCACGAGCTCCCAAGTATGATTTTGTTAAATAGAATTTATTTCACTTTTAATGGCTTCTTTCCATTGAGGCCCTTCCGAGGAAGTTACCGCTTCTCGATAAGAAGTAGGTTCATTTTCTACCATAAAAGAAACAAAATCGGGTCCAAACGATTTCTCGGTTCTTGCCCGTTTGCTTCTTCTAGGTTCAACCTCTTCTTCCTCGATTTGATCTTGTCTCTCATCTTGGAGATCATTATCATCTCGTTGTCTCTTATCTTGGACAACATCGTCATCTATTTTAGATGAACTTCCAGTTTCCTTCATTAAACAAGGAAATATATCTTCAAAGAAGGAAGCATTCCTTGATTCCATTAGTGTACCCTTTTGTATATCCGGATTTTTCGAATTATGTACAATGAAACGATAAGCACTGCTATTCTTAGCATATCCAATGAATATACAATCCACAGATTTAGGTCCAATCTTTTGGGCCTTGGGGATCGGTATAGCTACCTTTGCTAGACACCCCCACACTCGTAAGTACTGATATGATGGTTTTCTTCCCATCCAAAGTTCATAAGGGGTCTCTTCTTTTTCCTTACGAGGTATCTTATTTAAAAGATAAGTAGCTGTTAGAATGGCTTCCCCCCACATGTCATGGCTTAAACCAGAACTTATCAACATGGCATTAACCATTTCTTTCAAGGTACGGTTCTTCCTTTCGGCAATACCGTTTTGCTGAGGTGAGTAAGGAGCAGTGAATTCGTGTCTAATTCCATGTTTAGCACATAAATCAGCGAATGGAGACACGTATTCACCTCCTCTATCACTTCGTACAACCTTGATTTTCTTATTAAGTTGATTTTCAACTTCGTTTTTGTATAGAACAAACTTGTCTATAGCCTCATCTTTACTTTTTAACAAGTAAATGTAGCAATACTTTGTACAATCATCAATAAACGTGATAAAGTACTTATTTCCACCTTTTGTGGGTAGTGATTTCAAATCACATATGTCAGTGTGTATCATATCAAGTGGTTCGGTTTTCCGTTCAACCGATTTGAAAGATGATCTTGTAAGTTTGGCTTCAACACAAGTTTCACATTTATCTTTTGAGTCAATATGGAAATTAGGTATGCAATTAAATTTAATCAAACGACGCATCGAATTAAAATTTACATGTCCAAGACGACCATGCCACACATTAGAAGACTCAATCAAGTAAGCAGAAGAATTCATTTTATTGATATCATTCTTAACAACCATTACATTGAGCTTAAACATACCATTCAGGGCATATCCCCTACCAACATACATTTGATTCTTAGAAAGAACAAACTTATCAGACTCAAAAACAAAACGAAAACCAAACTTGTTCAACAGCCAACCAGACACAAGATTCTTGCAAATCTCTAGAACATACAAGACATTAGTCAACTTGAGCTCTTTCTCGGATGTCATCTTCAAGATTACATCTCCTTCACCCTTGATAGCAGCAGTTACAGAGTTGCCCATGTACAACACCTCTCCATTGTCAACCGCTCTGAAAGAGTGAAACATACTCTTATCATCACACACATGACGGGTAGCCCCAGTATCAACCCACCATTCCCTGTTGTTGGTACCTACCAGGTTAACTTCAGAGATCATGGCAATGACGTCAGAAACCATAGCAATCATGTCCATATTATCATTCACCATATTAGCCTGGCGTGGAGTCACCCGCTTAGGCATCTTACAGTTAGCAGCACGATGACCCGGCTGGTCACAGTTGAAACACACCCCTTGGAACTTCTGTTTCACAATTGCAGCTTTAGGAGCAAGGTACTCAGACTTCCCTTTGCCCTTCTTGTCATTATTTCCTTTTCCTTTGCCTTTACCTTTGACATTGGACTTTGAAGATGACGAAGCATGCTCAACCATATTTGCCTTGGCAGAATCAGGCGTATAAGCGTTTTTCTGAGCCAGCTTATTGTCCTCTTCAATACGAAGACGAACAACCAAGTCTTCAACACTCATCTCCTTTCGCTTATGCTTCAGGTAGTTCTTAAATTCTACCCAGCTTGTAGGCAACTTTTCAATGATAGCAGCAACTTGAAAAGTTTCACTTAAAGTCATTCCCTCAGCATGAATGTCGTGTAGCAAAACCTGCAGATCTTGAACCTGACTCATCACGTTCTTTGAATCATCCATCTTGTAATCCAAAAAACGAGCTACCACGAACTTCTTTGTACCAGCATCCTCAGTTTTGTACTTGCGTTCCAATGACTCCCATAATTCTTTGGATGTCTTGGTCTTGCAGTACACGTTGTACAAAGAGTCCACCAAACCATTCAGAACATAGTTGTGACACAAAAAATCTGAATGTTTCCATGCTTCCAAGGCTTGAACAGCCTGTTGATTGGCGGATTGACCTTCTGCAGGAGGTTCCACGTAAGGTGGATTCTCTTTCAAGAACCGCGCAAGGTTCAAAGTTGTGAGATAAAAGAACATCTTCTGTTGCCACCTCTTAAAATTCTGCCCATTGAATTTCTCTGGTTACTCGGCATGATTAGCAACCGTGTTGGTAACTGGCGCACCAGGTACATTCACAGTAGTAGTCACAGGAGCGGTAGTCGTGTTTGTCATCCTGAAAAATCACGCACAAACAGTTAAACAAACTGTTGTAAATTGGTATCTACTCGTACCAGATCTGATTCAACGAAACTCTATCTTGGTTTTGATGGATCAAGTAATCAGTTTAAAAGAAACTCAATCTTGGTTTCGATATAAACTGATAAGAACAACTAAATAGAAAACGTTAATATCTGTTTAATTAAAACTGATTTCCAAAGAAACTCAACAAGGTTTCGACAGAAAACAGTTTATAAAATCTGTTAATAATTAATCCGATTTTAACAAAGTGTTTTAAATTCGGTTAAACCGAATCTGTTTTAAGACTGTAGGAAACGGTGAACACTTTTATTTATAAAACCAGATTACAATAATTAAATAACAGAAATAAATACCGAAAACAATAACAGAAAATAAATACGCTAAGTAAATAAAACTGTAAAGGTCGGTATAAGTACGAGGCTCGTGTAAACACGATTCCCTTAAAACAGATTCGCCGTCTGTTTCCCAGGGTACAACGTACAAAGCTGTTGTACAGCCGGACCTGACAAAGCTTGCCTGAAAAATCGAAAAGCCTGCGTGTGTTTCTGATCGAAGATGGCTGCTGGAATACGTACAGTAGAGCTGCGTTTTTTTTTTTCTGTCTACAAAACTGAATGAGATGTGTTTAATTTATAGCCTTCACATGTCTTGGTGACCAAGACAGAATATATGCCAAAAATTAAACCGACCCGCAAATCTGTTAAATTATTAACACGATTTGAAATCGTTTATTAACACACCAAATCTGTTATTAAACTTGTCAAGAAAGTTTATATCAATTCCTAAAATAAAATTGATACAGATTTATGGAAATAAAATCAGAATCTGCGACAAAAAGATACGCGCACAAGCTCGAATTTTCGGAGCTGCATTCGTGTCCGCAGGTCGCGCGGGCTCGCATGAGTTCAGAAGCTTCGAACCCATTTCCGGAGCTGCATTCGTGTCCGCAAGTCGCGCGGGCGTAGGAGTGGGAGCATAGCTCACCTAAAGGATTTTGATAGCAAATATCAAGATCTCTATATAAACCACTCTCCGCTTCCTTTACTAGGCGATGTGGGATAGATTTATGTTTCATATTTTTGTGTTCCAAGTGCCTCACTTTGAGACACGATATCTCATTCATATCAACTCCAATTTTGACACATTTTAGCTCGTTGCGAAGCTCTCGTCATGGAGAACGCAAAGCTACCAAGAAATATAAGTATATATAACATATACATATATTAAAATAGTGTCCAAAATATGCAAAAATCATTTTTGCAAAACTAATTTTCCAACAATTTTAGTGCCATCAATCATTTTATGTAATTGTTGATTTACCTGAAGACCAAAGGGATTTCAAGTTAAACTATAATACGGGTTAGGTGATGCGAAATGCACGCTCGTATAAGTTTATTTGATTTCCAACACAACAAATGGTGGTTATTCACCAAAGGGCAGACCCGGATTTGAGCATGTGCAGAAGGGCAACCGCACAGGGCCTCTTTTTCCGGAGGGCCTCAGAATTATAAAACTTCAGTACAAGTGTAAAATCATTTTTGGGGGACTTAATCTCGTTAAGAAATGATATGAGATGAACTATTAGATTCTTATAACAAGAAGAAAAAAAGCTTGTGACTGCACTTTGATGGATGAAGATGAGACGCAAATTTGGGTGGAGAAGATGACCCAAAGTCGTGAAAAATGTTATATGTGGGCCCCTGAAGTTCACTTGTCTTATAGATCACTTCTTTTTCTAAAAAGTTAGCCCTTGCTATTAGAATATATCATTTAGACCCTTGTTGTTACACAAAATCTGTAAAGTTAAACATAAAGCCCATATTGTACATAACAAAACAAAAGAAACACTCTATTTTCAGCTTGTACTTGTAGCATGTTTTATATATTTTACATAAAAATATACTACAAGGCTGTTCACTCTAAAAATGTAGTAATACTTTGGATTTTACGAATAACGTAAAATGTTTCGAACATCGTAACATGTTCTGAAAACTCAATCGTCACACCTAAGAAAAAAGTATAATTATTGTCACACCTAAAAAAAAAAAAAAAAAAACACTATGTTGGAAATCAAAATAAAATAAACAAGATGCTGTGTAATCGATATTAAAAAGCAACGCATAATGTAATCATCGTTTGCAGATTTTACTTTAATTTTCTTCTGGTTAAAGGGCCTTTTTCAGAATAATCGCACAGGGCCTCCAAATTCCACGAGACGGCCTGCCAAAGGGTATGACCATTCACTAAAAGTTGTGACTTTTCACTTTATGTGTATATAAACACAATTTGGTCTTTCAAATGAACATATTCATATCAATAACAACTACAACAAATTCTTTATGTTTTGCTTTCTTTCTTTCGCCTAGAATTTGAGTGTTCATTCTTGTCTTATCCATATAAAAGTGAAGCTTATATTTAGTTACTAATTACTAATTTATTTGATGGCATTCATGCATGTAGTAAGAAGCTCATCAAGAAATCACATCTTCGTTTGAATGACCTCAAAAACAAAAGATGTTGTGTTGTTCAACAATTGAGATACGACATGGAGAAACTCATCAAAGTAGGCGAATTTGAAACCGCCTTCGCGAGAGTGTGTACATTTATAATTTGATCATACATTCTTTAATTTGATTTCAGTTTGTTTCATACCAAATAAGCAATTAATTATCTAATTTTCTTTTCAGGTTGATCAAGTTTACAAGGACGAATGCATCATTGTTGTCTACGACAAGGGCGGATCTTAGTTGGGGCGCGGGCCCCCTCCGTTTTTTCGCTCAGTAGTACTAACTTATCCGTATTTCGTCCGAAAAAATTTATATTTATTAAGTCAGCCCCCCCCCCCCCCCCCCCCCCCCCCCCCCCAAACCCAAATTAGAAGACCCAAATAATATAACGATAGCACAAAAAAGTTTCCGGCTCCCTCCACTAAAAACTTCAAGATCTGCCACTGGTCTACGACCTTTTGGCTCAGTTTTGTGAGCGAATATTTTTTCACCTCTCCAAAATTCGTTGAAACAAGTATGTGCTTAATTTTAAGAATTTTTAGCCATAAAAGCTTGTTTGATGTAGGAAAATGTCAGATTATTGTAAGTTTGTTATTGATAATTCATACAAGTTATCACTTTTCAAAATATTTTCTTGTTTTACGAATTGTACTAACTCAAATTATAAAGATGTTCTACTCAAAGTACAACTCGAAAAAGTAACCAAAAGCTAGACGATCGCAAAAAGGAAGATGCTAACAAGACTTTTATGAGAGTTAGAGATGTTGCTGCACAGGAGAAGTTCCATGCAGAAGCTAAACAAAATTACTGGAAGGCAGTTCTGGATCTCATTCCCAAAGAAACGCCTGTAATAGTGACAAGAGGAACCAAATTGACCAAGACAAGAAACCATCTATCGTTGTCATTCAAGGTCCCAAGCCTGGAAAGCCGACTGATTATCTTGGATGAGGCAGCTGTTTTTAAAACTTAAGGACACCCCTCACCACCTGCCGCCAAGGATGTGAAGAGTGATGCCGCCACGGCTCCCCCTGCAAAGGATGTTGCTTAGTTTGTTAATGGGCGATATATTATTATTGAGAGGGCAAATAGGAGTTTCAGATGTTGAGGTAGCTATTTTGACATGGTTCTATATAAACTTAAGTCTTCATTATTTTGAAACAAGAATCTTTATGTGGGGGGGGGGGGGGGGGGGGGGTGGGGGGGGGGGGTGGGGGGGGGTGGGGGGGGGGGGGGGGGGGGGGGGGTATTATTCCTTAGCATTACTCGTAAAAAACTTCATTACCCATTAAAACGTGTTGTTTTATGCATAAAACTAGCGAACCTTTAGTATTACAGTGGGTGTATAAGCTGGCAGTTTGGACAAGCATATATATCATCTTGGATGGGTAAAGAATGCAAATGGGTATATGTATGAAGACTATAAAATCTGTTTATTAAGCTACTTGTATTAATCATAATTTATTAACTATATGAAAGCTGTTAATAAATTGTACTATTTGATTTATAGAAAATCAAGAAGTTTACAAAAATAACAAAAAAAATTGATGGGGTGAGAGAGGCTCGAACTCTCGACCTCAGGATCACTCTTATTGCTATGAGACCTACGCGCTAGCCAACTGCGCCACCACCCCATGTTGTCCAATAATACTATGTTATTATACTTATTTATAAACAATAACAGTTATGTGACACAAACTATTGTATCATGTTGTTAGCATCCATATGCAAGTTTTTCTAAACATGAAATAACACAGGTAGACTACCAAGTCCATATGCAAATTTATGAAAACAAATTTCAACCCATAAAACTGCCATAGAATAGCTGTAGACCTGCATTGTGCCTTTATCTGTGATTTTGTAACAACTTGAATTGTTTTGATGAGTTGTTTGCATGAGAAAACCATGTTGGTTGAACCAAAAAAAAAAAAAAAAAGTTATGTCAAACTGTAAACATACAGATGATCCAAAAACTCACTTGTGGTTGTTTGTAAATTGTCAAAAACCGAAAATTATACAAGAGTGAAACATATTTCATACTTAGAGCCACTTGTAGCTTATGTTGAGAAACATACATGACGTTTTTTTTGGGGGGTGTGGCTGGAGTAAAAAGAGCAAGGTTGGATCAAGTGGTTAACACCCTTGCCTCTAGAGACAGAGGTCAAGGGTTCGATCCTCACCCCTTGCAAGGCCGGAGGTCCTTTTCTACCTTTGGTAGAACCGGAAGCAGCCTCTCTACCTTAGGTAGGGGTAAGGCTGTCTACGTCTCAACCTCCCCATACACCGTGGAAGACGGTATTGGGACCCATAACCCGTGGAAGATGGTATTGGGAGTTACTTTACTTTACTTTTTTTGTGGCTGGAGTAAATTATGCATATTATATCCAGGGTCGTCTCGTGGAATTTGATGCCTCGTGTCATCACCACAAAGAGTCCCTTAATGCTTAAACACACACACACAAAATACATATGTATCATTGGTGCATGAACTAACCCGAGCCTCATATTGTGTAAATTGGTCAAATTCCTTTTTATTCAAGATAGACCTTATGCAACTAAACCCATGACTACTAACGAGGTTCAATACATTATTATAAACATATAAAGGAGTTTGTTGACTCACTGCAAAAGTTAAAACTTTTTCATATACTATCGAATACTGGGAGTGTTGCAAGGAAAAAAAAAGGTATGAGCTTTTGAAAGGATATACGTGTGTAGAGGTAACACGAGACCACAAGTTAATGGGCTGGTTAGACGCTTTCAGTCTAAACGGTTTTGGGCTGGGTTGTCCCTCACACTTTTTGTCCAAAGAAAAATCTACTTTTTTTTTTTTTTTTTTTTTTTTTTAATAATTTACAAAAATTATTCTGTTACAATAGCTTAACCAAGTGATTTTGGGGGTTGTACTTCTCTCCATTTGTCCTGCTTAGCTAAATTATACCAATTTCGTCATTTGGAGATACATATGCATCAGTATGATCCAGTCATTTTATGTTAAGAAAACAGTTGTTGGATTTTTTTAATGTAAATATCACTATGATCGTTGTGTTACTTATGTTAACTCTCTGATTAATTACTTTATAGGTACCAAAGCTGTGGCTGTGACGCAAATGTCAGATGAAGGATCCGCTCTCGAGTGTCCCCACAAGGAGGATTAATTGTGGTCAGTCAAGTGTTGACAATCAGCAGCTGCCGCATATTTATCACCAACTTCCGCTGCTGCTGGTGGTAACAACTAAAAAGTCCACTATGTTGGGTCATAAAAATACTTCAAGTTATTTAGAATGTTTGTAATAACCTTAATCATCACTATGCACTTGAATTTTTACTTGGATGTTTACTGTGGATATTTATTAACTTATTTGAATGCTTATTATATCATCTTTGATCATCAAATGGGCTCTATGCATGTGTATATTCTTTGTGTGTCAGCTCCTTCTATAATCAAGCCAAAGGTCCGGCCCTGCTGGGAAATTATAGAGTTTTGAAGTTTGATTCAATAGAGTAAAGAACATTATGTGTGTGTGTGTGTTCGTGGGGGAGGGGGGTAGGTATTTGGGGATTTTCAAGTAAACATGTTTTTGCGGACCATCAAACACTTGACAGGTTTGTAACACCCCAACCCGATAAGGGTAGAAGTATTACGTTATGGTGACATATCAAAACAAACACAAGCATATGACTTAAATAATACAAATGAATTTCAAAGGTTACAAAGGAAAATTCTGAAATACAAGGAATACAAATGAGAACTACAATAAATACTAAGTCTAACAATGTAAACGCTTCTAATCATCTCTAATCCAGCGTAGCTATCATGGTGTGGTCTTCTAAGTCCAAAAGTACTCTCCACCCATAACCCAACTTCCTACTAAAACCTGCCGCAGGAAAAGAAATGCGGCTGAGCTTAAAAAGCCCAGTGAACAGATATAGAAAGAAACAAAAGATAAAGAAAGAACATATAAATGTAGTGCAAATGGGGAAAAGCATAAGGTATAAACAAAACTGATAACACTAATAAGAAAAGAACAGAAATCTACCACAAGCCCAAACAGATCAAATCATATCAAAGTATCCATGGGATTCGGAGGGGTGACCTCGGAATATCAAAATAAAAGGAGGGGAGTCCTCAGTAACCATTGGAGTAGCTAGCTCCCAGAATGTGCAGACGTGGATTGCACCCAACATCAAACACCAGACAGATCAAAACATAGCATATACAAAACATACACAGATCGTACCTAGGATGCATCCATACGCCCCTGCAGACAGATTAGTGGCCAAATATATATATAATAATAATTGAGCTCATAATAAATAACAGATAAGGGACGGTGTGGAACATCACTCGACCACACTAGAGTCATGCCAATGGTGCATCAATGACACGGCCATGGAACCCCCATGACTAGGAAACAAAATGGCTCGGGTATCAAACTGTAGGGTTTACAAATCATATTATATTAAAGGTCCATAATTTTCATAGCAAAGGCTCAATTCAAAAGTTTCTATCAAATGTTCATTTAAAGAAAACGTTTAATAATGGTTTTCATAAAAATGACCTTTAATAACGGTTTTCATAAAGATAGTTCGTAAAAATAGTTTTCATAAAAGATAGTTCATAATTCTAGGGAAGCATGGCAAAGGCATAGATCATACAGGAAAGCCATAATAAGAAGGCTCAGATCATTATCAACCTAATATAGAAAGGATGAGAAAGAATCATGAGAAACCTCAAGAGATAAGGTCAGAATATCTGTACCTTAGACCGCAAGTGAAAGTACAATAGAAACATAAGATCAGAAGCAAACTCCATCTTCAGCGAATCTACACGAATTCATGGTCGTTTTATTAATAACTTGTTTTAAGTCAGATTACTCATTTTAGTCGGCTTTCCATTTTTAGTAACTTTCCTTATTTAGAAGGTTTCCATATTAAGAAACATTTCAGGTTATCATTTAGTAAGTTTAAAGTATCAAACGTGACAATATTAATAGTTCAAGGTTCACAATGATATTTATATAAGTTTAAGGTTAATATAGTAGGTTCACAAGTTTTAGGGTTTATTATGCAACTTTTGTAAGATTAGGGTATAAAATGTAATTATCATAAGGTTATATGGTTTCACTAGTTTAGTCCTTTAGTTTAGAAAATGACAAGTTCAACCCTTAAGTTAAGTATTACACAAATAAACCTTTTCTTTAGCCTTTTAACTTCTATCAGCCTTTAACCTAGAACAGACCATACTTTGACGAATTTATGAACTACATTAGAACTCAAAAATAAAATCCACAAAATTTCCCACAGATACGTCAATGTCTTAAGAACTCACACGAATTTTTCCAGAATTTATTGATTAGTTAAAACCCACAAGAAAAATGCTCCAACCCAGACTACCCAGAAAACGTATCTGCTGCAGTACCCAAAAAGTATCCACTTGGTTTACCCACCAATACCTCCAGGAAAAATCTACAAAAATTCATGACACTACTACACATATAGATGTTACATACTGGAGAATTTCATGACCTAACTCCTCATGGTTTGAAAATGAAAAATCGGCCAATTGGACTGATTTCCAGACTTTCAAAAACAGTTTTGACATTCGAACTTGTAAATTCAAAAAGTACCTTCTCCCGACCTCTAAAAAATACAATGCTTACATATTCAGAATGCTCTTTTCCTGAACTTAGTTTTAGACCCAAAAATCATTCAAAAATACGTACATATCATCAAGATCCATTCAAATCAATTTGACCTAAAACTCTGATAGTAAACTGAGTTCATGATTTTATGTGATCTACTTAGGTTTTATTTATCCAACGAGTAATCCCTGGGATACCAACGATTATGCATGATATATAACAGGTATAAGTCGACTTTACTGTGGTGTTAACATGTGCATAACAACTTGAATCAACACAGCAACCACAGGTCGATGTATGAGGCTTTCCAAATCGTTATCTTATGTACAACTACTTAAGGTTTCATGCAGTTTTTCTGTTATGATTTTATGTGTATAGATCGAAATGAATAACAAAGAACATACAATAATCAAACAAGAAGAGTGGTATTGAACAAGGATGATACGGGTTACCCTTGTAGTGTGATGAAAGAGATGGAGAACAATAAGATTGAACCCAGAAAATTCCAGCCGATCACCTTCACCAAAAACCTTCGAATGGACAGCCAAAGAACCCACGAGCAATCACCACATGAAATAGAGAAAAATGCACGTCTAGAAGTCACAACAACACCTCCTTTTTGCTGCTGTGTTTGATCGAACAGAAGAGGAAGAGAGCAGCAATCGATTTTTTTGTTTATAGTGTTTTTAGGGTTTGTTAATAAAGATCGGTATGTATAAAATATATGGGGAACCGACTTTTTGATTAGGATAAACAAGGAAAGACCAAATTTTAAGGGATCATGATATCTTTTAATTTCAATGCATATCTTCCTCTTATTTTTCTTTAGCCGAAAATTTTGATTATTTGGCACATTAACAAAAAAAATGTCGCCTATTTAAATTTAGATGTAGGGAGTATTTTTGTTTTGTGATTTTAATTATAATGTAAAGTTTTATTGGTTTAAATTATTAGGTAACTTAGGGATTTAATTACTTTAGGTTATATTCAAATAATATTCATATGTTCTATTTTATAAATTCTTAAAATTTTAAAATTAGAGGGGTATTTTGGTCATTTCAAGTTATGCTAATTTTAGGGTTTTACAACTCTTCCCCTCTAAAAGAAAATTTTCGTTCTCGAAAATTAAAGTGAAATGAAGCGGAAAACACAACGGACAGTGAACGAAAATGTGAACGACTTGTTTCTCATGACCCTATCTTGTTGAATCAAAATAGCTTCGGTCTCCTCAGAAAAGACATGCCATACTGAATCCGAATCAAAAGGATAATATACCAAACGTAACAGATGATAATCATATTCTCTAGGAAAAGGTACAGAGTATACATGGGATTTACGGATATATCATCCGTGGAATTGATTAGGCGAATCAGATGAGAATATATCGAAAGCTCTACAATGGGACCTAAGATTCTTATCGGAAGTACAGAGGTCAGCAAAACGCGTGTCGAGAATCCAAACATATCAAATCGTATAACGGTGAAAGCAGATTAAACGCATAGGTAGACTGAACCTAAAGTCTCTCTAACGCAGATAATCTCAAACATCTATCAGAATTTCTAAGGCGTCTAAGGCACTCCTTGAAATATTCTATGATCACAATAAGTGCACGTTATATGGTGTAAGTATTATCACGTTGGCCAGACGTCATAATACTAGCATCATATAAATATGCCCTCATAATGGTCATACTTTATCTCAAGTCGTGATCAAAACAACCTATCTTAATCCACCTAGTCCTTCTACGGTCTCAGAGGTCATCAAGATCAAACAACATAACTAAGAGGAGAACGAAACTACTCGTAAGAGTAACGAAAATCCTAGAATGTCTATCATTGATACGCGGAAATGGATAATGATTTTGGATAGTGACACGGTTAAGTTCACAATAGTCGATACGCCGCCGCATTCTTCCCTCCTTCTTCTTCATAAACTAATAGGAGCATCAAAAGAAAAACACTAGGGTGATCATATTCCACCAGTTCCTTCAATTTCTCCACTTCTATGGCATCATGGTTTCGTCAACTAGGATCAGTTCAATGCTAACTCCACTTCCCAAGCAGGAGGGAATCCCAAGAGGTTCATCAGAGGACATCGGAAAATTTTCGTACAACAAAATACTTCCAATGCCAGAGCTTTCTAAGGGTGGATACTAATAGGTGTCAGGAGAAATTTGACAATTAAATGAGATCGAAGTAAGTGTTTCCATAGCAGCATTAATCTTAAGAGATTTAAGTGGTAGAGAACCATCATAACAAAGTAGGATGAAAAATAGATTGCTAAAGGTCTTATATCAGATATGGCAGTCTCTGGTAGCTTTATGAAGAGCCAGCCAATCCATAACCAAAAGACCTCAAGGTTAATTATATCAAGATTAAACAGATCCGTAGAACGAATACGGTCGTTAAACTAGACGGATAGTTCATATATCGAGGTCAAGTACATGGTTCATCATTGTGTTGAGATAGATAAGCGAACAATTCAAGGTGTTGGAATTTTGTTATAGCATAAGTGGCAGGTAGGGTGTGTATCATCGGTAATATGAACATCGTATAACTGTCAAAAGTGAGATGTATGGAATATTAGTTATCAGCATCATTATGCTCAGTTAACAATTTCGTACTGAGATAGTATTTACATCATATCCTTCCAAAGGAAACTGGTTGGCAGGCAAGATTCATCATTCAAGGGAGGGAATAAAACTTCCTATATCTGTGGTTAACTACCGGAGTCCTCATAGGAGTAGTAATGGATTATGCAGAGTTAAGTAGTAGCAGATGATACATTTATATCCAACATAAGAAATGAATTCATAGAATGTGTCAAACACATTATGGTTGAATGACCTTCGGAGTGGTCGAAAAGGTATCAAACTGTTTATCAAACAATTTGGAAAAAAAATGGAGATCAGAATTAGAAGTGAAGCTTAAATGGTGTAAGGTATCCATGTAGTTCCCGAGGTATTCTAATCTTACTTGGTTACTAAACTTAGGCTGCAAAACTTTCTAACTTCTGAAACAAGTGTTCTTATAAGGCATAACTAAAGGTAGAGGCACGAATCAGAGTGATGCGGAAGCAATGCTACTTACGTAGATGTCCTGGTCTACCCATTCCTCACCGGTAATAACTTAAGTTCCTATGGGGAAATCCTAAAGCAAGTTCTCAAAGGCTGTCTTATGAGCGCCTACAGTGGAAACTTAATGGTCCAAACTTCACAGGTCAAGGTTTAATGTACTACAAGTCGCAACCTGGCTCTGATACCATAGTTGTAACACCCCAACCCGATAAGGGTAGAAGTATTACGTTATGGTGACATATCAAAGCAAACACAAGCATATGACTTAAATAATACAAATGAATTTCAAAGGTTACAAAGGAAAAATCTGAAATACAAGGGATACAAATGAGAACTACAATAAATACTAAGTCTAACAATGTAAACGCTTCTAATCATCTCTAATCCAGCGTAGCTATCATGGTGTGGTCTTCTAAGTCCAAAAGTACTCTCCACCCATAACCCAGCTTCCTACTAAAACCTGCTGCAGGAAAAGAAATGCGGCTGAGCTTAAAAATCCCAGTGAACAGATATAGAAAGAAACAAAAGATAAAGAAAGAACATATAAATGTAGTGCAAATGGGGAAAAGCATAAGGTATAAACAAAACTGATAACACTAATAAGAAAAGAACAGAAATCTACCACAAGCCAAGACAGATCAAATCATATCAAAGTATCCATGGGATTCGGAGGGGTGACCTCGGAATACCAAAATAAAAGGAGGGGAGTCCTCAGTAACCATTGGAGTAGCTAGCTCCCAAAATGTGCAGACGTGGATTGCACCCAACATCAAACACCAGACAGATCAAAACATAGCATATACAAAACATACACAGATCGTACCTAGGATGCATCCATACGCCCCTGCAGACAGATTAGTGGCCAAATATATATATAATAATAATTGAGCTCATAATAAATAACAGATAAGGGACGGTGTGGAACATCACTCGACCACACTAGAGTCATGCCAATGGTGCATCAATGACACGGCCATGGAACCCCCATGACTAGGAAACAAAATGGCTCGGGTATCAAACTATAGGGTTTACAAATCATATGTAACAATTCGCATTTTCAGGTTAAATTTCTATTCCCGAAAATTTTACTATTCAATTTTACTATTCACTTTCACTATTCATTTCCGAGATTTTTATTTCATATCGAAATTTTTATTTCATATTCTCATGAGATAAATTATTTCTATGACAAAATAAAAGTTTGACGCTTGTCGGGTCATTTTAGCAAAAGTTATTAAGCAACTATACGTTTGGGTTAAACGTCGTTTAAACATCCTACGCTTAACGAAAACCAACTGCACCAATTTTTCTCGCATCATATTAATGTTTAGAACACTCACAATCAATTAGGGAATTTTTGATATTAAGTCAAAATATTACAAAATAAGCCTCGTGTCTTACAGAACTAGAATTGCGTTTTAAGCACTTTTACTTATCCGCAACCTTAGCCCTCACCTGCACCATATTTTCTAAGATGATTAGAAGCTTTTATATTATTGGAAAAGTCAACATATTTTCCCTCCTCCTTTGACTTTAAAATCATTCCTTGATTATATAAATCATTCCTTAATTTTTAAACACTTACGGTTTTAGGTTTAAAGAACGTTTAACACCAACCGACACTAGACTAAGTCTAGCCTAGAAATTTTAAGCCTATTAAGTTCATTATAATCCTATTAGAAAAGTTACATTTTACTTTTTCTCAATTTTATGCAACTTTCGTACGTTTTATGTATTACGCGTTTTAGACCCGCGTTTCCAGCGTTATCAGCATTTAAGCAACCCGAAGGAACTTACCACTCATTTTATATTTTATTATGGAGTATATTGACAAGTTTAATCATTCTTTCAAGTTTCGTATTTTTACGATACCCGGTTTTACGTTTCGTGACTTAACGGTTTACGGTTAGCGATTAACGGAACCAAAACTAACTCCGTAAGCAAGATAACACTAAAATTGACCAAGTCTCCCTCCCTAGCCATACCAAACCGCCAATAGGGGGGGGAGTCATCCCCTTGGTGGCTTGATCCTAGCCTTTGATTCATTAGATCATTACATGTGTAAAATTTATTTACTAAACTAACCTAAGGTCTTTCCTATAAATACCTAGCTAAACCTTCATTATTTCTTGCACCACACCTTCTTATAACCTTAAAGTCCTCAAACCAAAGGCACTTCTCTTATATTTCATAAGAAAGTTTATGAGTTCTTGAGAAGAAACTAGGTTTTGATCTTGTTTTCTTCTAGTTTTCAAGAAAGAGTCGTTATAATCTTCAAATAACTTCAAGTCTCCAAAAAGACTTTGTTATTATCTTCAAATAGATTCGGGTTTTCAAGAAGGCGTTGTTATAATCTTCAAGTAGCCTCGGGTTTTTGAAAAAAACAAATGCTACGTCGAAGCTCCGCTTATATTCCCTTTTTCTATAATGCTCAAGCATTCTATATTAAGGTAAGTATTTATATACTTTAAATACTTATGAACTTTTATTTGATTATTTAGTGTTTTATAAACTCTTAATACATCATATAATCAAGTAAGCAAAATATATTTTCTATCGAATACTACAACACTAGGGAGCTTTATGTGAGGGGTTTCATTTGGGTAAACGGATCGACGAGTTGCTGGATTTATGAATTAAAGTGTCATAGCTCCTCGAACGTTTACTACATGACCTCTGAATTATGATGGCCCGAACGGTAGTACGAGATATATAAACTATATATGGCATGTTTAAATATTCACTTCGTTGTATTAGAACCTAAGGCACGATATCATATTTCTAGGTGGTACGTAGAGACTTCCTGGCTTAATCCATCGATTCCGTTATACGTTTTGACATCATTAGTTCAAGGTGAGTTTATAGCCCCACTTTCCATTACTTAATTGTTTTATACTCTCTGGGGGAGATACATGCTTAAACTATTTGCTATTACTCAAGACAAACTTACTCATATGCTATGCTATATTTTCATACTCTTAAACATGATGTGTAGTTTTATTACGATATGTGACTTAATGTGTGAAAACTACTCTATAAGCTATATTCTTTAAACCACTGTTTAACTCCTGGATGGAGCCAACGGAGAGGTATTGATAGTACTATCGGGTTGACACCCCCACCCTTTGCCTACGATTCATGGCCCTGGGTGAATATAATCCAGCAACGAAGCATTCTTGCTTATTCTTGTCATGAGGTTCAGTAGGCTATTATGCTTTACATTAAGTGTGCATCTATCGTATACACATATGTTTTAATCATACTATACTATTAGCAGTGGGTTGTAAACACACAGGTTGCAAGTCTTGTATGGGCGGGATCTGTAACTGAGTGGATTTACAAGGCCTTTGCTACGGAAAACATTCTCTAAAAGGCTTACATTTTAAAACAAACTCTATGAACTCACCAACCTTTGTGTTGACACTTTAGCATGTTTATCTCAGGTACATTAGACGATAGCTAGATCTTGAAGCATAGAGTCGCACGACATATTTTGAAGACTTATGCTTTTATCATTTACCATTCGAAACATTTTGTATACATTTATGTATCATACTTTGGGATCTCATGTTTGTAACTCTGAATTCATTAATCGAATGGTAACTTTTCACAACGTCTCATTTAGAGGTCGTTTTCTATAACTTGTACTTTGTATTATGAAGTAGCACCCTAGTGACACAATCTTCCGCTGCGATATTTTGGGGGTGTTACAAATCATATTATATTAAAGGTCCATAATTTTCATAGCAAAGACTCAATTCAAAAGTTTCTATCAAATGTTCATTTAAAGAAAACGTTTAATAATGGTTTTCATAAAAATGACCTTTAATAACGGTTTTCATAAAGATAGTTCGCAAAAATAGTTTTCATAAAAGATAGTTCATAACTCTAGGGAAGCATGGCAAAGGCATAGATCATACAGGAAAGCCATAATAAGAAGGCTCAGATCATAATCAACCTAATATAGAAAGGATGAGAAAGAATCATGAGAAACCTCAAGAGATAAGGTCAGAATATATGTACCTTAGACCGCAAGTGAAAGTACAATAGAAACATAAGATCGGAAGCAAACTCCATCTTCAGCGAATCTACACGAATTCATGGTCGTTTTATTAATAACTTGTTTTAAGTCAGATTACTCATTTTAGTCGGCTTTCCATTTTTAGTAACTTTCCTTATTTAGAAGGTTTCCATATTAAGAAACATTTCAGGTTATCATTTAGTAAGTTTAAAGTATCAAACATGACAATATTAATAGTTCAAGGTTCACAATGATATTTATATAAGTTTAAGGTTAATATAGTAGGTTCACAAGTTTTAGGGTTTATTATGCAACTTTTGTAAGATTAGGGTATAAAATGTAATTATCATAAGGTTATATGGTTTCACTAGTTTAGTCCTTTAGTTTAGAAAATGACAAGTTCAACCCTTAAGTTAAGTATTACACAAATAAACCTTTTCTTTAGCCTTTTAACTTCTATCAGCCTTTAACCTAGAACAGACCATACTTTGACGAATTTATGAACCACATTAGAACTCAAAAATAAAATCCACAAAATTTCCCACAGATACTTCAATGTCTTAAGAACTCACACGAATTTTTCCAGAATTTATTGATTAGTTAAACCCCACAAGAAAAATGCTCCAACCCAGACTACCCATAAAACGTATCTGCTGCAGTACCCAAAAAGTATCCACTTGGTTTACCCACCAATACCTCCAGGAAAAATCTACAAACATTCATGACACTACTACACATATAGAAGTTATATACTGGAGAATTTCATGACCTAACTCCTCATGGTTTGAAAATGAAAAATCGGCCAATTGGACTGATTTCCAGACTTTCAAAAACAGTTTTGACATTCGAACTTGTAAAATCAAAAAGTACCTTCTCCCGACCTCTAAAAATTACAATGCTTACATATTCAGAATGCTCTTTTCCTGAACTTAGTTTTAGACCCAAAAATCATTTAAAAATGCGTACATATCATCAAGATCCATTCAAATCAATTTGACCTAAAACTCTGACAGTAAACTGAGTTCATGATTTTATGTGATCTACTTAGGTTTTATTTATCCAACGAGTAATCCTTGGGATACCAACGATTATGCATGATATATAACAGGTATAAGTCGACTTTACTGTGGTGTTAACATGTGCATAACAACTTGAATCAAAACAGCAACCACAGGTCGATGTATGAGGCTTTCCAAATCGTTTTCTTATGTACAACTACTTAAGGTTTCATGCATTTTTTCTGTTATGATTTTATGTGTATAGATCGACATGAATAACAAAGAACATACAATAATCAAACAAGAAGAGTGGTATTGAACAAGGATGATACGGGTTACCCTTGTAGTGTGACGAAAGAGAAGGAGAACAATAAGATCGAACCCAGAAAATTCCAGCCGATCACCTTCACCAAAAACCTTCGAATGGACAGCCAAAGAACCCACGAGCAATCACCACATGAACTAGAGAACAATGCACGTCTAGAAGTCACAACAACACATCCTTTTTGCTGCTGTGTTTGATCGAACAGAAGAGGAAGAGAGCAGCAATCGATTTTTTTGTTTATAGTGCTTTTAGGGTTTGTTAATAAAGATCGGTATGTATAAAATATATGGGGAACCGACTTTTTGATTAGGATAAACAAGGAAAGACCAAATTTTAAGGGATCATGATATCTTTTAATTTCAATGCATATCTTCCTCTTATTTTTCTTTAGTCGAAAATTGTGATTATTTGGCACATTAACAAAAAAAATGTCGCCTATTTAAATTTAGATGTAGGGAGTATTTTTGTTTTGTGATTTTAATTATAATGTAAAGTTTTATTGGTTTAAATTATTAGGTAACTTAGGGATTTAATTACTTTAGGTTATATTTAAATAATATTCATATGTTTTATTTTATAAATTCTTAAAATTTTAAAATTAGAGGGGTATTTTGATCATTTCAAGTTATGCTAATTTTAGGGTTTTACAAAGTTAAGCTAAAAGCTTTATGTTCATGCAGAGTTAAGAATATGCATTTTTCACTAAAAAACATTGTTCAATACACCTGTTAATTACATTATCTTTTATATAATAAAAGAAAACCTTAAGTGGGGACTTTCGTATTTCGTGGAAAAAAAAATGTTTCCTTATTAAGCAATATT
This sequence comes from Artemisia tridentata subsp. tridentata, assembly GCA_021014915.2. Taxonomy (NCBI): domain Eukaryota; kingdom Viridiplantae; phylum Streptophyta; class Magnoliopsida; order Asterales; family Asteraceae; genus Artemisia; species Artemisia tridentata. The sequence continues at coordinate 345,321,516 of CP139503.1, read as the reverse complement.
TTTTTAGTTATTATTTATTTATTTAAAGTATGTTTAATTAAAAATGTTAAATGTTTCTTTGTTTGGTGATGCGTGGTTTTGCGACCTTACAACAGGTTTTACCTCTCGAGAGATCTCAAGAGGCTTGCAATCCCCACCATGCAGTGTACCTTACCGATGTAGTATAGTGAAGTGGCAAGTACCGGGGGATTGATCGTTCTCTAGGGGAATAGTGTCGTTAGGATTGAAAAACTACTCTAATAGGTCTAAGGGTAAGGGAAGATTCTTTTTGTATTTTTATATTTTTATGAAAGCAAGTAAAATCTCGGGTTTGAAGGAGTGGGCGGAATTAGTTGCTAGTCAACTAACCCAAATGACTACAAATGCAAATAAAATAAAATAACTAAAAATGAAAAGGTTGTGAAACTTATATGGAGAGAAATGTGTTTACTTAGATTTCCTTACTCCCTAACTATCTTTTACCGGTTGATTAGTGTGTATTAATTGCGTGGATGACGGGTGTATTCCTTAATACCAATCGTGGGGTGGCGTACGTACTTCCCCAACTCTACAAGCTCCTACTTCACTCCTATGTCGAGCCGGCTAAGAAGCTCCTAACATGGGATCACTAGAATTCGCTCATGCATTAAATACAACCATAAAAACCTTAGTACGCATTGGTTCATGTTTCTTAAGACGTTCAAGCAAGTTACCGTATAGGAGGTTAGCCAGTTTTCTTAAGCCTAACATCGATAAACAATCATCCAATACAATTAATAACATACTAATAACCAATAATCAATAGTTAGGTTTCATTAGATCTAAGCAAACACAAGATAAATCTAGCCTAGCATGTTAATTGAAAGACAAGAACAAGATATAATCAAACAACACATAGACATATTGATTGATTAAATGAATACTTATCTTCAATTAAATATGGGAGATCCAAGGGTATAAAACCCTTAAAAATGGCAGAAAATTCGTCTTAGGGTTTCTCCTCACAAAGTTGCACACAATGAATAAAAATTGCAAAACTATATATAGAGTTTAGTGGCTGACGGCGTCACGTTGTAGGAGGTGACGCCGTCACCTCGCCGTGGCTAGGGTTCCCGGATGGTCTTCCTGACGCCGTCCCTCTTTAATCCTCCAAAATCCGCTCTGGCCTATCAAGGGTTGACGCCGTCAGAAATGTGCTTGACGCCGTCTCTCTTTAACTTAAACCGTGATGGCCTTGATCACCTTAAAGGGTGACGCCGTCAGACTTTCCATTGTAAAACTCTCTGGCGCGTCACGTGTATTTTTCATATCCACCTCTTTTGCCAAGCCATGACGCCGTCAAGTGTACTTTTCCAGCAGCTTTGGAGACTTTGTCGTTTTCTTCACTTTTATGCTCCAAAAACGTCCAAAATGCTTCCTTTTCCAGATTTCTTCTCCAAAGTACCTAAAATGACAAAAGGAACGATTTAGGGAAATATTTGATCAAATAAATACGATTTAGGGCTTAAATGACCCCCTAAAAGCGGTACACTTTTCGCTTCATCAAATACCCTTACACTTGAGATTTGCTTGTCCTCAAGCAAATGCGCTTTTATTCTAATCAAAATACAAGTTAGGGGTCATTTAATGCTAATATAAAAGTAATTACAACAAATAGTCGTTCCACTTTAATCATAATAAGCACGGAGATTACAAACTAGCACCTCACAAGTAGTGTTTAGATACTCACATCTCTCAGGTGTCATAAAAGTATATCTCATAAATGAAAATGGATAATATCTCTCACTACCTGTCATAGCCAATAGATTACCATAGGCTTGGGAAAGGATCAAAAACCTTCTCCACTAGGCGTAAGCACCTAAGATAAACTATCAAAGAGGGCTTTTACATGGGTTATAACGTGAGGTGTAGGGATATGATAAACACGGATTTGTTGGATAAAGGATATTTTACTGGTGGCGAGTTAAAGATCTTGATTAATTACATGTACAATATGGCGTTGCTAAGCCAAGACTAGACTCGACTTAAGCTAAAAACAAAATAACAAAAACATAAAATAAACATAAAATGAAACGGGATGGTAGTCCGTATGTTTTTTTCTACTTTTCTTTTTCTCATTTTTTTTTTATATTTTTCTTGATTTTTTCGATTTTTTTTTTCATACACTCTTGCCCTACAATCCAAAATAATACATCATAGGGGCGTTGCATTCCCCTTACACTTGAACTTTTACATAACTTTACAAATAACTATTCTTATGACTCGAATTAAGATAATCGAAACACTTGGAGTACTTTTAAAATATTTAGCACATATGGGGGTAATAATGTTGTTCTTCCCCATTACTCTATTACACTAGTACTTTACCCATGAGTCCCAATCGTCCCAAAATAATATGTACAAGGATATGACTCGACTTAGCAACCATGTAATCAATTAGATAATTAACTTGGGTTTAAACAAATGTTGTAACAATAATGCACTAAAGATGAGTGCACACAAGGTAGGCTAAGGCGATTTGGGTGTACATTTTAGTGGGGTGTAACAAATTCTTCCTTTAAGTAAAATGCTTAAAGGTCGAAACGAAAAGATAGGCTCTGAGGGGTGTACTAGGGGTATCGTGTACTAAAAATGAGTACAACGCAAAGGGTGTGGGAGAATTACTTGACCAATGTAGCCAACGTAATTATAACAAAAACACAGGTGTAAAACAATGGGTTAATCCTAATGCCTCTTATCATGTAGTAAATCTATCTACACGAATGTAGTCTCACTTGTGGCCTCGGAATGGTCCTAACGCAAGTTCTAGAATCTAAGTGCTACCGGTACACACATCATAGCATAAATGCTTTTCCTACCAATTCTAGGGGCGAACCTCACATATTTGAGGGTGGAAATTTTTTTTAGTGGTACGGTTTTGTGCTAGTCATATAACTCCTATCCGTGAGACGCTCATTAAGATCAAAGTTTCACTCCTATATGTTGTAAAAAAATTTAAATTTGGCACTAAAATTGCCCTAACAGGTATTTCTCTCAGTTTTATTACACATCTACCATTAAACAAACAAAAATCAAGCGCAATTGTATTCTCTAAAGTATCGTACTTTTACCCCCCCCCCCTTACACTTAAGATGAACATTGTCCCCAATGTTCAAATAACAAGATGTAAAAGTAAATAAGGTAAAAGAATGAAATCAAATACTCCCCTGATTCGTTCGGTGGATAAAGAGGTAACATGGTTAGATCTTCTTCCAAGAGAATGTAGAAGCTCCAAGACTAAAGCATCGCCAAAAGCTTGATTCCACATACATATCCTTGTCCAAAATAACTTGTTAAACCTGAGAAAACAAACACGAAAACCTGCATAACATCGGCGGGATAAATCTATATAAGGATATAATGCTTGTGGAATGATAATTTTACAGATTCCTGGAGTTTATAAGTTAGAGATTTAATAAAAACTTTTTATGAAAACAAAACTTTCAAAAATTTCAGAAAATTAAAACCTGACGCCGTCAGGTTGTAATGCCTGACGCCGTCAGAAATGATCTGACAGAATTCTCATGTTAAGTTTCCGGAAAATTTTTTTTGGAAAAACCTATACCTTACTTCCTGGAATTCCTACAAAACATCATTATGACTCGATACAAGCATTTGACTCAAACAATTACTAATATGTATGTTAATTTATTATTGTTATGATTCATGTTCATTTGTTCTAACAAACCGATTTGGATTTCCCTTACATTTATCTTTTTGCAAAATACCTTTATATGTAGTTAAGACGAAGTTAAAAACAAGATAAAGCATTTTCACAATTTAGTTTTGAACATGAATCAATAATAATAAAAATTAAACACACATACGGAAACAAATAAAATCAAACAAACAAATAAATAAACACACAAAGCAAATAAAGCTTGGGTTGCCTCCCAAGAAGCTCTTTTCTTTATTAACGAGTCTTGTAGCTAGACTCAAAGTCCTTCTACCCTATGTAAGTGAGTTCGTCATCGAGGACGTCTTTAGGGTTAAGCTTGGATTGTAGTTTCCTATTGGTCCGCTTAGTACAATATATCTTTTCAAACTTCTCTCCATCCGGGTCATACAATGTCATCTTAATACGCCATGACCCATCTCCATCTTTGGGTGGTTTGTCCCAATCCCACTTATGATCATCGTCCTCACAAGTCCACTTATTCATCCCTAGGTTAATTGGCAAAACTCCTAGAAAATCAATCATCTTCCTAAAAACTAGAGGGTCTTCAAATGGATCCAATTCGGTGTCCCTAGCCAAGAGTTGTTCTACCGCATGTGTTCGGTTCACAAAGTCCTCTTCTAGGTAAAATGGGCGTTGGGGTCCTATGAAGTCTCTATCGATCCAAGGTCCATATCTAGATGGTCTCTTATTTAATTCTAACCAATGGGGTGTTGGTTCCTCACTAGTATCATAAGCATGTTTCTTCACATCATAGACTGACCAAGTATCACCTTCTCCTACCGCTATCTTAGATTCCTTACAATCAATCATAGCACTAGCGGTCGCCAAAAATCCTCTACCTATCAACAAGGGGCATGTAGGGTCGCTAACCATATCAAGGACGTGGAAATCGGCTAAAATGGTTAGTTTTCCTATGTGTACTAACACGTCCTTGACTACTCCAACCGGGTAAGCAACACTCCCATCCGCTAAGCCTATTATCACCTCGGTTTCTTCAAGTTTTCCTAGTTTTAGAGAGGTGTAGAGAGGTAACGGAAGTAGGTTAAGGCTTGATCCAAGATCGGCTAATGTGTCATAAGCCTCCGAATCACCGATCTTGCAAGGTAGAACAAATAAGCCCGGATCATCTAACTTCTTAGGTAGCTTGTTTTGAACAAAGGCGGTCCCTTTTTCGCCTAACTTGAGCTTCTTCTCATCCAACACATCAATAACCGGACTCTCAAGGTGGAGCTCCTTGAATTCATTGTCAAGGTTTTGAGTGGGAGGTGTCTCAACTATGTTGTTGACCAATTTGGATATCATAACTTCTTGGTCATTTTGAACGACTTGGGTTTGTTTGAAACACGAGCTCATGGAATTGACCGAATAATATTGTGGACAAGAACTAGGAGACGAAATCGACAAAATCGCGTTGACGTTTAGTTTCGGGTTCTTGACTGTGTTGTGATGGGTGCGATGTGTCGTTGCGGTTTAGCAGTATTAATGCCTACTCAAGTTTTAAATTTATATTTAGCCGACTTATCAATAACACACACACTTAACGAGTAGTGTACCCGGTCAGTATGAATATAATGGTAAGTAGAGTGTCGATCACTAAGAGTGGAACGTATTATCTAGTTATTCTAATCAGTATTTTAATATATTAAGTTAGCTATACAACCTAATCTAACGCAAGGGGGTTCAGCCTGAGAGACTGGCACGATTTGGTTGCAATTAAATAATAAACTAAACCAATAGGCACGAATCAGCGAATAGCACACACGTACACAGATAAATACTTGAGACAATAAGAAGATCTGTCCTTGATGATTAAGTAGATTGTCACTTGTTTTATTGCTAGTTTTATATGAAGTGTATGTAGTTAACCCTTTCTCGTTGGCCCTATTCTTATCGGCGAGTAAACCCTTAATGATTACTTATGTCTAAAAGTTATTCCTAAGTGATCAATTTAGTAACAACCGTGGGAGCCACATTCTCTTCCGTAGTCAAATGCGCAGGCCACTAATAAACACAGAGGTTATCAATGCACTAATAAGTAGTAACCAAAGACATCAACATATAAACTTTAATAGATGAGAAAGCAGTTTTAAGGGAGTGCAATCTTTCCGTTGTCACATTACACAAGCCATCAATCCTGATGAATTAAAGTTTACTAACACAATAAAACAAAACTACTTAATGAATTAAACACATGCAGCACCTTCTTACAGCTCTTGTATCTTCGTTCGGGTGTGTCTTGTGCTGCCTATTCGTCTGAATTCGGCCTTAGGTTTCTCTGTACTTCGTATATATTATATGTCTTCGAAATTCGTCTGGTCTTGGGGTATTTATAGTTTCTGTCTGAGGGTAAGATGCGGCGCATCTAGTAAGTAGATACGGCGCATTGACTTAACTTCGCGTGGGGTCCAAGATTAATATATTCAGGAATATTCGTACACCGCCAGAAGATGCGGCATAACTCCATAAATAGATGCGGCGCATGTCCTCTTATATCTTGGATCGTATCTGGTGAAATCTTGATAGTGATGCGCCGTATGTAATAAGTGAGATGCGGCGCATCTGGAGCAGATTTGTCTTGATCTTGTACATTTCAGTAGACTCTTAACTTCTTGCATGTTTTGCTCCATAATTAGTCCAAAATCGCCAAGTTTCACCAAATGCTTGTTTTTACCTGAGAATTACAAAAGTAAACGATTAAGTATCAATCCTCATACATAATATAATAAAACAAGTCAAATAAATAGGATAAATGATAGTAATAAAATGTACTTATTTGAGTTCATCAAATATCCCCCACTTGAACTTTACTTGTCCCCAAGTAAACCTTAGAATTAATCTTATGAAAATGTATCCTAAAAGATATTAGGATTTATTTTTATATTTAAGCATGTATTCATTTTTTGTCATAATCACACAACCAAACACTTAACGAATTAGAAGTTAAATAAAATAATTTGATAAAAGCTAATCTAATCGTTTAACTGTCCAGTCGTGACGAATATTCTATCATAAGCTTGGCAAGTATACACATCTCCCCCACTAAAGCCAAGGAATAACAAGTCTAAAGCGGTAAAAGGGGTTTTTAGGCTTAAGGTTAATCATTCTCTTTAATCTCTATCGATCTCAAATTCCAGAAAAGGCGACAAAATCACAAATACATGATCGAATCCACGAACACGATACTTGCAATTGCTCAAATCCTTAACTCGAATAGGCTAAAGATAGGTCCAAACTTTACCAATAATATTATATCAAAAAGGGCGACAAAATCATAAATACATAGCCGAATCCACGACTACGATACTTAAGATTGCTCAAATCCCTAATCTCAATAAATCAAAGGTTTGGTTGGATAAAGAATAATAAAGGGTATGGATAAATTTTAGGATATAAATTGGTGTAAAATGAAAAATAAACAAAACAAATAAATTAAAATCCTAAGTGTGGTTAATCACTATCCCAACCATCCCATGAATAAGACTCATATCATAGAATAACTCACGCTTTAACACTTGAAACACACGCTTTAGGTAGACACGAATTATACTCAACAAGATCTCAATCAAAGAATAAACCTTAGTTGGTGTTCCCATAACTGCCAACTCCCATTCAATCCATAGATATAATATACAACAACTAGTGGTGATATCGACCACTTAATACAAAACTTTACATAAGTTGGTTAAAACAAACATCCAACTCTTCTTTTTTTCTTTTTCTTTTCTATTTTTTCGATTTTTTTTTTTTTTTTTTTTTTTTTTTTTTTTTTTTTTTTTTTTTTACATAAACAAAGATGTGTAAAATTTCACCACATCACTATAATGATAATTCTGGATAATTTTTCCATACTTTTCATGACTTCAGAAATAACGGTAATAGTGAAAGTAGTAAACACACGAAAAATAAACTCAAAGATATACAATATTTACTTTCACTCCAATTGCATTGTGCAATTTCCCGACCTAACCATAGATAATGAATTACGCACGCGATCACAGGTAATGTAAGGAAACACACTTTGCCTAAAGCAATTAACCAACCACGGATTTTAATCTACAGGGTAGGCTAAGGTGTAAGGGTGTAACGAAACATTTTAACAAAGGTGTAAGAAACGAAAGGAATGGCTCTGAGTGTTTTTCTAGGGGTATCTTACTCTAAAAGTGAGAGTAACAAAAGGGTTTATACGGGGGTTAACTAACCAGTGTAGTTAGCTAATAACACATAACATATAAAGGCTATTTGGGTGTAAACCTAGAAATTTACCAATTTAGACAAGTCATTCCAATTATATAAATAATACTTATTATGGTGGTCTCGAATAGTATACAAGCCAAGTTCTAAAGTTTACAAGTCACCGGCACACTCATAGATTTGTGAATTTTGAAAAATCACAATTTTTGAAAATAATGTCATGTGTGCAGCTATGCAACTTAGACTTTAAACAAAAACATGCTAAAAAATTTTAAATTTTGATATATTAAGCACATTTTAAGCATATTTTGAAAAGTTTAGGACAAGTGTTAAGTGTTCTAATTCTCCAATCCCCCCACTTAAGTTAAACAACGTCCTCGTTGTTTGTATAAAAGGTTAAAAACTGGAAAATAAAAGAATTAGAACAGAAAAACTCCCCTGAGATTTGCTCGGTATGATCCTCCATTAGTATAAGAGCAAAAATCATCTTTCTTGTGGATTAGAACGTTTAAGCTTCATAATAGATGTATCCACAGGAAATGCAGGAATCTATAATACCACCAAGACTTTAAACACACCTAAATTAAGAAAGGTTCAACTTGCATAATACATTAGTAGTTAGAAAAAATAAAACATAAAAATAAAAATGAAAATCATCAGGTCAGTCGATGCGCCGTATCTTATTGAAGAAGATACGCCGTATCGAGCCTGGAATAAATACGAATCAGAATAAAAGATGCGCCGCATCCTTAACCAGGGATGCGTCGCATTAAAATAAACTGATAAAAAGTTTTAAAGTCGAAAGTAAAAAATGCAGAAAAAGTAAGATATGATATGACCATTGCAGGAGATGCGTCGCATCTCAGGATTGAGATGCGCCGTATCCTCTGCGGCCTGACTGACTCGACACAAAAATAGAAAATTAAAAGATAAATCCAGGTTGTCTCCCGGTCAGCACTTGTCTTTATTCCAGAGTCTTCAAGTTAGACTCACGTTCAGCTCCTTAATACCGATCACATTTGAAAGGTTGACTTTCCGCCTCTAGTTGTAATCCCTTTCAAATCGTGTTTTACCAAAAGAACTTTGTTAAGCACCGTTGACAATTGGTGCACTCAATTGCCAATCCATTAATCATGTTGTTTTATTCCTTTAGTAAGATATCCGTTCATTGACATATCTTCCATAGCAAAACCTGTTATCTTAGGTAAAATCGTCAGTAGCATCTGTTCGCTAGAAGATAAATTAATGAATTTAGAAACGAATATAAAGAATAAAAACGGCTGATATCTGCGGATGATGCGCCGTATCCAGAAAGTTGGATACGCCGTATCTTATTACGTTAAAATGTAATCAGACTTTTATTCAGAAAACAGATACACCGCTTATGAATTAGAATGCGCCGTATCAAGTTTAAGTTATCAAAAATCGTAACGAATTCAAATTTTAATAAATATAATCGATTTTTGATTTAGTAGATGCGCCGTATCGATAAAGATCGATGCGTCGTATCCGTTTAATAATTCGAAAAACTATTTTTAATTAAAATAATAAATACGCCGTATCTGTTAAAACAGATGCGTCGTATGGCGTTATCGCTTAGAAAAATTTCTTATTAAAAACAGGATACGCCGTATCTTGGGGAAAGATGCGTCGTATCGAATTTATTAAACGCGTTGTATTTTATATAAAATTAAACGCAATACGCCGTATCTGAGAAATCAGATGGCCGTATCGTTTGATTTAGCTCAGTACAACGATAGCAGTATGTAGAAAATACGAAAAATAAAAACAAATAAAAACACAAATGAAAATAAACACAAATAAAAGCAAACAAATAACACACAAAACAGAAAATATGCAAAATAGTACAATGAATGCAATTAATCTAATATACAACACAGTTAGCGGTTAGATTAAAAATAATTAAAAACCTAATTAAAATACTAATCAAATTAACAGATAATAACAATTCACTCCCCGGCAGCGGCGCCAAAAACTTGATGCGTGCGATGTGTCGTTGCGGTTTAGCAGTATTAATGCCTACTCAAGTTTTAAATTTATATTTAGCCGACTTATCAATAACACACACACTTAACGAGCAGTGTACCCGGTCAGTATGAATATAATGGTAAGTAGAGTGTAGATCACTAAGAGTGGAACGTATTATCTAGTTATTCTAATCAGTATTTTAATATATTAAGTTAGCTATACAACCTAATCTAACGCAAGGGGGTTCAGCCTGAGAGACTGGCACGATTTGGTTGCAATTAAATAATAAACTAAACCAATAGGCACGAATCAGCGAATAGCACACATGTACACAGATAAATACTTGAGACAATAAGAAGATCTGTCCTTGATGATTAAGTAGATTGTCACTTGTTTTATTGCTAGTTTTATATGAAGTGTATGTAGTTAACCCTTTCTCGTTGGCTTTATTCTTATCGGCGAGTAAACCCTTAATGATTACTTATGTCTAAAAGTTCTTCCTAAGTGATCAATTTAGTAACAACCGTGGGAGCCACATTCTCTTCCGTAGTCAAATGCGCAGGCCACTAATAAACACAGAGGTTATCAATGCACTAATAAGTAGTAACCAAAGACATCAACATATAAACTTTAATTGATGGGAAAGCAGTTTTAAGGGAGTGCAATCTTTCCGTTGTCACATTACACAAGCCATCAATCCTGATGAATTAAAGTTTACTAACACAATAAAACAAAACTACTTAATGAATTAAACACATGCAGCACCTTCTTACAGCTCTTGTATCTTCGTTCGGGTGTGTCTTGTGCTGCCTATTCGTCTGAATTCGGCCTTAGGTTTCTCTGTACTTCGTATATATTATATGTCTTCGAAATTCGTCTGGTCTTGGGGTATTTATAGTTTCTGTCTGAGGGTAAGATGCGGCGCATCTAGTAAGTAGATGCGGCGCATTGACTTAACTTCGCGTGGGGTCCAAGATTAATATATTCAGGAATATTCGTACACCGCCAGAAGATGCGGCGTAACTCCATAAATAGATGCGGCGCATGTCCTCTTATATCTTGGATCGTATCTGGTGAAATCTTGATAGTGATGCGCCGTATGTAATAAGTGAGATGCGGCGCATCTGGAGCAGATTTGTCTTGATCTTGTACATTTCAGTAGACTCTTAACTTCTTGCATGTTTTGCTCCATAATTAGTCCAAAATCGCCAAGTTTCACTAAATGCTTGTTTTTACCTGAGAATTACAAAAGTAAACGATTAAGTATCAATCCTCATACATAATATAATAAAACAAGTCAAATAAATAGGATAAATGATAGTAATAAAATGTACTTATTTGAGTTCATCATGTTGCTAGGGAGTGCTCCCATTTCTCGGTCATTGAGGGCTTTCAACAAAGTGTCAATCTTATTGGTCATCTCGCTTTGTTTTTGTTTGAATTCGGATTCAAACTTGGCCAAACGAGCTTCTTGAGATGCCATAAATTGAGACATCAATCCTTCAAAGTTATTGGTACTACCATTGCTGGAAGGATTGTTGTTGAAATTACGGTTCGAGTTGGAACCGCTTGATTGGAAACGATTAGGTGGGTTGGAAGAATTGGTTTGTTGTGCGTTTTGGTTTTGTTTCCACCTAAGGTTTGGGTCAATTTTCCATGAGGGGTTGTATGAATCACCGTAGGGGTTTGGCTCGGGTTTGAAAGTGTACCACTTGTCTCCCGCTCCGTCGGTACGCGAGGATGCGTAGTCCGCAAAAGCTTGTTCGGGGAGTTCCACGCAATCACGAGTGTCGTGGGGACCACTACATAATTCACATGAAGAAGTGATTTTGTTCACTTGGCTTGAAGGTTTAGGAGCCTCGTAGGATTTCATAAGAAACTTGACTTGGTCTTCAAGTTCTATGATCCTACGGTCGAAAGTGCTTGAATTGTTCGAAGGCAAAGATATTGCCTTGACCGTTTTATTCAAATCACGGGGATCACTCCAACTTTCGTTGTCATAAAGAGCAAGATCTTCTAGGAGAGCCCATGATTGTTCCGCACTTAGATCACGTAGCTTACCACCGGCCGATTGGTCAATGGTTTGCCTCGTGGAGAGATTGATATGGTCATAGAAGATTTGGACTTGGAGCCAAAGTTCTATGCCATGGTGAGGGACTTTTTGGAGTAAGTCCTTGAATCGAGTCCATGCCTCGTAGAGGGTTTCGCCTTGACGTTGTTGGAACATCAAGATATCATTCCTTAGCTTGGTAGTTCTTCCTGGTGGGAAAAACCGAGCAAGGAAACGAGTGGTGAGATCATCCCAAGAGGTGATGGATCCTGCGGGTAGACGCTCTAGCCATTGACTAGCTTGGTCCCGCAGAGAGAATTGAAAGAGACGCAGTCGGGTCGTCTCTCGAGTGGCAACATCAAGGTCTATGGAATCAACGATTTTGAGAAAGTCCTTGAGATGTTGATTAGGATCTTCAGAACGAAGTCCATGGAATGCGCATCCGCTTTGCACCAACCGGATGGTGTCGGATCGCAAGGGAGTGACATTGGCTCCTTGAGTGAGCTCAATGGTGTTTCGATAGCCATGGTGGCTAGGACGGGAGTAGTCTCCTAAGGTACGGGCTCTAGGAGTTGGGTGTTGTTGTGGTGGTGGGTTGTTGGGATCGAGGATATTACCACCTTCCATGATGTCGGATGGTAATGGTTACGAACAAAGAAACGAAGAAAAAAGATAGACTAAAGAAAACCTAGAAAAATAAAATAAAAATCTCACTAGAAAGGAATCTAGTGAGTAGACCTAATAAAATAAAAATTCAACCTAAACAATAACTATTCCCCGGCAGCGGCGCCAAAAACTTGATGCGTGGTTTTGCGACCTTACAACAGGTTTTACCTCTCGAGGGATCTCAAGAGGCTTGCAATCCCCACCAGGCAGTGTACCTGACCGATGTAGTATAGTGAAGTGGCAAGTACCGGGGGATTGATCGTTCTCTAGGGGAATAGTGTCGTTAGGATTGAAAAACTACTCTAATAGGTCTAAGGGTGAGGGAAGATTCTTTTTGTATTTTTATAATTTTATGAAAGCAAGTAAAATCTTGGGTTTGAAGGAGTGGGCGGAATTAGTTGCTAGTCAACTAACCCAAATGACTACAAATGCAAATAAAATAAAATAACTGAAAATGAAAAGGTTGTGAAACTTATATGGAGAGAAATGTGTTTACTTAGATTTCCTTACTCCCTAACTATCTTTTACCGGTTGATTAGTGTGTATTAATTGCGTGGATGACGGGTGTATTCCTTAATACCAATCGTGGGGTGGCGTACGTACTTCCCCAACTCTACAAGCTCCTACTTCACTCCTATGTCGAGCCGGCTAAGAAGCTCCTAACATGGGATCACTAGAATTCGCTCATGCATTAAATACAACCATAAAAACCTTAGTACGCATTGGTTCATGTTTCTTAAGACGTTCAAGCAAGTTACCGTATAGGAGGTTAGCCAGTTTTCTTAAGCCTAACATCGATAAACAATCATCCAATACAATTAATAACACACTAATAACCAATAATCAATAGTTAGGTTTCATTAGATCTAAGCAAACACAAGATAAATCTAGCCTAGCATGTTAATTAAAAGACAAGAACAAGATATAATCAAACAACACATAGACATATTGATTGATTAAATGAATACTTATCTTCAATTAAACATGGGAGATCCAAGGGTATAAAACCCTTAAAAATGGCAGAAAATTCGTCTTAGGGTTTCTCCTCACAAAGTTGCACACAATGAATAAAAATTGCAAAACTATATATAGAGTTTAGTGGCTGACGGCGTCAGGCGTCACCTCGCCGTGGCTAGGGTTCCCGGATGGTCTTCCTGACGCCGTCCCTTTTTAATCCTCCAAAATCCGCTCTGGCCTATCAAGGGTTGACGCCGTCAGAAATGTGCTTGACGCCGTCTCTCTTTAACTTAAACCGTGATGGCCTTGATCACCTTAAAGGGTGACGCCGTCAGACTTTCCATTGTAAAACTCTCTGGCGCGTCACGTGTATTTTTCATATCCACCTCTTTTGCCAAGCCATGACGCCGTCAAGAGCAATACTTGACGCCGTCAAGTGTACTTTTCCAGCAGCTTTGGAGACTTTGTCGTTTTCTTCACTTTTATGCTCCAAAAACGTTCAAAATGCTTTCTTTTCCAGATTTCTTCTCCAAAGTACCTAAAATGACAAAAGGAACGATTTAGGGCAATATTTGATCAAATAAATACGATTTAGGGCTTAAATGACCCCCTAAAAGCGGTACACTTTTCGCTTCATCATTTGGCAAAAAATATTATAAATTCGGTTTTACACATTATATCTATAAAAAAAGGAAAAATACACATGGGCTTAAAATTTAATAATTAATAGTTTGGGGGCAAAGTGACAAATGGTAATTTATGGAGCTCTTTTAAATACCACATTACGTTTCTAAAAACTGAGACTATTAATTTAATGATATTCTGTTATGCTTGCGAGGAATTTATTTGGATTAGAAGGTTTATCATGTGCACTTATTATTATTACGTGACTTTTAGATCTTTCGTGTACCTTATATTAAGCACTACGCGACATCGGCACTAGAAAACCTAAATATTACGAGAAACAATAAATACGTGACGCGTTAATTAATATATACGTATTTATAATCAAAGTTAACGGGAAAATTAATTTAAAAACGTTGGCGCGATTTAGAAATTATTTTGGTCACGTTTGGTATCATTTACGAGCCATAAACCATGTTTTCGGGAAAGTTTAATAAAATTACACCGATGGTCCTTGTGGTGTTTTTGACCGGTGCCCCTACTCCCCAAAATAATTGCACCCAAGTCCCTACCACTAATAAAACCCTAGCCACCATATGTTCTTCCTCATTATTATCCTAACCCTAAAAGTAACACAACACATCTCTCTTTATCTTGAGCCGCCGCCGACCACCACCTAAACACCACCACCGCCACCCAAATAACTACACCGCCACCACCATTCAACACCTTGTGACCTCCTCTACATCTTACCGTACTCCACGCGCCAGGAAACCCTCCACAGCCATCCTCTTCTCACCATCATTTCTAATCACCTCTCAAGTGTAGATCTTGAAGAAAAGGTAGGAAAGATGCTATGTACGCGCGAGTTAAATCAGGAACGAGTCAACCCGTGACCAACTCGCCGTGTATCTCGTTATTTTGGGTCTTAAACTTTATGGGTTTAATGTTTTTGATAACTAAAAATGAAAATAAACAAAGTTGGTATCGTTTTGTCTCGTGTTTGTGTTTGGTCGAGCCAAACCGTGGGGTAATACCCACGGCTATGGCTTTGTGGTTATTGTTGTATTGTTATTTTTCTTTCGGTCCTTGATTACGTCGATACCGGCTTGAAGCCGAGGCGGGGAGTAGGCTAGTTTTGTGTTATGTTGAAGTTGTTGTTAGTGGTTGTCGTTGGTTTGTGGCAGCCGAGAGGTAGGTCGAGAAGTACAAGGTCGTAGCAGATATGGCGGATGGCCCAACGGTGCCTATGGGTATAAACCACCATACATGTGTTGATATGGTGGTCCGTTAGTTTAACTTGCATATCTAGCAGCTCATCAAATATAAATACTTCATCGTAGAGCAAACGTGGGGCAGCAACAAATTCATAATTTTGCCAATCATTGCGCATGCGCGCTACAACAAGCATCCTGAGACACGAAAATTCCTGGAAGACCGGATGAGCATTACGAACCATAAGTACAACCAACCCATCGGTTCCAGCAGAGAAGTGCATGGTTCTCTTCGCTATCTTAAGACAATCCAGCCCTGACCCGCTTGAAACTTGGTTGGTGAAGAGAACCATGCACTTCTCTGCTTGAAACGATGGCTTGGTTATACTTATGGTTCGTAATGCTCATCCGTTCTTCCAGGAATTTTCGTGTCTCAGGATGCTTGTTGTAGCACGCATGCGCAATGATTGGCAAAATTATGAATTTGTTGCTGCTTTGCCCCCGCGTTTGCTCTACGATGAAGTATTTATATTTGATGAGCTGCTAGATATCAACGTAGGTATGGTGGTTTATACCCATAACCCACATGAGAATTCTTGGCAAACTAGATGAGCATGACAAACCATAAGTACAACCAAGCCACCATTTCCAGCAGCGAAGTGCATGGTTCTTCTCATTATCCAAGTTCCAAGCGAATCACGTAGATGGAGCAGGAACAAGGAGGTCGGTCCTCAAACGTCTTGGAAAACGGGCAGGTTGTCTCCATTGAACGACAACAAGTAGACATAGTCTCCTACCTTTGGAATCATGGACCGATGATCAGCGGTCTCCAATTTCAAAATGTCTAGAACATGGGTAGCTTGACCGAGAACGAGTTTCCATTCATTTGTAATGGAATGGAAAATGGACAACATAGAGTTTTGGCTTGTTGTTTGTTGTAATTTGTGAAGGTAAGAAGAAGTAGTTTTGGCTTAACCATATCTTGCTGCGTTTTTATGTTGGTGAAATGAAATGAGAAAGTAAAGTGGTGGCTGCAAATAGGGTTACGTGTGTGAGAATATTTAGGGCAATAGTGTGAGATGATATAAATTACGAGTAACAAATAACCATTTTTTATTGCAAACGATAACTCTTCGAGCTACAAAAAAAAAATATCATGGCGACAATAATTAAATTATCTATTTAAAAATATGCATTTTTTTTATACTTTTGACGGTTTTTTTTTTTTTTTTTAATTTTCGCCCAAAAAATCACATTTGATTTTTACAAATCATGTGTGATTTTTTTGGGCGAAAATTTTGAAAAACAAAAATTCGTCGAAAGTATATAATAATGCATATCTATAGAAA
Source organism: Artemisia tridentata subsp. tridentata (assembly GCA_021014915.2). NCBI lineage: Eukaryota > Viridiplantae > Streptophyta > Magnoliopsida > Asterales > Asteraceae > Artemisia > Artemisia tridentata. The sequence goes on along the minus strand of CP139503.1, from coordinate 345,304,779 downwards.
GATAATTTATTTCTTGTCGCGATGGTATGATTTTTTTGGCGTAACGATTAACCGTTTGTGAGATATTTAATTTTTAAAAAAATGGTGAAAGTTTATATTTTTTGTTTCGATCGAAAAAATGAATGGTTAAAATTGTTTTATTTGATATATGACAAATATGAGATTTATATTGAACTTTTGCCTTATATATTCTTGGTTAAGTGGGTTTTAGGGTTGATATATTTGGGCTACTATCCCGCATTTGGGGTGTTAGACACAAGTTTGGTTGGACTTTCATAGTGGTATCTTGGTATAAGGATATTTTGGGCTGAAATTGATTAACTGAGATTAATTAGTATTTTGGGCTGGAAATAGTTTCTTTCTTTTTCTTATAGGTTTTAAGTAGAGTTAATAACAAAAATGGTCCTTATACTCGATCGGGTTTAACACTTTTAGTCCTTAAATAAAATTTTTAACGGATCTGCTCTCTAATGTTGCGACCCATCACGGGTTTAGTCCCTTGACCAAATATTTGGTCTGTTTGACTGGTTAAAGAGATGAAATGACCAAACTACCCTCATATCGTCATCGTCATCATCATCATCATCAAATACCAGACCTACTACAAATAAATTCCAGAACTTCCAAAGTAAAATCATCACTCCAAAACCAGAAATCAAAACCAGAAATTCACACAAATCAAAAATCATCACTCAAATACTAAACACGAATCATAGATTCACACCAAAAATCAATCACTCACATCAAACACACATCTACTCTCAATCTACAACCAAAAATTAACAAAAACCCAGATCGAGAACATATCTATAATCACCATCATTCTCACACAAAAAAATCCTGTCACCTTCACATCATCTCTTCAAACATAAGATCAAAACATATAAACACCCTTCTGTCTTTTTTATTAGCACGATTGAAGAACACAAGAGTTTTGTGGCTTCAAGATCTTTAATTAAAGGTCTCGGGTAGGTTTATAATGATGTGTTATGTTTGTTTAATTAAAACCGAAAGGAAAGATTGGATTCGAACACTTATTGTTCTTGTTCATTCTTGAGCATGTTTCGGATATTTAATGTCCACGACTCAAAACTTTTTTAGTCGCAAGTTTGGTGGGATGGTGGTGGACATTAAATATTTGGTCAACGATGAGTTTAGTCGCTTCAAGATCTTTTTTTAGGGTTAGTGATTTTGAGTTACTGATTAGGGTTAGTGATTTTGGTCAACGATGGTGGTGGACATTAAATATTTGTGGCTTCAAGATCTTTAATTAGGGGTGGCTTGAAATCGTGGTGGCCAGAAGTAGAGGTGGCTAGTAATTGTGTTTGAGTGTAGAGGGTTCATGGTCAAAATGACGAAATATTTGGTCAAGTTGCAAGATAAAACTTGGGACCTTTTTCTGTATTAAATCTATCTTAAAGAGTGTTTTGGAAGTGCCTTGTAAAAATAGTTATTGCGATATGAAGAATCAGTACCAAAAATTGAAATTATAAGGTGCTTAAGGTTAAGGAATTTCACATTTACCATGATATAACTTTCTTCAGTAATTAGTTTATCATATTTAATCTTTTTGAGTAGGCATAGTTAGAATCAGAGTAAATTATTGTAACACCAACAAATTATTGCGACTAATTAGCTTAGATGCACATTCATGTACCCTCTTTGTTCTTGGTTATTGATTTCAAGTCTGGAAGATTTCATTTCTAGTATTATAAGTTGGTCACTGTTCTTTAGAGATGGATTGTAAAGTGAACTACAAAGATTTCATTTTGAGGTTATGTAAAATATGAAATTATGGTTTGCTTATTATCATGTAATGGATCTTTGAAGGATGAAGTAGTTGATGGTGTTTTTTATTTGAATTTCCTGATGTTGTAGTGGTTTGGTGCTGATGGTGGGATGGAGGTGATGGTGGGATCGTGAAAAGACCTAATTACCCCTCAAGTTTTAGTCACTTAACCAGGGTTCATGGTCAAACTAAGGAAAATTATGGTCAAGGGACTAAACCCGTGATGGGTCGCAACATTAGGGAGCAGATCCGTTAAAAATTTCATTCAGGAACTAAAAGTGTTAAACCCGGTCGACTATACGGACCATTTTTGATATTAACTATTTTAAGTAATTAAATTAAATATAAAAAAATAATATTATATGTTAGGTTGGGTTGTTGATAAATGTTAAAAAAGTTGAGATTGGTTGTATGTATTAGTTGTACAGGTGGAGGAATAAGAAAATAATATTTTAAAAAGAAATTGTGTTGTGATAGATTGCTGATAAACATTGTATAAGAAAAATGATTTTTGTTGTTGTAAGAATGAATTATTTTTATGTATTTTCTTGGTGTATCCGCAAGATAAAGAAAGAAAAAGGTACAGCCCAACAACACCCACCTAGGGTTTTAGTCTGTGCCCCGGTTTAAATCAAATATTATACTCCTTCCGTTCTAAAATATAAGTCCATTTTGACTTTTTGAATCGAACTTTGATCTTATATAAATGGATTGTGTTTTACATGTATTTTTATTGTTATAATTTTCATCAAATATTATATAATACAAAGAAAAATATTTAAGGTCAAAGTTAGAATCAAAAAGTCAAATTGCACTTATATGTTGGGACGGATGGAGTAAGTATCTTCTACACACACATTGTTTAAATGAGAGCTTAACTTTGAAATTATTTGGTACTTTTGAGCTCTAAAACTATTTATTTCAAAACGTAGTTTTCTCAATCCTTTTATTCACCACTCTTTCTTTGGGGTATATTGGGGGATTTCATGGCATTTGCATTTTAAATTCTTTGAAATAGTGTGTTTAGTATGCCAAATGAAGAATATTAAAATTTCATAAATGGGCAAAGTGAGTCAAATTATAATGACCCCAAAAAGTAGAGAATTTCAATTTACTTGAAAACACTTTTTTAATAAATGACCAAAATACTATTTTTACCTCTTTTTACTTTTTGTTTATGGTGTTTTGGCTTCGTTTTTTTTAATCAAAGTAAATCCATGACTTACTAAAGATTGTGTACGATTCAATTACCTTTTTTTTTTAATTTTTATTAAACATGACATATTGTCTTAAAATGTAATGTGATTCACATTTTTAATGTTTGAATAAGTCATTAATTTTCTTTACATGTAAAATTTGTATAATAATAATTTTGTTTGGCATAAATAAAGAATAACAAACAAACTAATATTAGGAATGTGGTATCAACCATTGATATTTGGATGGTCGATTATCATGAGTTTTTTTTTACTCTATTCGTTTTATTTTAAGTGTTCATATTACTATTTTTGTGTGTCTTAAAAAAATGTCTGCTTTTAATAAGGAAAGTCAAAATGATTGTTTTTACTGTCCCTTGCTCGTATGCGTTTATGCTTTTATTATCCTAATGCTTGTATGTGTTTATGCTTTTATGTGATTATGCTCATATAGTCATACAGTCATATGTGATTATGCTCATATAGTCATATGTTTAGGCCCCTTCTATATGTGTGTGGGAAACCAGAAGGGGGGTTGAATAGTTTACCGGTTTTTAGTTCCTTTAAAAAAATCTTGTTTTAAAAGTTTGCTATTGAAAACTTTGATTCGAACTCTATGTGTAATCAATCAACACCAATATGAACTACACACTAAGCTAACTAATTATAAATAATAAAAGTAAAGAGTAGAGTTGGAAAGATCAAACCGAGACAAAGGATTTATAGTGGTTCGGCTACGAAGCTCTTCTTCGCCCTACTCCACTCCCCGAGTACCACACTCGAGAGTTTCAAGCACTATGTCAACAACCTCCCTTCAGGCGGAGAAAACCGTACACGTCGCTTATCCTATTACCGACACTAAGCTAGATGTCGAGTGCTAATCTTAGCTAGCACCAATCTACCAAGGTCCACGTGACCAAACACTCAAGCCCAATGGATTCAAGAGATCAACAAGATCTCAACACGGTCACAACGATCTACTCTCACTTCACTCAACTTAATCTAACTACTCTAGATCCTTTAATCACTCACACAAGCCCAATGGCTTCAAGAGATCTTCACTATCTCTTAAGATCACAATGATCTTCACTCACACTCTCACAAAAGAAAGATAATCTTGATGTATGCTAAGATACAACAAGGATGTAACAAGTGTTACAAAAACCTAACAACTATAACTATTGTATCTTCTTTGATACCTTGAGTTCTTCTCTTGCACCTTAAAGAGGAATCACAACACTTTGTATCTTCAAGGATACTTTGTGTTCTTCTCTTGCTATTGAAGAGGAATGAAGAGGATCACTTGCATGGATGATAGGATCACTCTTGAACAAAAGAAAAACTAATCTAAATGATCAAAGAAAGAAAGTGTGAAGAGAGTATTGAACTCAGAAAGTTTTGTGTGTGAAAGGATGCCTAAAAACTGTGAATGAGGTTGGTTTTTATAGGCAAGAAAAATCTGAACGTTACAGAAAAATTTGTACGGACGGCTCCACTAAATACCCCACGGCTCCACTAAATTTAGTGGAACCGTGGAGCCGTCCCAGACAAGGACGCTCCAAATTTTGTCTTTTCGGGTGAAAACTTATTTGGGGAAGTTTGGAGCTGATTTTGGGGGGAAAAATAGCTGTTGTGATTTTCAAACTTATTTTTTCATTAAAACATTTCTTAATATTTCAAAAATAATTTGTCATGTGTATTTTTGAAAAAATGTTTTGTCACATTAAAATGTGAAGTCTTAAAACACAAATTCACTTCTTTGATCATTTTTCAAGTTGTAAATTTGTTCTAGAGTGATTTGCGTAGAAACGGGATCTTCCGATTAAAAACTTGTTTACGTTAATTTTAACGTAACGTGATTTCACATTTTGTCATCCTCAAAACGTGAAGTAATCGAAAGATATAAATAACGTTTTTAGAACATTATTTGCATCAATAATCTCCCCCTTTTTGATGATGACAAAATATAAAATCATTTTAAGTTAAAATTAGTTTTAACAAGTTTTTAATGAGTTTACTCCCATTTCTCCCCTTTTTTGTCGAATAAAAAAGGTGACAAAGGCTCCCCCTTGATGTATACTCCCCCTCATTTGGAGAACACCAAGGAATCAAGCAATGGTGTATGCTACAAAACAAGGTTAGATAACACATATACAATATCTAACATGTAGCACTTAAGACAAATATCCCATCAAAAAATGAGTGACTAAGTAGCCAATAAAAGTAAAAAGAAGCAAACATCATGAAAATCCATTCATTCATAAAGATAAGATAAATGTCATACATAGGTATGACTTCATGATAAGCATAAAAAGAAAAACAATAACAAGCATAAATCCCTAATGACTAGAGGCAAGCTTCATTTCCAAGAGGGGTCCTAAAGGGTTATTGTTGAACCACTAAACAAAGTAATGTTTAGGTGTTTGGGTTAGGAGGTGGTGGAGATTGTGGCATCATTTGAGGTGGTGGTGGTGTTAAGAGATGCTCTATAAAAGAGAACATGAAATGAATTTGGTCTCTTAAGGAGAAGACGAGATTACGGTTATGGAGACAACATAGGCAATTGGCACTATGTAGATCAAAGGGATGGGGTTCAATGGGTTGTGCCATGATAGGAGAGGGTGATTGTGGTGAGTTTGTTGGAGATGGAGTTGGCATGGCATAGTCCAATGGAGTTATGGGGGATAGTGTGTACTCCATGGATGATGTGGTGTTAAAGGATGATGAAGATGTTGTGTAGGAAGAGGATGTTTTGGAGGGTGCATTGGGTGGAGATGGTGAGTTGGGAGTGGTTTGGGAAGGTGGTGTCATTTCTTCATCATCTTTGGTAAGATCCACAAAGAGTGGTTTTGAAGGAGGTTTCATAGTGATTCTAGGTTTCTTGGAAATGTGAGAGGTGGATCCTTGGGTGGAAGCCATGGATGTGTGTGATGGGAGGTTGAAGATGAAGTGCAAGATAAGCTTGCAAGGTGAGGCTTTATATAGGCAAGATGGGTGAGATTTGAATTAAAGTTGATGGGATTGTCCTATGGTGTAGCAAGGGAATCTTAGGGTGTGTGTGAGGTTGCAAAATTTGCAGGTTTGAGGTTAGGGTTGCAGGGTTTTTAGGAGGAACAGTAAAAATCCGTCGAACAGGGACACGGTTCCTCTAAATGACCCACGGTACCATTAAATTTAACGGTACCGTCCCTATTTAGTGGTACCGTGACACTGTTGTCACGAAAATTTCTGTGCAGGCTAGTTCTGGGCAGCTAGGGGGATGTTTTCTAGGGGAACTAGTTCCTGAAAATGATAGTGCCTCAACTCACTAGGTATTTATTTACCTAAAATATCCCATATTAAGCTACAACTAGCATATAAAGATTATCATGTAGTTTTCTAAGATAATCATAAGCATGCAATTATAAGAGACAAAATAAGCTATCATCCAAATATCACATAGATTAATTATGCAAAGAGATAGTTAAGCATGCAAGAAAACAATTAGCATTGATTCATAGATAAATCCTATTAAGAGATGTAATTCTCTTCAAGACTACTTATAACTTGAGCATTCCCCCATTCTTGGCACACTTTTGTCTTGAGCATGTGTCTCATTGTCATGATTTGGATCATCAAAGTAGGGGTGTTCAAAAAATCCGAGAAACCGATGAACCGAGCCGAACCGCTCAATCCGAAACCGAAAAAACCCGAAACCGAAGAAACCGAAACCCAAAAAAACCGAAACCGAAAAAACCCGCTTGTCACGGTTTGGTTTCAGTTTTTATTTTTTGATATCCGCGGTTAACCGAACCGAACCGTGCTTAATACATGAAGGTTTTTTAACTAAATATTCAAATAATTGTACAAGTATTAATTATATTATTACACTAATTTTATTGTGTAACACCTTTTTTGCCCCTAATGTAAACATTTCTAAACATTTTTGAGTGAAAGTTAATAAATGTGATCGTAATCTATAAACATCGAATAACTATTATTTTATTAATTGATTATATATGATATTTGAATGCAATTATTCTAACGATATAACTTTTATATGATTATTATTTATTAAATGTCATTTAATTTTACTAAAATGACATTTTACGTTCTAGAACATGTTTTCGTTTATACGGTTAAACTCCATTAAACATTTAAAACGGTTAATCGTGACCCGAACTGTGGGTAACCGCTCATTTCGGGTACCCGCGTGTCCGGTTACCCACCTAGCACGGTTCGGTTTCGGGTAGTAAAATTAATTACCCGCCCCGCGTTGGATAGTTTAAATCTTTCAACTAACCGAACCGAACCGCCCCGCGAACACCCCTACATCAAAGGGTGAATAATGGGTGGAGGATTCGGAAATGAGGATTGATGAGACATGTGACTCGTTTATGGGTTTCATGATGGGTTTGACAAGTGAGTATTGAAGGCCGTTAAGGTAAGGGTGTAGGTTCATGAAATAGTGATAGAGATGGGTTAGGAACATACCATAAGGTATCAATTTATTCTTGTTACCCTTGAGATGAACAATTCGCTTAGCGAAAAAGTAAGCGAGATTGTATGGTTGTTGGGTTAGGAGACAGTAAATCATATGAGCACAACACGCCGGGAGTTGCTCACGATTTCCTGTGAGACTTAGAACATTTTCTCGCAGGATGACTGCCCAAGAAAGTAGTTCATGACGAACCTCTTCCAAACGAATTTTCGTTGGATTAGGGTAAGAGGGGTATTTATAAGTACGGATGAGTTTGGTTAGTTCGGTTGGAGAGGGTATGTAGGAACAGTACGGACTATTCTCCTCACGATAGTGAAAGAGAGACTCAAGACACCAATCTTCAGTATAGGCACATTGCCCATGATTTGGTATTCGGAGGATTTGAGCAAACTGCTCAAGAGTTAGGACGAATTTGAAATTTTGGACCCAAAACCAAAGTGACAAGGATTGGTCCTCGTTACGTACGAGTTCAACTTGTCAAAAGAATTCCAACACAAAACGAGGACAAATGTGCTCGTTGATGTGTAGTAAACAATCGAATCCTATAGCTCTGAAGGAAGTGTTGATGTCCCGATGGTAAACTAGGGACGAATCAACGACACGGCCTTCATGAAACCGACGGGTTTCAAGATTGACATAGGCACGAATGTGGTTACCGGGTGTTGTGGGTTCACGTGAGATTTCGGGTGTGTAGGTATCGGTTAGGAGATGATCAAAATCATATTCATGAGACATTTTTGTTTCCTATATAAAAGGAAATTTTTAAGAAAAATTAGAGCAAAGAATAGTTGCGTTAAGCACATGCCTAGTGTGTGCCTATATGTAGACTATGTGGAGGTGCGGTAATCTCGACTCAAAAGAAAATAATGAGATTACCCAAATACTCCTAATTTTACTTTTGCTCAAACAAATATGTCGAAAAATACATATTGACTATGTAGTTCGATCAGTATTCGTGAGATCATGTATGCATGAGAAAGTGTTTTTAGTTTGCATCAACAATGCACGAAAAATATTTCATGGTCCTAATTTCGTGAAATTTTGAAAATGCTAGAATTGGGGTGTTTGGTGACTTCAATGTTTTTGACACCAAAGATTTTCAAAAGTCTTAGTGTTGATGGCTTCAATTTGAAAGTTTATAAGAAGAAATTGAAAAGCCCCAATTCATGTTTCAGCAATGAGCAAACCCTAGACTCAAAATTAAAGAAAATTAGAGTAAGATAACTTACACTTTATGTTGAAAGGGTAGAGATGATTGATAATCTTGAAAATCAATGTCTTGAATATGATTTTGAAGAAGTGTAGTGGAGTTTTGGGTTGTGAGGTTAGGTTACAACAGCAGTTGCAGAGGTTGAGGATGTTTGAAATAAGTAATGTGGGAAAAGGGGACTGAAATACGTGATGTACCAGATGCACGGTTCCACGGTACCGTTAAATTTAACGGTGACGTGCCACATTTAGTGGAGCCGTGATCTGCTGGGACTGTTTTCTGTCCCATTTTGATTTTTGACGAATAAGTCTCGTTGTTTTAGTGAGACCTTTTGACACGAGGAAAGAATTTGTACCTAACAAATTCTTTTGACTAGGGGAACCTAAACTAGAATAAACGAGACTCACGAGATGACTTCAAGAGTCATGAGATTTATGGAATATGTTCCATCATTCCTAGACCTAGACGGAGGTAGTTAAAGGATTCTCGTTTGAGAGGTTTGGTTAAGATGTCTGCGATATTGTCCAGAGAAGGAACTTTCTCAATAGAAATATTTCCTTTCTGAACATTATCGCGAAGAAAGTGGTGGCGAATTTCAATGTGTTTAGTACGGGAGTGTTGAACGGGGTTTTTGCTCAAGTCAATAGCACCTTTATTATCACACATAATGGGGACGTCATCTAAATGGATGTCATAGTCTATAAGAGCTTGTTTCATCCATAATGCTTGTTGACATGCCTTTCCGGCGTTTACGTACTCGGCTTCGGTCGTGGAGATAGCAAGAGCCGTTTTTTTCTTGGAGAACCAAGAAGTTATGCAACAACCCATGAAGGTACAAACGCCACTCCTACTTTTTTGATCCACATAATCTCCCGCATGATCAGAGTCGGCATAGACAACAGTTTCTACACCGGTCCCCTTGGGATAGAATAATCCCAAGTGTATAGTGTCTTTAATGTATCGGAAGATACGCTTAACCGCTTCAAGGTGAGAGGTTTTGGGATCCTCTTGGAAGCGAGCACAAAGGAAGACACTAAACATGATGTCGGGCCTACTTGCCGTGAGGTATAGTAAACTTCCTATCATACCTCTATACTTAGTGTTATCCACGGACTCACCTTCTTCATCTTTTGTGAGTTTTATTTCCGTGGACATGGGAGTTTTCATAGGCTTAGACTCTTCTAAACTAAACTTCTTAAGCATCTCTTTACTATACTTAGCTTGATTAAAGAAGATGCCATCTTCTATTTGTTTAATTTGTAGACCAAGGAAGAAATTTAATTTGCCCATCTTGCTCATCTCAAACTCGTCATGCATGATTTTAGAGAAATCATCGCACATCTCTGGACAAGTTGATCCGAATATAATGTCGTCGACATATATTTGAACAATGATGAGATGTGAATCTCTTTTCTTTGTGAAGAGTGTGTTATCAACCTTTCCCATGGTGTATTCATGTTCAATCAAGAAAGCTTTCAGTCTATCATACCAAGCTTTAGGAGCTTGCTTAAGACCATAAAGTGTTTTCTTGAGTTTATAAACATGATTCGGATATTCGAAATCAACGAATCCCGGAGGTTGTGCAACATACACCTCCTCGTTGATATAACCATTAAGGAACGCACTCTTCACGTCCATTTGGTATAGTTTAGAGTCTAAGGCACAAGCATAGGCAAGGAGTATTCTAATTGATTCTAATCTAGCTACGGGTGCATAGGTTTCATCATAATTTATTCCCTCTTGTTGGTTATAGCCTTGTGCTACCAACCTTGCCTTATTCCTAACTACGACGCCATTTTCGTCGAGTTTATTCCTAAACACCCACTTAGTTCCTATGATTGTTTGATTTTTAGGAAGAGATACTAAATCCCAAACTTGGTTTGCGGTGAATTGATTAAGTTCTTCTTGCATGGCAACTATCCAACTTTCATCCTTAATTGCTTCACCTACATTCTTAGGTTCTACGGTTGATATGAAACAAAAGAAATTACTTTTGTTTTGTGCTTGTGACCTAAGGGTTCTTTGGTTTAGGTTACCTATGACATTTTCAATAGGATGGTTTTTGGATTCCTTAATGTTGACAATTTCGTCAACTTCAACTATTTCATCCTCAATGTCATCTTCTAAGGTTTTCTTGCCATTAACCTTAATGTCATCCACCAATGGTGATATCTTAGTTTGTGGAGGACTTTCATCGAATGTCACGTTGAGTGATTCTTCGACTTTCATGGTTTCTCTATTTAGGACAACATAGGCTTTACTATTTTGGGAGTAACCTAGGAATACACCTTCGTAAGACTTTGGGTCAAACTTGGTGAGATAATCTTTAGTGTTTAGTATGAAGCACTTGCTTCCAAACACTCTAAAGTAATCAAGAGTAGGTTTTCTACCTTTCATGATTTCATATGGGGTTTTTCCTAAGATAGGTCTAATTAGAATCCTATTAAGAATGTAAGTTGAGGTGTCCACCGCATTACACCAAAACTTTTGCGGAATTGATTGTTCATTCAACATTGTTCTACTCATTTCTTGTAGAGTACGATTTTTCCGCTCAACTACCCCATTTGATTGAGGAGTGCGTGGAGCCGAGAAATTGTGAGTAACACCATTAGCATCACAATATACTCCAAATTGCACTTCATTATCAAATTCCTGACCATGATCCGTCCTAATAGAGACTATTGTACATCCTAGTTGATTTTAGACTTTCTTACTAAAGATTTCGAATTCCTCAAAATCTTGTGTCTTATTCTTAAGAAACCTAGTCCAAGTATACCTAGAATAGTCATCAACTATCACTAAGGTGTAGTGATTTCCTCCGTAGCTCCGTACGGCGGATGGACCGAATAAGTCCATGTGAAGCAGTTCTAGACATATAGAGGTCGAGACCATATTCTTAGCTTTGTGACTAGAATGAGCTTGTTTTCCAACTTTACAAGTGTCACAAAAGTGTTTGTCAAACTTAATCTTAGGTAGGTTTCTAACTAGTTCCTTATATGCCAATGATTGTATTAGACGCATATTGGCATGACCTAGTCTCCTATGCCACAGAGTGGTATTGTCATCTATGGTTGCTAGACAAATCTTATCTTGAGGCTTATGTCCTATCTTCATGACAAACAAGCCGTTTTTCCTAACTCCTTTGCCTATGGTTCTGCCATTCTTAATAATCTCACTACCCTCTTCGGAGAATATAACTCTACACTTATTATCTACCATTTGACTAATGCTAAGTAAGTTAAATCCTAGGTTATCTACGTGCTCAACATTTCTAATAGTGAGAGAGTCTTGAGTAATCGTACCTTTGCCTATAATGTTGCCCTTAAGTTTGCTACCGAAAGTGACATTACCTCCATTGTATGCCTTGTATGATGAGAATAGACTTCGGTTGCCCGTCATGTGGTTAGTGCATCCACTATCCTTGACCCATTCGTCAGGCTCCAAATCAATTCCCAAGCATATCTCATTAGAAGCATGAGCCATTAGACACGTTTCTTCCTTGGGCTTCTTTTCGTCATCATCACCGCTATCACTCCAGGAGCCTCCTATGAAAGCTCGTTGGTTGTTGAATTTCAGTGGTTTGGGACACTCTCCTATGAGGTGAATAGGATCTCCGCATCTAAAGCATTTCCTATCACTTGTCCCTTTCTTTTCGACATGGTTCTTTTGTGATGTCTTCTTCTCATCACGAGGTTGCCTAACGAACCTACCTCTTCTCCTAAAGAACTTTTTAAAGTCCCTAACCGCTAATGCATATTCCTCATCTTCACTATCGGAACTCGAGCATTCCTTATCACTAGACTCCTTCTTGGCTTTCAATGCTAGAGATCTAACTCTATCGCTTTTGCCTTTGACTATATCGGAGTCTTTCTTAATTATCATCTCGTGAACTTTCAAGTTTCCTATGAGTTCATCGAGTGACAACGTCGCCAAGTCCTTTGACTCTTCTATGGCGGTAACCTTTGCTCTCCATTTAGGATGTAGAGCCCTAAGAAACTTCCTAACATAATTCTTGCTAGAGTAACCTTCATCAAGAGCTTTAAGACTAGTAATAATAGTATTGAATCTAGCAAAAGCATTATCTATTGACTCATCTTCCGTAATGGAAAATTGTTCATATTGTTGAACAAGAAGATCTATTTTGTTCTCTTTGACTTGGTTATTACCTTGGTGAGTGACTAACAAAGTTTTCCAAATGACTTTTTCCGTATTACACATAAAAATTCTCTCAAATTCCTTTTTAGGCAAAGCATTATAAATCATCATTTTAGCCTCATTATTTTGGGCTATTTTTTTTTTAAGTTCATCACTTTGTTTATCATAAGAGACTATTTCATCCTTTTTTGTTTTCGGATTATTTTGAATAGGTTGAAAGTCACCCTCGGTAATAACATGCCAAAGATCAATGTCTTTTGATTTCACATACGTTTCGAATCTTGTTTTCCAATATATAAAATAATCGGTTTCGAAAAGTGGTGGTCTTTGCATAGATTGCCCTTCTAGATATTTGTCAGAATCCATTGATCGATTCAAGTTTTAAAATACAAAATACTTTAAAATCTTGACTGACGTGGCTTCTGATACCAATTGTGGGAAACCAGAAGGGGGGTTGATTAGTTTACCGGTTTTTAGTTCCTTTTAAAAAATATTGTTTTAAAAGTTTGCTATTGAAAACTTTGATTCGAAATCTATGTGTAATCAATCAACACCAATATGAACTACACACTAAGCTAACTAATTATAAATAATAAAAGTAAAGAGTAGAGTTGGAAAGATCAAACCGAGACAAAGGATTTATAGTGGTTCGGCTACGAAGCTCTTCTTCGCCCTACTCCACTCCCCGAGTACCACACTCGAGAGTTTCAAGCACTATGTCAAAAACCTCCCTTCAGGCGGAGAAAACCGTACACGTCGCTTATCCTATTACCGGCACTAAGCTAGATGCCGAGTGCTAATCTTAGCTAGCACCAATCTACCAAGGCCCACGTGACCAAACACTCAAGCCCAATGGATTCAAGAGATCACCAAGATCTCAACACGATCACAACGATCTACTCTCACTTCACTCAACTTAATCTAACTACTCTAGATCCTTTAATCACTCACACATGCCCAATGGCTTCAAGAGATCTTCACTATCTCTTAAGATCACAATGATCTTCACTCACACTCTCACAAAAGAAAGATAATCTTGATGTATGCTAAGAAACAACAAGGATGTAACAAGTGTTACAAAAACCTAACAACTATAACTTTTGTATCTTCTTTGATACCTTGAGTTCTTCTCTTGCACCTTGAAGAGGAATCACAACACTTTGTATCTTCAAGGATACTTTGTGTTCTTCTCTTGCTATTGAAGAGGAATGAAGAGGATCACTTGTATGGATGATAGGATCACTCTTGAACAAAAGAAAAACTAATCTAAATGATCAAAGAAAGAAAGGGTGAAGAGAGTATTGAACTCAGAAAGTTTTGTGTGTGAAAGGATGCCTAAAAACTGTGAATGAGGTTGGTTTTTATAGGCAAGAAAAATCTGAACGTTACAGAAAAATTTGTACGGACGGCTCCACTAAATACCCCACGGCTCCACTAAATTTAGTGGAACCGTGGAGCCGTCCCAGACAAGGACGCTCCAAATTTTTTCTTTTCTGGTGAAAACTTATTTGGGGAAGTTTGGAGCTGATTTTGGGGGGGGGGGGGGAGCTGTTGTGATTTTCAAACTTATTTTTTCATTAAAACATTTCTTAATATTTCAAAAATAATTTGTCATGTGTATTTTTGAAAAAAATGTTTTGTCACATTAAAATGTGAAGTCTTAAAACACAAATTCACTTCTTTGATCATTTGTCAAGTTGTAAATTTGTTCTAGAGTGATTTGCGTAGAAACGGGATCTTCCGATTAAAAACTTGTTTACGTTAATTTTAACGTAACGTGATTTCACATTTTGTCATCCTCAAAACGTGAAGTATTCGAAAGATATAAATAACGTTTTTAGAACATTATTTGCATCAACCATGTGTTTATTATTTATATGATATGCTTTCTTGTGTTGTATGATTTATGCCTCTATGATTTAATGCATTTTTTATGTGCTATGCTTTATATGCATTCATAGTTCATCTTTTCATGCAATGCTACACAATCGCACATTCTCACATATTTGAGCACTTTCACTCTCACACATTCACTTGTCGGAGGTATTTATTGAAGCAATTTCCTTATCGTTAGGTCCGTCAGTACCCAAGAGTCCTTAAAACAAGATTTGGACACAAATTAACTAAGTGTTAATCAACCTTAAACAATACTAGGTCACCGAGTGAACAGTCACTCAGTGAGTCATCTTCAAGATGCTTAAGACGAATTCAAAAAGAAGGATTCACTACTCAGGAAGGCGGTACTCCCTGTGTAGGACTTAAGACAAAGAAGAAGATGATGGGTTCAGTGAGTGTTGGACAAGAACTCACTGAACCCCAGTCTCCTCAACAACAATAAGTGATAGAAGACTGAAGAACCCAACGCCTGAAAGAAAGGCGGGAATAGGCGGGGAAGTGTTAAAGAAGATAAGAGTGTCAGACCAACCACTCTTATCTTGTCAGATACAAACCTTCCCTAATGCGGCTAAAGTCAAGGAGTGTTAGACCAACAACTCCTAAAGACTTCATAGCCCATTCCTATTGGTTCTTGGAAATGACAATTACTGTTGTAATTGTCAGACACGATTGGTTTAACAACTTGCATTATTTTAATCACTTTTACTCTTTTATACTTGTGTATAAATAGGTTCAGATAGGAGAGAAGTTGTGTGTGTTTTGTAAATTGAAAGCTTTAGACTTTTACAAAACAACTTCTCTCCTACAAAGAGTAACTGCATCCCTGAGATAGCTTAGTGGGTCTTGAATTGTTACCACTCAAGAATACCTTGAGTTTAGATAGGAAACACCATACCTTGTCTATTTAATCCCAAGTGTTTATTCCGCAAAACACTTAAGTAATGGATTCTTTGATTCATTTCTAATAAGAATTTAAACGTTGAAAAACTTGTGTTTTTATATTTACGTTTTACTTATCTGTTAGAATTAACCATAACATTAATCTCAGTCATAAACACAATTAGACTAACTTAACTGTTATATCTAAGAGTGTTAAGGGAACAACAAGTGGTATCAGAGCCTCTGGTTTATAAAATCTTTCCAAAACTAAGAGTGCTCAAGGTTTTTAAAACCAAGATCCTACTATGGCTGATATTAATGTACCCCAGCTCGTTGATAAAAAGGGTGGCAGCTATTCTGCTGTTGCACCCAGACTTGAAGCTGGTAAATTTTGCAAATGGAAAAAACGAATGATTTGCTATTTAACTGGTATGGAACCATACTACATCTCCTGTATCAGGGATGGCCCATTTGACCCTAAGACTGCTGATGGGCTAAACAAGCCTGAAGTTCAATGGACCATAGATGAGAGAAGGGTGGTCAATCAAGACCAACGCCTGAAAAGCATACTTATATCTTGTCTTCCTGACTATATAATGGAATCAGTCATCAACTGTTCAACAACAAAGAAAACTTGGGATGACTTGGTTAATAGCTTTAAAGGACCCTCGGATACCAAGGAAAACAGGGTCATGAACCTAAAACTTGAGTACAATACTTTCAGGGCAAAGGACTCTGAAAGTCTCTCTCAGACTTATACCAGATACAAGACTTTGATAAACGAGCTATCAAACGATGGTGTAGTTTTGTCTAAGCATGAGACAAATGTTGGCTTTGTCAACAGTCTCCCTAAGAAGTGGTTGAACTTCTCACAAGGCCTCAGGAATGCTAATCACATTCAGACCCTTGAGCTTCCTGAGATCTATGGGAAGTTTGTCTATGAAGACAACTTGATCTCTAAGAGATACCCTGACTCTAAAGCTCTTGAGACCAAAAAGGCCTTGACCTCCTCACCCATTTCAACTGCATTTTATTCTAATGGTATCGTGCAGGATTTTCAAGAGGGTTATGAAGATGAAATTGATGAAAGAACTTGTGATGAGTACCTAATAATTTAAACTTGGAATTCCAAGAAAGGGCACTCCTTGCCAATTCAAAACGTTTCATCAAAAGAAATCAGTCAAACTTTTCAAAAGCCAAAGCAAATGAAACCACTGAATGTTTCAACTGTGGTAAAAAAGGGTCATTTTGCTAGAGACTGTTATTCTAAAACCATCTCAGAACCTTCTTACAAATTTTCAAGAAACAGTTCTTCAGGAACTCGCAAGTTTCAACCTAGAATATTTCAGTCGACCCAACATTTTCAAAATGATAATGTTCAAAAGGGTCAAAAAGACTTTGAGGCAAAATGTAGGAAAGCTAAGGCCAAACTTGTTCTTCTTGAAACTAATCCTTCAACATCTCAGGCAGCTCAAACTTCCAAACCTGTTCAAACAAAGAACAAGGTCCTTGTAGCAGAAGCTTATGATTGGGATGATGAAGAGGTCTCCTTAGAAGATGAGGAAATTAGGGTGAGTGCACTGATGGCACTCTCTGAAGGTGATCAGGTGGCTGTTGGAAAAAACCATGCTAGGAATGGAGAATGGTGAACATAACCATGAAAAAGGTAAATATTTTACTTTCTATGGATGACGATTCAGATTGGCAGTCCTATATAAATTATATTTGTGTAGATCTTAAGTTTGTAGAAGAACAAAGGCTTAACCTGTTTTCAAAATATAACAATCTTGTGCTAGAACTGAATAAGTGTAGAGATGAATTGCTTGTACTGAAACAAGCCAAGTTAGAAAATATTACACTACAAATTCAAAACTCTAAGATTTTGAAACAGAATCAAGCCCTTCAAAACGAACTTGCCAAAGAAAAGGCTGTCATCTTTCGCTGGACTCAAAAGAACCCTAAGGTCTTTGATACTGTGAGTCTAATTCCTAGTGAAAACAAGAACAGTGATAACAAGGATGGTTTAGGAATTGATCAACTCACTGAAACACTCAGTGAGAGTCACAAAGAAAAAAAATTTATTCCAGCCGGCATATCATTTGAGCAGAAAATGAATCCCAAGTCAAATGACTGGATTGTCAGGGATAACCCAGTCAGTAAGTTACCAAACTTTGAGACTGGAAAAATCTTGGTCCCTGATAGTCAGGCTCTGAAAAATATGCTTGGACTCACTGAACAACCCAGTAGTACTGAGTCAATCAATGAGTCTGAATCAGAATCATCTACACCACTCCCACCTCTAAATATCCTTCAGGGAGCTGAACCAAGTTCAGACCTCACACCATTGATCTATTCTCAACATTCTCCAAAGGAGAAATCAGGAATGGGAAAAACCATTCTGAAAAGACAGATCCCTGAAGTACCAGTCAATACTGATGACTCATCAACCTCAGTCTCTTCTGAAACAAAAATTGAAAGCCCTGACTCAAAAATTGATCAGTTAGCTAAACTTGTCAGGAGACTGAGTGAGAAGATTGAATCTTCTGAGAAGCCTTCTCAATCCAAGCTGGAGAAGAATGAATCTTCTGAGAAGCCTTCTCAATCTAAGTTGAAGGAAACTAAATCAGCATCCTCAAGCTCCAAACCAAAACCTTCCAAACCCCTGAAAAGGTGTGAGCTGTGTCACTATACCAATCATTTCACTAATGATTGTTATAGAATCCTTTACTGCATGATATGCAAAAGGGATGATCATAGGACCTCTGATCACCAATCTTACACAGCTACATCAAAAATGGCAAACTTTAAGGAACAACCTCTAAAGTACTCTTCTGATTCTAAGCAGAAACAGGAACAAAAGGCCAAACCTTTTGCACCTAGTCCTCACCATGGCCCAAATGTCCATCTTCCTAAGGAGTGTCTAATGGACAACTGTTGTGCCATTTGTGGAAATCCCATTCACACCACATCAGGACATGAGAAGGTCATCCAAACCAGAAGAGGTATGACCAAGTCATCCTCTCAGTCTACTGAGTCTACCTCTGCAATCAAATGCAAAATATGTGGTAGCTCAGTCCACTCAACCACTGACCATGAATCACTTGACATTAAGGCTGCCAAAGCCAAGTCCACCAAAAGGTGGTATCCTAGAAAGAACTAACTCAGTTTACCATTTGTGCAGAAACATGCCAAAGAGCCTGTATGGCATCTAGATAGTGGATGTTCAAGGAGCATGACTGGTGTTAAACAGTATCTGCACAAATATGTAGAAGAATCAGGACCCAAGGTGATATTTGCTGATAACTCATCATGTCTCACTGAAGGTTATGGTTCAGTAAACTGCAATGGTATAGTCTTTACTAGGATAGCATATGTCAATGGTCTTAAGTACAATTTGATCAGTGTCAGTCAACTATGTGATGCCAAGTACATAGTTCAGTTTGATGATAAGCAAGGTACCATCTTCAATGCAAATAAGGAAATTGTCCTTATTGCACCAAGAAGACAAGATGTTTATGTGCTAGACATGTCCAGTCTAACTCAGAATGGAACCTGTCTCTTTGCTAAGGCCACTGAAACACTCAACTGGCTTTGGCATAAGAGACTCTCCCACCTGAACTTCAAAAACATAAACAATCTTGTAAAACAAAACAAGGTCCTTGGCTTACCATCTCTTGTGTTTTCTAAGGATAAACCATGCTCTGCCTGTGAAAAAGGAAAACATAATAGAGCATCCTTTAAAACCAAAACAAACTTTTCCATCAGGAACTGCCTTCACCTTCTCCATATGGATCTCTTTGGGCCCATCAGTCCCAGATCCATTAACCATGAGAAGTATACTCTGGTCATTGTGGATGAATACTCAAGATACACTTAGGTTTACTTCCTGACCAAAAAGAGTCAGGCAGCTGAAATAATCATATCCTTTGTCAGGAACATTGAAAATCAAAATGACATTAAAGTCAAGCAAATTAGAACTGACAATGGGACTGAGTTCAAAAACTATGAACTTTAATGTTTCTGTGATGATAAAGGAATTTCCCAAAATTTTTCCTCTCCTTACACACCTGAACAAAATGGTGTTACTGAAAGGAAAAATAGAACTCTCATTGAAGCTGCCAGGACAATGCTAAATGGATCAGTCATTTCCAAACACTTTTGGACTGATGCAGTCAAAACTGCCTGTTACACACATAACAGATTCATCATTGTCAAGAGACATGGGAAAACCCCATATGAGTTATTCAAGGGAAGGATCCCTGACATCAGCTACTTTCATGTCTTTGGGTATCCTGTGTTTATTCATAACCACAAGGATCACTTAGGGAAATTTGATGCCAAAGCGGATGATGGATACTTTTTAGGATACTCACTTGTCTCAAAGGCCTTCAGGGTGTTCAACACTAGGAGACAACAAGTTGAGGAAACATTTCATGTTACCTTTGATGAGAGCACTGAAGCAATCAGATTCTCAAACAACTCAGTGGAAGAGATAGGTATTGATGATTCATCAAGGTACCCTCCCGATAAATTTCATCCTGACAATGATCCTTCCACTCAGTATCAAGCAAATGCTGATATCTCCTACTACATCATCCCACACAACCTTCCTAACCCAACCATCACTGAGTTCTGTAGGTCACTATAATGATCTCAAAACACACTCTCGTAAATGATTTAAACAAACAAACTCGATCTACTACTTATCTAAATAACAAGAAGCTACGAATGGAAATAATAATAAGCTAAACACGATAAGCTAGAATAAGAGAAATAATAAGAAGAGAAGAAATAAGATGGGAGGTTTTCATTCAAACGATTCACACACAAGCATAGCTTCCGCACATACAATAGAAAACCAACAATGAGAATGACTCCCTTGCCTTGTATTTATAGGCATTGGGAGGGGAATATTCTTTAGGAATATTCCCTTTACATGTGATAAGGATTAATTAATAAACATGACCGGTCCAAGGACTACTATTGAACCGGTCCAAAAATACAAACAATATAGTCCTAATTGTGCAACATTAATTAAATGAACAAGACTTGTAAAATACTTAAAACGTGTTCCTAACAATCTCCCCCTAAGTCTTGATCATCAATGTTGCCCGACGTCTTCATTGCTTCTTAGGCTTCCGACGTCTTTATAATCTTTGATTCATTGTTCTTGTGTAATGATGATATGATGTTGTCTCTATCTGCCAATCTCCAATGTCTTCTCGTCTTCTCCATCATGCTCATATATCTTTGACTTGTTATCTGCAATATGTTCTCACGTTTCAATCTTTAAACTTGTGAAAGGTTGAGATGCTTGAACTTTTGACTTTACTATAGCTTGTGTTGAACTTTTGTAGTAACTGAGTCATTAAGAGAACATTTCTTCAAAAATATAAGCATGATGGAGTCTTGATGGTTGAACTCCAGCTCCTCAGCAGTAGCAGCAGCAGCAACAGCACGAACCAACCGGTACTTACAGGCTCAGACTTGAGATCATCAACAGCATAGTGTGAAGACTTTCTCAAATCCTAACCCAGACCGTTCTGAACCGGATTCCCCCGAAAGGGATTACACGGACACACCGAAGTGCACCCACGATTCAGTGAGTCGCTGGAGATCACCCCACGACTGTAGACCGTTTTGGAGCAAACACTAAGCGTAACCCACAAGGAGTTACCGAAGTGACCTGCTGACAGAGTTGTTTGATGTTGCTCTGGCAGGATTTCCATTCAATCATTGATAATCACAATTGTGATTTTTTCTCATGAATGTTCTTGGCAGATTGCTAAGATCTGCGAAGGACACTTTTCCTAATTTACACCTGATGCCCATGATGTAGAACACCAGAGTAATTCTAAGTGTACCTAAGAGATCTTTTGATGAATCTCATGGCTCTAGACTCAATAAGTGCACATTTGTTTGGTCATCGGAGGCGTGGAGCAGATTGCCTCCTTTTCAATATCAACAATCTCGTAATGAGATGTCGATAGATTATGAAGGGTTCTCCGTGTGAATGAAACAAATGTCTTTTGGGAGACACTTGAGTGGCTTAGAAGGTTTTTTAGTGCGTCACTGGGTCCATGACGTCTTTGGTCTTCAATACCGGTGATGCTCATCAACCAGTAGATTATGAATTGAACCCGGTGTCTGCCCTAAGGTTGAACAAATGGAGGGCTATTTCTTTTCACCCTTTTCTTTGCTTTTCTTTTTAATTCTTCAACCCCTTCTTTCTCCGTACATTCATTTTCTCCTTTTTTATATCATACCTAGGACTTTCTAGTCTAAGCTATTGGTATTGTCCTTGGGTAGATCCCTCCGGCTCTGGCGGATCATAGGACGGTTTTTCCTAACCTTAGTCACCTTGTAACTCCATGACTATCCTAATGATGCCATAAGACCAAAACCATTGAAAATCTCTCAAAATGTCGATAATTGTAAATACATTTTGTTGACACCTTGAGAGTTTGATGATTTTCAGAAGTACTCCCCCTTAACATGTGCGCATTAGTAATGAATTTGAAATTTGCACATGCCGGAAAGAGTTGGCACTTTTGAATTGATTGATTTTCAATGAACCTGATCTTCGCGAGACACGCTTACATCACCAGTTAGACTGACTTGAAATTATTACCCGTCCAGATCAGATTCAAAGATTATCGCTCGAAATCGGTACATTCTACTCAGACACGCCCTTTGCGAGACACGCTTACATCACCAGATAAACTGGCTTGAAATTATTACCCGTCCGGGACATGTCCTTTCGACTACTGACTTTCCTATTCGTCAATTCGAGGGTCAATTCTGAGTATGAGCACACGAAATTCCAGCAAATGAGACATCATATTTTAATCATTTGTTTCTTCTCCCCCTCAAAAATAGCATACTCATGATGTTTTTGGAAAAACGTTTATGATTAAAATATGATGTTTTTGAGTTTTAGGGAAGAAGTTTCAAGAACTTTGATACTTCTTTTTGAACAAAGATTATATTTTTCAAATACTCCCCCTGGACGAGGGAATACTTGTCCTTATGAGCAGAATGTTTGAAAAACGTTGTAAAACATTCTGATTTTAATTCTGCTCATAAGTAAGAAGCTTTCGCTCCTTTTTCAGGATTGAGGCACTGAAGCGTACCTCAGGGTCCTTTCTTTGGGGTCCGGGTTGTACACTGTTATGTGTGCACAAGCCGTCGTCATATCCACAGTCATATATAAGTAAGAATATTGAATGAATATTTGAATATTGAAATCAAATTCTTACAGATTAACCGCCTCGGCCAAACGTGGTGAATTTTGGATCTGTTCTCTAGAATAATCTGATGGCAAATGGAGGACGACCACCAACATAAGTTTCCAATCTCCTCATCTGATCCCTTCTGTAGAGCCTTTCTTCGATTGACCAGATAAAATTCTTGACCTGCCTGAGCTGCTGATGATTCCATTTCTTGTGCTTCTTCAGTATTTGATCCTGAACC
This sequence comes from Artemisia tridentata subsp. tridentata, assembly GCA_021014915.2. NCBI lineage: Eukaryota > Viridiplantae > Streptophyta > Magnoliopsida > Asterales > Asteraceae > Artemisia > Artemisia tridentata. Next base: position 345,281,701 of record CP139503.1, on the reverse strand, counting down.
CGTGTGACTAACCCATCTCGAACATTCTTAAGTGTGTCATCACAAAATTTGTGAATCTCTTTATGTGGCATGAAACGGTTAGTGTTCGTTGCACTTCTGTAGACGAATCCGAAGATAGGGTCGGTCTTGAGCAAGTACTGAGGTTCCTTGTTGTCAGTGAGAGTAAACATGGGTTCCTCAAGATTCAGTTTCTTCTGATAACTTTCAACTCCAAGTTGAAGATCTTCTACACGTTCTTTGATCACTATTCTTCTGATGAAGTGGCATATAGCAGCGCTAAATGCATACAGAAGAGTAGGATTGAGGTGATTCAGCTTCCCTTGCACTTTCATTAAGTACAAGTCTTCAATGTCGTTGAGATTGAGTTCAGGAAAGTCTGCTTCATTGAACGTGTAAATAAGATTATCTTGTCTGCGAACGGAGATCTCAGAAATGAATGTGTATCCCAGCTTTTGTGATCCCTTAGCATCAATCACTGCCTTTATACGAAGATCACTGAACACCTTTTCACGAGATGCCATGAGGCCAAGCTTGTATTTGTACCACGACTTGCGTTTGTCAAACCAATGGTGAATTCCAAGTTCAGCGTCACGATCATATTTAGCAATTTTGTTGATGAAGAGTTTACGGTGTCTAGCTTCTTCTTCAATGGCAGGATTTGTGTAGTTTGCAGCAGGAGTGAACGTTATTGAGGTAGCATACTTGATTTCACTAGAAGCCCCATGTACAAGTAGTTCCAGATCTTGGTTGAAGAAGAATGCAAATGGAATTTCTGACGTTCCATGATATGGTCGTATCACAGGAAGTGGTTTTGTCCAGTCCGTGATGTATGGACGTTTCTTGCTGTCAAGTCCACCTTCCCTGTATACATCTGGATTTGTCCAATCGAAGTCTTTTGATAATGCTCTAGCAATATTCTCCAGATGATATTCCAACTCAGCAGCACTTGCAGACTTATCTTTTAAAAGATTGAACGCATCATTCTTGATTCTACGAAGCTCTCTTTTAGTCATCTTCTTAATGTTGAAAGCATGTTTGACTTTCTGATTGAATTCAAACGTGCTATCTTCTATTTTTGAAGCTTCGTCGTCGATGATCTGAGCCTGTGCAAGTTGATCGAACCAATTGTTTCCATGTAAGTCTTCGTCAGTATCTAACCATGTAAGCACAGCTGGTTCTTCAGAAGACTTTTTACTGCTGGATGGTTTGGCTTTTGCTGGTTTAGGAGGTGATTGAGGTGGATCATCTTGAGGAGGGTCATCTTGAGGTTGAAACTCAACGTCATCATTGATGAAATGTTCAAAGTGATGCTCAGTTTCCTTAGGACCAGATTCTTGATGATTAGGAGATGGTGGAGAAGTTGTCTGTACTGGTGGTTCCTGAATGTGAATACCAGATCCACTTACAGTCTTTTGTTTCTTTTGTGTGGCATTTGGATCTGGATCCTCAGTGTCGTCATCACGAATCCTCTTTCCTTTATCAGCAGCAACCTTGCAGGAAACCTTCTCAATATGTGCTGCAATTGACTTCATAAGACTAATATCTTCAGAAGAAGGAGATGTCATAGTGTGGAGTCTGTTGAGAAGCTCAAGTTTGAGTTCTTCTGTGGTGAAGTCTTTGAGTTGCTTGAAGCCAGAGTTGAGGATGATTGCTTCTTTGACCTTGATATCAAGTTGAGTGTTGACATTCTCATTAAGATTCTTCTGTAGATCAGCAGTAAAACGTTTGACATAATGTCTTGTCTTACTTTTGATATTGTCTTCTATATCGAAAGAAAGAAACTCATCCATGTTCTGCTTTGTTACTTGCATCTCCTTGACTTGTTCAGATAGACCCTTGATAAGATTTTGCATTTCTGTCATCTGTTCTTGCATCTTGCTTTCTTTTCTTGCTTGAGCAAGTTTTGCTGCTTTCTTGATTTGCCTAGATATTGGTGAGAGAACTTCAACTCTTGTGACTTTGGCGATTTTGTTGACTTGTTTGCCTTTTATGACTGTTCTGATTCTTTCTGCCAATGTTGCTTTGCCTTTGTTTGGTGGTGACCTTGATGGTGATGGAGTGAGTGATGGAATAGATGATGATGAGTTAGGAGAAGCAGAGTCTTTGTGAGATGAAGATGAAGGTTTTGAAGGTTTTTCCGGTGATTCTGGAGGAGTTTGATGCTTAGAAGGTGACTTAGGAGGTGAGAAAGGTTTGGGAGAAGGAATGGGAGGAGTTTGATCACGTGGTTGTTGTTGAGGAGATTTGAATGGATCATTCAATGGAGAGATAATGTAGTTGTCTGCTTCCTCATCCTCCTTTTGTTTTCTTTCCATTTCTACCTTTCTTTTCCTTTCTGCTTCATTAAGTGCCTCCAGCTCATTTGCTGCTTCTGTAGCCTTTGATCCAGTGATTTCTTTTTCTTCATCAGAATTTCCCCATTCATCAGTGTCAGCATGGTGATGTACCTCCTCTTGTTGTGGAATGTCGTCAAACATTGAGTCGGAAATTTCATTTTCTGTGAAGATTATCTTTTCCGACTCTGATTGTGTTTGAGTTTCCAAATTGGTTTGATTGACTGAGCTTGATTGAGGAGGAGGAACAGTGGTTGAAGCCATAGCGGGTTGATTAACCGTATCTGGCTTTGCTGTGGAAGATTGTGAGACACCGGGTTGATTAACCGGATTAGGGGATGAGACTGGTGCTGGAGTAACTCCTGATCCTCCTGCTCCTTTAGCAATCTCTTCCTTCTTCTTTGCTTCCAATTCTTTCAAAACTTGCTTTTGTAGTTCTGCTCTTCTTTCTGCTCTTCTTTCTTCATCAATTCTTTTCTGTTTAATACTTGCCTTAGCAGCATTCTCTAAATCAATCTTTGTTTGAAACTCGGCTTCTTGCTCATTGAGTATTTCTATTTCTGGTTCAGTGTCTTCGGAGGATTCAGAGGATTCATCACGAATACCAATATCTTCAACTTTTGGTTTTGGAGCAGTTTTGATGATTCTCCTCTTGCTTGGAGGTTGTTTCTTTGAAGCACTTGATGCACTTCCAGTTTTGCTAGCTCTACTACTCTTGGAACGAGTCTTGGAAGAACCTGTTCCCTCAGTCATTTTAGTGATACCGACAAGCTTCTTCTCATAAGCTTGAATGTAATCAGCGTAAGCAGGAGTTTCCTTGACCTCTTCAGTAAGTAGAACATCAAACAGCTTAAGACCTTGTTTGTGAGTGCTATCCTTTGGAAAGTATACTGATTTGAAGTCCGTATCCATCTTGATTACATGTCTTTCTCTGTCTTCGGGACGATTAGAGATATCATGATCTTTATCAAGAAGAAGACTGATCAGCAACTTGGTGTAACGTACGAATGGGATTTTAGTCAAGGGTTTTTTGAGTACACCATGTATTTGATGCATAAAGTCTTCCCAGATAAGAGCAGCAAAATCAAGGTTGTGTTTGGTAACAAAACCCCAGAAGAGTTGAGCATGAGAGAGTCTTGGATGTTCGTGTCCACTGTCTCTTCCAGACACTGATCGAATTAGAATATAGTACATTGCTCTCTACGGTTGAGGAATAGATTTGGCATTGATATTTGAGAGGATGTTGAGTGGAAGATCTGGATCGACATCATATCCAAGGCCAATGAGAAAGTTGAGAATGTCTTGTTCAGTGGGTGCAGGCCAGTATCGTCTTGAGGGTTCCGGTGGATCTGGTAGAGATAAAGCTTCACGTAGATGTGCTAGAGTGACCTTGACTTGTTTCCTGTCAAGAGTGCAGGTGAAGAATTTGTTGTTGTCATCTGGTTTGATAGTGCTCCACATCTGATGAATGTAAATCTCTGGAATACTATCTGAATCTTCCAAGATACTCCTGCATTCATGTCTTTTGAGGATCTCGATGACAATTCGACAACTTGGTTCAGCACACTTGATGTTATCGAAGACCACTCTTGAATTGTTCTTTCCATACTTAGCCTTGAATCCTTGTGGGAATAACTCTGCTTTGGTGATAGGTGGAAGTGATTGTTGTTGTTGTGAAGACATTGTGGATGATCTGAAACAGCATTATGACACCAATTTGCAGGATATATGTGTGTTAGCATTAGTTGAAATTGAGTGTTTGCACATAACATCCTTTCTGATATGATTGAGCAATCGTTAATCTGTGAATTGATCATTTGAATTTGCATAATGAAACCTTCCCTTTAATTTGACAAGACTTAAGGAATTGAAAATTTCAATGGAAATTAGTAATTTCAAAGGCAGATAATCAAAAATGAGAAATTTTGACAAATGCGAGAAAAATTACCAATTGCAAGAGAAAAAACCAATTGCGGGAAAAACTTGTCAAATGCGAGAAAAATTTCCAATTGCGAGAACAATTTCCAATTGCGAGAAAAATTTCCAATTGCGAGAAACAATTTCCAATTGCGATAAAAATTCCAATTGCGGGAAAAATTTCAATTGCGAGAAAAGGTTTTCAATTGCGAGAGCACATTACCATTTGCGATAGCAATACCAATTGCGAGAGCAATGGCAATTACGAGAACAAATGACAATTGCGATAGCAATTGCAAATTCGAGAATATCTTATCCAAGAAATTCCGAAACCCGTTTTGACGATGATTCATTCACAAAAAATTTCGCAATTCACAGATTAATGATTCCACATCAATTGCAATAGGTTTACTAAGCTATTTTACTCATTTTGTCCAACTTTTAACACTTTCTAACCACAAAATCTATAAGATCAAACTGCTAGTGCAACGTGTTCTTGATAAACCCTAAATCTCACTTAATGACTATTTGTTGTTTCTGGGCTTATTCTGAGGCAACAATTGTTTGATTCTTATCATAACAACAATATTATAACACTTTAATTACACCAAAACATTCACATTCGATTATTCCCAAATGATGAACATAAACCCTAAACCTTCGTATAATCACTTAGATGAGTTTCTGGAACAATTAATCACGCATTTAAGTTACATAATCAAGATCTAAGTATAACAGTACAAGCATTATTACTCAAAACACATAGGATAAAAAAATCCCAATTCTACGCAAACCCTAGAAATTCGTCTAGATATTTGATACAAATTCCACCGTTGGATCTTAAATTCCATCAAAACCATATCTTATAATTGTTATACAAACATGAAAACACTCACAAATTCGTTAGATCTTGATCGGATGATTAGGATGAATTAGAGCCGTTGATTGGGTTGGTGGATGAAAGTAAATGCGAGAAAGGTTTTTCAGAGATAGTAAATGCTGAGAACATTTAATTCAGATTATCATTTAAGTCTTTACTTTTATCTTTTATTCTATTTTCGCTTTCAGTCCCTTAACCTCAATTATTTAGCACTAAAGATCCTAACCAACCGAATTTCAATATTTAACACATTTAGTCCTCTAATAATTTGTAACCATCAAATTCCTAATAATCCTTAGGATATCACATCAAAGCCAATACAAAGCAACAGTGTGACAGAAAATATGCAAGTACAAATTTGTAAAAAAATTTGTAAAAATTTTGTGTCTCCCCCTCAACATTTGTTCAGAATTGAACAAAGACAATTTTAAACTGAACAAAATGTTGAAAGAAGATTTGTACTTGCATACACACATTTTTTTTTTTTTTTTTTTTTTTTTTTATGGTGTTATTTACAAGATAGTTTGGATGTTTGACTCATGTATTAGTTTTTGAGAAAATTTGACAATTCCTGAGGAGTCAAACATCGCATTCCAATTTGGTGAACCAATTTCACAAAACGTTCATGAGGTAAAGCCTTCGTGAAAAGATCCGCCAATTGGTGTTCCGTTCCCACGAAATACAACTCAACGGTACCCTGCTCCACATGCTCCTTGATGAAGTGATATCTGAGAGCGATGTGTTTGGACTTGGAGTGTTGGACAGTGTTGCACGAGATAGCAATAGCACTTTTGGAGTCGCAGTACATCGGGATTTTGTTGAATATGTAACCATAATCCATCAGTTGTGATCGCATCCAAATGATTTGAGCACAACAGGCAGACATAGCTACATATTCTGATTCCGTTGATGATAGAGACGTACAATCTTGTTTCTTGGACTGCCAGGACACCAGCTTATCACCGAGAAATTGGACACCACCAGATGTGCTCTTCCTTGTATCAATACATCCCGCATGATCCGCATCTGAAAAAGCAGTTAGTGCAAAACCAGAATCCTTTGGATACCAGATCCCCAAATTAATGGTTCCCTTGATGTATCTAAGGATTCTTTTAACAGCAGATAAATGTCTTTCTGTTGGGTTAGATTGATAGCGTGAACACAGGTATGTGGCAAATACAACATCCGGTCTGCTAGCTGTGAGATACATAAGAGACCCAATTATACTACGATAATTTGTAGAATCAGTGGGTTTCCCATGTAAATCAGCATCTAGCTTTGGGGATGAGGAGGCCATTGGGGTGTTATAGGTGTCACTAGTTGTCATGCCATGCTTCTTTAATATTTCTTGTGCATATTTAGACTGACTCAAGAATATACCACGAGGTGACTGGTGAACTTGTAATCCTAGGAAAAAGTTTAATTCACCGATCATGGACATCTCAAAGTTTTGTTTCATTAGTTTTGCAAAAGCGTTTGAGTACTTTTTATGGGTAGACCCAAAAATGATGTCATCCACATAAATTTGTACGATGAGAATGTCCTCCCCGTGTTTTTGTATAAACAGAGTCGGGTCCACTGATCCTTTAGTAAAATGATTAGCAAGCAAGAATGCAGCAAGTTTATCGTACCATGCCCTCGGGGCTTGTTTAAGGCCGTAGAGAGCTTTCTTAAGCCTGTAAACGTGTTATGGATGTTCTGGATCAACGAAACCCTCTGGTTGTGAAACATACACCTCTTCACGAAGTTGTCCGTTCAAAAATGCAGTCTTCACGTCCATTTGATAAACTGTGATGTTCTTATGAGCCGCGTATGCCAGAAACATTCTCACTGCCTCTAGCCTAGCCACTGGTGCAAAGGATTCCTCGAAGTCAATTCCCTCTTCTTGGCTATACCCTTTAGCAACCAACCGAGACTTGTTCCGAATAACCGTTCCCTCTGCATCCAGCTTATTTTTCCAAATCCATTTTAATCCCACAACATAAACTCCATCTGGTCTTTCAACGAGTTCCCAAACTTCTAATCTCTTGAACTGATCCAACTCTTCTTGCATTGATTCAATCCAATTGTCGTAAGTCAAGGCCTCTTTGATATTTTTCGGTTCAGATTGACAAACGGTGAGAGCGTAAATGCATGTTTCACCATCTGTGTGGAGTTTCTGTCGGGTCATTACTGGTTTATCTGGATTGCCAATCACATTTACTAACGGATGATCCCTTGTCCATTTATGAGTTGATGGGTAGTGTTGAACGTTGTGATGATGATATGACGGGTCCATGTTGCTCGCGGATGATTCTCCGGAATCTGGAACAGTTGGTGGTGGAGCAAATGGATTAAAGAAGGCATTCCCGTCATATCCTGATGGTGTTGGAACATTGTTAGAAATGGGGGATGAATCTTCAACTGCTGGTTGAGGTGTTTTCTCCATTGTTGATGATGGTTCAGGTTGTGGTGCATCGGCAGCAACTACTGTAGAGGTAGATGCTGATGGATCAGGTGCTTGATGTGGAAGTTGTTGAGCAGCGGAACTGGTGGAAGCATCTGATGCACTAGTAACACGAACGTCATCGAACATTGGTGCAAACAAATCTTCCAGGTCCTTCCTGTTGAAAGGTAGGGGTGCAGATGAAGATTCAGGAAAGTTCAGACGATTGTGTGCGGGTTCTAAGCTGTCTTGCTCAGAAGCCATTTCGGTGAGTTCATCAAAATTAGCATGTATGGTCTCTTGAATATCCCCAGTCCGACGATTCCAAATACGATATCCCTTGGAGTTCTCACAGTATCCAACAAAGATCCCAATATCTGCTTTAGCCTTAAGTTTACCAAGATCATCCTTATCATTCTTCGGATAACACAAAGCTCCAAAGACGTGAAAATGGTTGATGTTTGGTTTTCTCCCTTGTATAATCTCATATGGTGTTTTGGTGTGTCTTTTGGTGATCATGGCACGGTTCTGAGTATAACAAGCAGTGTTGACAGCTTCAGCCCAAAGATAATCTGGTAATTGAGCATTGATCAACATAGTTCGAGCTGCTTCCACGAGCGTCCGGTTTCGTCTTTCAACTACACCATTTTGTTCCGGAGTGCGAGCTATGGAAGTCTGATGAACAATCCCATGTTTCTCTGTGAAATCCCGAATAATTTGATTCTTAAATTCAGTCCCGTTGTCTGTTCTGATGATTCGGACGGTGTTACGGACTTGAACTTGAATCTTGGTGAGAAACGTGATGAGAATAGATGGAACTTGATCTTTAGTACGAAGAAAGTAGACCCAAGTCCATCTTGAATAATCATCTACGATCACCAGAATATACTTCTTCCCGTTAATACTCTGAACGCGCATCGGACCACACAAATCCATATGAAGCAGTTGTAGGACATGGTCTGTGCTATGTTCTGTTTTGGGAGGAAAATGGGCACGATGACTTTTCCCTTGTTCACAAGCAGAACACAAGTGATCCTTGGCATATCTGAACTTTGGTAAACCGTCAACTAATTTCTTTTTGGCAAGATCAGTCATGGTTTTAAAATTTAGATGAGACAATCTTTTGTGCCATAACCTAGCTTTCGTGGGATGAGCCTTGGAGAGTAAACAAATAGGAGAAGAAGCTGTCATGCCGTCAAAGGAGATAGAATACAGACTTGTTCCGCGTTTCCCTTTCATAAGGTCGTTCCCTTGAAGATCACGAATAAAGCATGTTTTCTCCCTGAATGCTACTTCCAAGTCTCCATCGCAGAATTGTCCCACGGAGAACAAATTATGACCGAGACCTTCAACATAATACACACGGCTGATTTCGATGTTCCCATTAATATAATCCCCATAGCCCATAATTGCAGCGAAGTGATCATTCCCGAATCTGACCGTTCCGATAAACTTTGCAATAAAGTTCTGTAGAAGTTTGAGATTGCCGGTCATATGTCGGGAGCACCCGCTATCAACAATCCAAAGGACGATTTGAATCACCTGCATCACAAACATGGGAAACAGGTGGAGAATTGATAACGGTTGGATCCGCTGGGTTAGTGACACAAGAGGTTAGTATTTTAGGTACCCATTTAAACTCAAAAGTGTTCTGTAACCAGCGTTGCCAGGTCCAACTAGTCTCTGCCTTTTTCCTAAGGTATGCACTAGGTGACTTTTTGGTCTTGGATTGGGGCTTTTCAATTTTTTCCTCAGAAACTTCTAGTGGAGGCATCCCTAAAATGGATTTCGCAATGGTTTTAAGCCTAGAGGAAGCGCCACTAGTGCGTTTCTTTCTCTTAGTCAGCAAAGTTTTAGCAACACATTTTGTATGATCACCAGATAGTATGCTATGACGACAAAAGACACAAGTAGCATCAACCAAAACATCTTCATTAATATTTAAAGAATTATCATTTGTTACATCATTCTTAGAACTAGACTTAGATAAGTGCAATTCTATTTCTGATGTTACATTTGTCTTATTCAAACTACGTTCTTGAACTTCTGCAGACTTAGATACTTCCTTCCTAGATTTCGTGACTCTATTCTTCCTCTGTTTCTTGTGAGTCTTGGAATGGTTGATCTTAGAGGTGGTTTCTAGTCCTGTGGAAGTACAAGTAGCTGAATCAGTGGTTGTGTCAGATGCTTGGGTATGTTCTTTGTCCACTACATACATTCCTGGAGCAATTTTATGACTGTTTGCTTTGCTCTTGTCTAAAACTCTGATCTTCTTCTTCAAATCAATAATGATGTGTTGGAACTCTTGATTTTGTGAATCTAATTTCCTATTTAGGTAGACTGTGTCATTTCTGTTTTGAATAACTTCATCCAGGTCTTTGTCATTTTGAAACAGTTTAACTTTTAAGAAAGCCTTTGTTTCTTTGTTTTGTTCATGACTGTTTTGAAATGATAGAGATCCCATGAAATTTTGAAATTTGATTTCAAATTCAAGACTTCGTTTTTGACACCAGTCCAACCTTTTTTTAAGATTAAAAACTTTGTTTTCCACATCACAATTGATTTGTCGAAGATTCTCATTTTCATGTACCAGATTATCAATCTCCATATGCAACATCTTAATATCCACAGCATGATCATTCACAATTAAAGCATTACCAGATTCATAAAGCGAATTCATTATCACAGAGACCACGTCATAACACAAGACTTTTTCCAAGAGTCGATCATTTTCGTTTGCTAAAAATTTCTTTTGAAGTTTTTGACGTTGAACCTTGTCATCTTTAGCTTTAAAAATGGATTTCATAGATGCTAATTCCGTATATAACTCCTCTTCCCATCTTGTTGCACCCTTTTTCAGATTTCTAACATGAGGAAGAATTTTCTTTTGAAGAATCTCCTTCTTTTCTTTCTGAACAGGAGAAAGAAAAGATGAGATAGGAATTTGAGAACTAAACTCAATTTCACTCTCCAAACGAGAAATGTCATCCATAAATGTCTGAAAATATTGAAGAACCCGACATTCTTTAGGCATTTGTGGATCAACAAGATCCTCTGTCAAACAATCTTCAAATTGTACACCAGTCGTAGGATCAGAAGTTATAGACGAGGGAGCACTTATGTTTGTGTATGTTAACGTTTGTTCTGGATGATCCTTAGGAGGAACAAATGATTTGCTCAAATGAGGTCGGGCATTATAATCATAATGTACTTTTGAAAACTTTGTTTGTGAATTGGATCGACCCTCAATCTTGTTTTCAAGAAAATCAGTTTCTTCATCAACAGAATACATAACAACACGTTGAAAGGAATCATCTAACAGAAATGTTGCATTGTACAACTTAGGATTTTCTTTGAGTGCTTTGTGTAAATTGCGGGGTGTGTCACTGCCAAGTGCAAAACTTACTCCTTTAGGACTTGGTTTTACAACATTCTTTTGAATTTGCGTTACAGAATTACCCGTTTTATACACAACATTTTGAAAGTCTTTGAGTTTGGTTTCCAAATCCAGAATTTGATCAAGATAGGAGTCAACACATTTCCGATTGGCTTTCTTTTCTTCAAGAAGATCCTTCTGAGATGCAGAAAGCTCAGATTGAGTTTTCAACAATTCAGAATTTAAAGTCTCAATTTGAATTTTAAACTCAAACTGATCCTTTTCTTTCTGAGAGAAAAGTTCAGCTTTGGCAATGGTTAGCTCACGAACTTGACTTTCTAAATTTTGAACGTTTACATACTCTTGTTGGAAAGCCTTTTCAAAACCTTTTTCACGTTTATCTTGTTTGAGATATCCGGAAAGTTGTATTTTATAGCACTCATTATCCTTTGTTAACACTGCAATTTTCTCTTTGAGTTTCTGATTGATGTCATTGCATTTTTTGATTTGTGATTGGGTGGTCAATAACAAGGCCTGTAATTCCGAATCTTGATCATTCAAATGATCTTTTTGTTCAAGATGATCACAATTAGCATCATCGATGAGATCATCAAAGGAAACAACTGTTTTATCATCATCAAATGATACAACTGTGTTATCTTGATCATCGGATGGTGATGATAATAACTCATTTTGAACAAAAGTTTCGTTTGTAGATGAAGATGCAGAAGGAGAAGCAATTTCATGAATAAGACATGTCGGATCAGGTACCTGAGAAAGACCATCGGTATCATATACCGGGCCTGACTCGGACATATTCATCTCTTGCATATTAGCCATAAGCATGACTGCCGCGTTTGCCTCAAGATCTTCCATCTCATCATCTGATTCCACAGTTGCCATAAAACTTTGATCATTCTGAGTCATCATCCCAGCAGCTCTTTCATCTTTGAGTGCCATCATAAGAGCCTCTTTGTGATACTGACTGCCCATTGTTCTTGGCTTTGGACAAGCATTAGCCATATGACCGTTCCCCCCACAATTGTAGCATGTGATAGATGTATTAGCAATGCCTTTCTGACCATTCCCAACATTCGAATTTCCTCTCTGAACATTCCCCATACTGTTTCTATTTACCCCTGCATTATTGAACCGATTTCCTCCTGACTGAACCCTTTGATTACCATATCCACGATTACCCGAACCATATCTGCCTGAAGACCTGTTTTGAATTTCAACTCTGCCATCATGAACAACTGCCTGATTCCTGGTATTTGAAGATGAACGAAGACGGTTGTTGGATTTGGTGAATCTTCCAAATGCGTTAGCAATCAATCCAAATGCTTCATTAAGTGAATTGAAAGCATCCTCTTCTTCATCATAGTCTGCATTTGAGTACATCACTGAATCGGTGTTGTTGTATGGAACCAGCTGGTTATCAGAGTATTGTTGTGGTGCTTCATAAGGAATGATTTGATTAGGAGGTTGGGGTGGAATGATTGGTTGAAAAGATGAGTTGCCAAATTCCTGTTGTGGTAAAGAGAAGTTGGATTGAGCAACGAGAGCAAGTGAATTTGGTGTTGGTGCTGGTGTGAAGCCTCCTCGTGCTGCAATTTCTTTATCCACTTCTGATTGATGTTGTCTGAGATAATCATACATGAGTCCGTATTTGACATCACCAATTTTCTTTGTTTGCCTCACAAAGGTTGCATATTTTTGCCATTCAGGACCAAGGCATCCAAGGAATTTGGAGTTGATAGCAATCTTTGGTAACTTGATATCATGACGATCAAGATCGTTGATTATGTTGGTGAAACGGTGGTAGTAAGATTCAATGGTCTCCCCTGGTTCCATGATGAAGTGAGTGTACTCCATATATAACTTGGACTCAAGATCTTCTTGGTTTAACTCTGTTCCTTCCATGAGAAGATGAACATGTTCCCACATATCTTTGGCTGTCTTTTGAGCATCAATACTTCGGTAGATAGGATTAGGAATTCCTTGAAGTATGAAAGACATAGCCAATTGGTTTGCCTCTTGCTGTAATGTTTGCTCAGTTGTGTAGTTGGCAACCGGAATGGGTGTGGATGTTTCTTCTCTCTCTGTAGTTGCTGAAACTACAGTAGCTGGAATGGGATAGGGTCCTTCTTCAATGACCTTCTTGAGATACTGACCATGGGGTTTTTTCAGTTCAACGAATCTGAGGAATCTACTAGCCCATTGCACGTAGTTACCCGGAGTTAGCATTGGTGGAGTTTCTTGACTTCCAGCTTCATGACGCGATTGCTGACTACTGATTGCTTCACACATCTTATTAAACCAATGAGGTTCTCTGGAGTAGGATGAATAGTTCTGCAGTTGTTGATTCTGTTGCATGATTTGTTGTGGGGATACTTGTGGTGGAGAGAGAAATTGATGTTGTTGAACGAATGCTTGTTGCTGTTGATACTGAGGATGAAATTGTTGTTGCTGAGGATGTTGCTGTAGCTGATAGTAGTAGTTGAAGTGAGGTGGTTGAGACATTTTCTTGGATCTTTAGATAATTAAGATGTGTTTTAAGATTTATGATGTTTGACTTTTAAGTTTACTTAAAGTTCTTAGTCCAATTGCGAGAAACACTTGTTTGAATTGCGAGAGAATCTGAATTGCGATAGAGGTTGTCCAATTGCGAGAGACTTGAGTAATTCCGAGAGATTTCTCCAAATGCGATAGAAAATTGCAATTGCGAGAATCAATGTCAATTGCGATAGAACTTTGCAATTGCGAGAGATAACTCTGAATTGCGAAAGATCAAGCAATTTCGAAAGATTTTTCAAAATTACAATTTCGATCACGTTCTCAAACTTTTATACAAAAGTTGAGAAGAATTCCGAGTCGAGGTAGTTTCACTATCTTTTACAAAGAAGGAAACACCGAGTACCAAATCCGAAGAATCTGATGAATTGCGAGAAACTCTTAAACTAATCCAATTGCGATAAACCCGTAATTCAGCAATTCCGAGAAACCCTTGTTACCAAATGCGAGAAACCCATGAATTGTTACAGACCAATTGCGAGAAACCCTTCTTCTTCGAATTTCAACCCAGAACGTTGGATGATGATGAAAAAAAAAACGTAAATCTAATGATTTTTAACGATTAAAACAACGAATTTGCACCAAAATTAACCACGTTAACTTTAAAAAACGAAGATTTGATTAAAAGGATTACACAACGATTTGCAAAACCCGCTTTTTTCACACTTTTGAACGCAAATGAACGTTAAAACAAAACTGACGTAAACTTATTTAAGCCAAATGAAAATACCGATTAGATCTAGTCTTAAAACACAAATCCTAAATACCTTTGGCGTATGATACCACTTGTAGGTCACTATAATGATCTCAAAACACACTCTCGTAAATGATTTAAACAAACAAACTCGATCTACTACTTATCTAAATAACAAGAAGCTACGAATGGAAATAATAATAAGCTAAACACGATAAGCTAGAATAAGAGAAATAATAAGAAGAGAAGAAATAAGATGGGAGGTTTTCATTCAAACGATTCACACACAAGCATAGCTTCCGCACATTCAATAGAAAACCAACAATGAGAATGACTCCCTTGCCTTGTATTTATAGGCATTGGGAGGGGAATATTCTTTAGGAATATTCCCTTTACATGTGATAAGGATTAATTAATAAACATGACCGGTCCAAGGACTACTATTGAACCAGTCCAAAAATACAAACAATATAGTCCTAATTGTGCAACATTAATTAAATGAACAAGACTTGTAAAATACTTAAAACGTGTTCCTAACAAGTTCATTGAAGCACAAACAAACACTGATGCAATCATTCAGTCTGTTCAAAGTGCGCAGGAACCAAACAATCTCAGTGATCAGTCAGACACTCAAGATCAAGAAGATCATCATGTGTCTACACCAGATCCTACCCCTCCAACCCATCAGGCCTCCACAAGTTCAAATCAATATCCAAGACCTCAGGACAGTTGGACTAGGTCTCAAGATATAGAACTTGTCAATATAATTGGAGAGCCTACTGAAGGCATGCTCACCAGAAGCATGGCTGCTAGTTTAAGAGCAGCGTCAGCCAATGAATGTCTATTTGTGGACTTCATCTCCACAATTGAACCCAAGAGTGTCAAAGAAGCACTTACACATCCAAGTTGGGTTCAGGCCATGCATGATGAACTGGAACAATTTGACAGAAACAAGGTAATGACCTTGGTCAAATGCCCTGAGAATGTTTCAGTCATTGGCATGAAATGGGTGTTCAAAAACAAATCTGATGAAAATGACATAGTCATTAAAAACAAAGCCAGACTTGTAGCTAAAGGCTATAATCAACAAGAAGGCATTGACTATGAAGAAACATTTGCACCAGTGGCAAGGATGGAAGCCATCAGGATCTTCCTTGCATTTGCAACCTATATGAACTTCAAGGTGTACCAAATGGATGTCAAAAGTGCATTCTTAAATGGCTCACTGAAAAAAGAAGTTTATGTTCAACAACCCCCTGGATTTGAAAGCCATGAGTTTCCTGACTATGTCTGCAAGCTTAACAAAGCCCTTTATGGACTGAAGCAAGCTCCCAGGGCATGGTATGAAACTCTCTCAGCCTTCCTGATCCAATACAAATTTGTCAGAGGCAAGATAGACAACACATTGTTTATCTACAAGACAAACACTGATGTCATACTTGTACAAGTATATGTTGATGACATCATCTTTGGCTCAACAAGTTATAAACTTTGCAAACAGTTTGAAAAACTGATGGCAAAGAAATTTGAAATTAGCATGATGGGAGAACTGACTTACTTCCTTGGACTGCAAATCAAGCAGACTGATAAAGGAACCTCTATCAGTCAAGAGAAGTATGTCAGAAGCCTACTGACGAAGTATGAGCTCAGTGACTGTGCCTCATGTTGATATAAATAATACCTAAAAACGTTATTAACATTTTTCGATATCTCTACGTTTTGATAATCACAAAATGTAAAATCATTAAACGAAAGATTATGACATAAACAAGTATTTAGTTGTAAATATTCATTTCTACAATTTAATCACTTAAGGTATGAATAAACAAATGGCTAATGCATTATATGATCAAATGAACTTTTTCTTAATCACTAGATTTTTTATAAAATGACACAAACCTTTTATATCTTTTACAAAATCATTTTTGGAAATTAAAGGAAAATGTTTAATCCATAATAAATTTATGAATTCAAATTTTCAACCAAAAATGGCAAAAATGTTCCAGAAAAACCTTCCCCACAAAAAGAAAAAGTTGGGCAACGGATATAAGGGGCGGCCCCCTTAATTAACTAGGCGGCCCCCTTAATTATTAAGGGGACCGGCACCCTAATTAAGGGGACCGGCCACGCTCCTCAGCTCCCCAGCTTTGCCTATAAATACTGGTTCATTCCTAGACTTTTTCCTCACCTTTTGCACTAAAAACTTTCTGATTTAGATCTCATTTCATATCTTCAAAAACCCTTTGATCATATAATTATAAGTTTTTGTTTCAAGTGATCCAAAGCTTCAACCTCTCAAGTGCAAGAGAAGAATACTTCTATCCTTCAAGACAAGAAGTATTACAACTTGGTGTATCTCTTCCATCCAAGTTGTTGGTGTATCAAAATTGTAAATCATTCATTCATTTGTATAAGTTGTGAATATTTGTTAGATAGGTGTGAGCATAATTGTTTAGGCTAGATTAGTGTGTAAGTAGTGAAGTTGTGAAGAAGTTAAGGTGTGTAAGTAGTGAAGGTGTGAAGAAGTAGAAGAGTATATAAATAGTGCTAGGTCGTGAAGTAGTTGTGATGCCGTTGTGAAGTAGTTGTGAAGCCGTTGTGAAAAAGTTGTGAAGCCGCAGTGAAGAAGTTGTGAAAAAGTCGTGAAGAAATCGTGATTGAAGTTGTGAGATAGGTTCTAGCTACGATTAGAATTCGACATTTAGCTTTGTGTCGTAAAATTGGTGTAAGTGAAAGTTGTGTAAGGTTTTCTCCACCATAAGGGAGCTTGTTGACATAGTCAAGTAAACTCTCGAGTTAGGTGCTCGAGGAGTGGAGTAGGGCAAGGAAGGTGTCCTTGTAGCCGAACCACTATAAATCCTTTTTCTCGCGGTTCGATCTTTCCATCTCTATCTTTCATTTCATTTCATTACTTTACTTGCATTGTTAATTTAGATTTACTTATATTTGTTCATATTGTTCAAGAGTTGAGTTCACATAAATTCGAATCTATGTTTTTAAAAGTAAACAAAGGTTTTCATAATAAAATTAAAAAGACGTAAAACTATTCAACCCCCCTTCTAGTTTTCCACAATTGGTATCAAGAGCCACGTCAAACTAGATTTTTAAAATATATTGTATTTTAAAACTTGAATCGATCTATGGAATTGGAAAAATATTTAGAAGGGCAATCTATGCGAAGACCACCGCTATTTGAAAGTGATGGTTTTCTTTATTGGAAAAATAGATTCGAAACTTATGTGAAATCAAAAGATCTTGATCTTTGGCATGTTATTACCTTTGGTGATTTTCCCCCTATTCAAAATAATCCCGAAACTAAAAAGGATGAAGTAGTATCTTTTGAAAAACAAAGTGATGATTTAAAAAGAAAACTTGCTAAAAATAATGAGGCAAAAATGGTTATTTATAATGCGTTACCACGTAAAGAATACGAAAGGATCTTTATGTGTGAAACCGCAAAAGAAATTTGGAACTCCTTACTAATAACTCACCAAGGTAATAGTCAAGTCAAAGATAATAAAATAGATCTTCTTGTTCAACAATATGAACAATTTACGATTTCGGAAGAGGAATCAATAGATAATGCTTTTGCTAGGTTTAACACTATCATCACAAGTTTAAAATCACTTGATGAGAGTTTTTCTAGTAAGAATTTTGTTAGGAAATTTCTTAGGGCTCTTCATCCAATATGGCGGGCTAAAGTTACGGCGATTGAAGAATCGAAGAACTTGTCAACTCTTCAACTTGACGAGTTGATCGGCAACTTGAAAGTCTACGAAGCAATAATAAAGAAAGACTCCGAGATGGTCAAAGGAAAAAGAGAGCAAAGCAAGTCAATTGCATTGAAAGCTAGGAAGGAATCTAGTGACGAGGATAGCTCAACCTCCGAAAGTGATGACGAAGAATATGCCATGGCCGTAAGAAACTTCAAGAAATTCTTCAAAAGACGAGGAAGATTAATTAGACAACCACATGATGAAAGAAAGGCATTCCAAAGAAACAAAGACGACAAAAGTAGCAAGAGCGAAAGGAAGTGCTTCAAATGCGGTGATCCAAATCATCTCATCGGAAAATGTCCAATGTTGTCAAGGGATCAAAATCAAAAGGCGTTCGTTGGAGGAGCATGGAGTGATAGCGATGAAGATGAGAAAGAAATAACAAAAGATGAAAAATGTCTTATAGCCAAGGCATCCAATGAGGTACTTTCCGAAACCGAATATTTTAGTGACAAAAATCAATCATTAGACGAAAAAGACCTAGATAATGAATATAATAGGTTATGCAAATTAGGTCAAAAAGTCATGGCTAAAAATAAATCACTAAAACATATTAATAATCAATTAGAAAATGAAGTACTCGAATTAAAAATTAAACTACAACATTTAGAAAAAGGAAAAGAAGTTCTTATAGAATGTAAAACATGTCTAGAGGTCAAAAATGAAAACGAAAAACTTAAAGATGAAATTTCCAAACTTGACAAGTTTAAAAATAGTAGTAACTCACTTAAGAAAATAATAAGTGTTCAAGGAACTTCGGGAGATAAAACCGGTCTAGGATTCAACTCAAATAATGTTTCAACTAGTGAAAATAAAAATGTAAAGTTTGAATGTCAATCTAGTAAACAAAAATCATTAGAGTCAAAACCTAAGTATATACTTATAAAAGATAGAAAAATACCTATTGCGAGTGATGAGGAAGTAAAAAGTTTTTATAAACCATCATTAAAAGCCGAAACCGGATTTTCTAAACCGGAATTAAGATCTAAAACTCCACCTCCAGATAGACCAACTAATCCTCATCCTCGGTCTAAAACCCCTCAACCTAGAAGAAATCAAGGTAGACAAAACTTTCCTAATAATAATAATCACCCAATGTGGAATTATTCACTTCAACCAAGTTTCAACCCTTGGGGAATACTTTCACCATACATGCAAATGCAAACCATGTTTGGTTCAAAAATTTTTGGACAAATGAGACAATGGGGACCAAGTGGCTAAATCGTCACTCATTGAATAATTCGGAAACTCATCTATGTTTGGCTTCTATAAGTCAATATGACACCTTGAAGCGTTTGAAGAAAAATCTACTGAAGACTAAAAGGTACGCTTTCCTTTTTAGCTCATTGTTATAATATATGCCTAGATTAATGACTAGTTATTTCATGCCTATTTAGCTCATAATGCCTAGTTATATATATATATATATATATATATATATATATATATATATATATATATATATATATATATATATATATATATATATATATATATATATATATATATATATACATACATAATAGCTTATATGAATCTACTTATAACCTAGAATCACTTGTTCTTTTCCCTTTGGCCCTCTTAAGCTATAACGTTTGAAATGGAAATCTTCTATGTCCACTATTAGAAAACTCATGGTGATGAAGTGAAATGAGTTAAGTGGATTAATCATTAACATAGAAGTAAGATTAGATTTCTCGCGTTAGAAAACTATGGATGAAACAAGCTCTCGTAGACTATGGCATCAAGTTAGATAAGTGTGCGACAACAAAGGAGCTATAGATGTTAGGTTATACCCCATTCAACACTCTCGCATCAAACATATAGATTTTCGTCATCACTTCCTTATGACCATAAGATATGTAGAAAAGGGTAGCATGTGACAATAGCCTTAACCAATTCCCTTGAGCATGAGATCTTTAACAACCATTTTTTAAAATCTAGGATTAATGGTATTTGTTGTCAAAAATCTAGTATCTTTAAAAATATACAGAAACTTCACATTTTGGAAAAATGATTTTTTTATGGCTATTTCACTTTTCTATTAACATGTTTTACTATCTCATTTTTATTCTTAATCTATGTCCATAATTCTGTTTCGATCAAAGTCAAAGATTGTGAATTTTTTTTCTTACCCATTCTTCATAAACAAATTTTGAAATAAAACCCAATCTATTTTATTCAAATAACTTTCACATCTACATAAAAACCCACTTTCAAACATTGTTGAATAATGCTAAAAACATTTCTTTAAATCATGCATGGTGATCTCATATTTGTCATCTATATTTATGTACATGACATTTATAAGTGAATTAAGTCAAATCAAGCGGACCATGGTTTGTCTATTAAGATTTTGTTTGTAACAAGTCTAGAAGTCCATGCTATCTTAAGTTCCCATTTATTTCACATAGGCACACATTAGGATCCATCAAATAGTTCATTAATCTTCCCACTTACATATAATTAAG
This sequence comes from Artemisia tridentata subsp. tridentata, assembly GCA_021014915.2. Taxonomy (NCBI): domain Eukaryota; kingdom Viridiplantae; phylum Streptophyta; class Magnoliopsida; order Asterales; family Asteraceae; genus Artemisia; species Artemisia tridentata. The sequence goes on along the minus strand of CP139503.1, from coordinate 345,261,255 downwards.
AAAATACTTGGTGTAGTTTATTGTTTCCTAGTCCATATATATTACTTGCTTGATGAGTATGTTTACATGCTTGATGAAATTACTTGTTTGCTTAATCTCTTTAATTAACATGTTTTGCATAAATATCTATTACATGCTTAATTGCCTCAAAGAGTTGGACTTGCTTGAAACTAAACCCAAAAACACAATCCTTTCTACAATTTTCTGCCAAAAGCCCATTTCCAGTAATCTGGGAACCAACAGATGGGCGGCCCCCTTAAATCATAAGGCGGCCCCATTAATATTTAAGGGGACTGGCCCCTATTTAAAGGGACTGGCCATCTGATGGTCGAATGTGCTGTTTCCTTTTCTACTTTTTAGCCCATTTCATCCTAAACTTCCCAAAATTCACAAACATATCTTATTCCAATCCATCCAACAAATTTTATCTATTCTCTGATCCCATCTATCCTACACTATAAACACTCCCATTCCTCATAATCTTCCATCATCTCATCATGCCATCTCCCATCAAACCGAAGCCAAAATCCCCAAGGTTAGCAAGGATGACCAAAAAACCCGTTTGGAGAAAAAACCAAACCCCCGAAACAAGTCCATCACAACAAATGATGTGGCTAAACAACCAACATCTCCACCCACATTTGTTCCCAATTATACTCCCAATCCTCAAGCTCATTCCAACGAATCCTTTCCCAAACCTCATCATAATAACCAACCATCCATTTTTGCTCACAAAAATACATCCTCATCTCACCCAAATAATTCTTATGAAGAACATGCTCAATCTCGAAATAACAATCCTGATTTCATCACCAACAGCTCACATCATGTTTCACCTACCAATGCACCATCCAAAACACCCTCCACTCATGAAATATGCTTTTCTTCCGTGCCTTCATCTTCATCCATTAATGATTACCCAAACTCAAAAATGTCTCCATCACCAAAAGTATCACCACCACTTCCTACCAACTCACATGCTTCTTCTATTTTGCATATCTAAACATCCATCCCAAATAACAACCACACTACACCATCATAACCATCTTCCAAACACTTGAAGTTCATTGAAGAACTTAAAGAAGCCCATGAGCTTTGTGCTCTTCTTGCCTTACACCTTGCTCAACGCAAGATTGGATCAACTCCCTTCTAGCCCTCCTTCATCACAAAATAACCTCAACCTCCACCTTCGTTCCAAACTACACATCTCAACCTCAAACTAATCTCAATGAAACCTTTCAAAACCCTCATCATATTGGTCAAACATCCAAGTTTACTTCCATCTACACACTCAAATTTCATCCACTTCCACCAAATGATCAAATCCACATTCTCACGGAAAAGGAAAGGTTCCGTGAAGATATAAACCAAATCCATGACCTTTGTGATCTCCTTGCTATACACTCGCACAACACTCTAACCCTCAATCAACCTACTCCGCTCCAAACTCTCTACCTCCAAACTCTCCACCTCCAAAAATATACCTCTATTAATCCAACATTCTTACCCTCACTCAACCAAATCCATCCCAAACACTCTACCATCAACCATCTAAGCATACTATATGCTTATGTTTCTTATTTTCCAAGCTTTCGTGTCGCAAGCAAGTCCGAAAGCTCTCTTTGGCAATTTAGGACCTTTTTCTTGTTATATGTTTCAAGCATACTAAATGTCGTTGCAATGATTATGTGTTTCACATAATCACTTTAAATTAATGAATGTCTTGCTATGTGTTCTTAATATTTGTTTGCCATGATTGTTGTTTTTATATTCCATATTTTGCTATGTATGCTTGTACTTCTAATATTTTTCTTGCAAGTATTCCATATCTCGATTCCTAGATGCCCTCAAACGAGGGGGAGCACACATCAAGGTGGAGTTCTCGTTCCGACAAGTTTTGTATCTAAAACTTGTCGGCATAACCTTTTTGATTCTACAAACAGGGGGAGAAGTAGATATAAACTCACTAAATACTTGTCTAAAAATTAATTTTTTAATTTAATGAGTTTAGATTTTGTAATCATCAAAAAGGGTGAGATTGTTGATATAAATAATGCCTAAAAACGTTATTAATATTTTTCGATATCTCTACGTTTTGATAATCACAAAATGTAAAATCATTAAACGAAAGATTATGACGTAAACAATTATTTAGTTGTAAATATTCATTTCTACAACTTAATCACTTAAGGTATGAATAAACAAATGACTAATGCATTATATGATCAAAGGAACTTTTTCTTAATCACTAGATTTTTTATAAAATGACACAAACCTTTTATATCTCTTACAAAATCATTTTTGGAAATTAAAGGAAAATGTTTAATCCATAATAAATTTATGAATTCAAATTTTCAACCAAAAATGGCAAAAATGTTCCAGAAAAACCTTCCCCACAAAAAGACAAAGCTGGGCAACGGATATAAGGGGCGGCCCCCTTAATTAACTAGGCGGCCCCCTTAATTATTAAGGGGACCGACACCCTAATTAAGGGGACCGGCCACACTCCTCAGCTTTGCCTATAAATACTGGTTCATTCCTGGACTTTTTCTCACCTTTTGCACTAAAAACTTTCTGATTTAGATCTCATTTCATATCTTCAAAAACCCTTTGATCTATAAGCTTTTGTTTCAAGTGATCCAAAGCTTCAACCTCTCAAGTGCAAGAGAAGAATACTTATATCCTTCAAGACAAGAAGTATTACAACTTGGTGTATCTCTTCCATCCAAGTTGTTGGTGTATCAAAATTGTAAATCATTCATTCATTTGTATAAGTTGTGTATATTTGTTAGATAGGTGTGAGCATAATTGTTTAGGCTAGATTAATGTGTAAGTAGTGAAGTTGTGAAGAAGTTAAGGTGTGTAAGTAGTGAAGGTGTGAAGAAGTAGAAGAGTATATAAGTAGTGCTAGGTCGTGAAGTAGTTGTGAAGCCGTTGTGAAGTAGTTGTGAAGCCGTTGTGAAAAAGTTGTGAAGCCGTAGTGAAGAAGTTGTGAAGAAGTCGTGAAGAAGTCGTGAAGAAGTTGTTATTGAAGTTGTGAGATTGGTTCTAGCTACGATTAGAACTCGACATTTAGCTTTGTGTCGTAAAATTGGTGTAAGCGAAAGTTATGTAAGGTTTTCTCCGCCATAAGGGAGCTTGTTGACATAGTGAAGAAAACTCTCGAGTTAGGTGCTCGAGGAGTGGAGTGGGGAAAGGAAGGTGTCCTTGTAGCCGAACCACTATAAATCCTTTGTCTCGCGGTTCGATCTTTCCATCTCTATCTTTCATTTCATTACTTTACTTGCATTGTTAATTTAGATTTACTTATATTTGTTCATATTGTTCAAGAGTTGAGTTCACATAAATTCGAATCTAAGTTTTTAAAAGTAAACAAAGGTTTTCATAATAAAATTAAAAAGACGTAAAACTATTCAACCCCCCTTCTAGTTTTCCACACCTCAGTCAAAACTTCCATGGTTCCACCAAACAACCTTGGTCCTGACCTTACTGGTAAACTAGTAAATCAAACTCTTTTCAGAGGAATGATGGGTCACTGATGTATCTACTTGCATTAAGGCCTAACATCCAATTCTCAGTCTGTTTGTGTGCAGATATCAATCTGACCCAAGAAAATCTCATCTCACAGCTGTAAAAAGGATACTCAGGTACCTGAAAGGTACTCCAAACCTTAGATTATACTATCCAAAATGTTCAGGCTTTGATCTCAAAGGATACTCAGACTCTGACTATGCTGGATGTAACATGGATAGGAAAAGCACCTCAGGCTCCTGCCAAATCCTTGGTGGAAAATTAGTCTGTTGGAGTGCTAAGAAGCAACAATCAGTTGCCTTGTCCTCAGCTGAAGCTGAATATGTTGCAGCAGCAAGTTGTTGTGCAAATGTACTCTGGATGAAAAGTCAACTCAGTGACTATGGAATTCAGTATAAGATGGTTCCCATCTTTTGTGACAACACTAGTGCAATTGCCATCTCAAACAATCCAGTTCTTCATCAGAGAACAAAACACATTGATATCAGATATCACTTCATCAGGGACCATGTCATGAATGGTGACATTGAATTACACTTTATTCCTACTGAATATCAGCTAGCTGATATATTCACCAAACCATTGGATGAACCAACTTCCACAAGACTGAAAGCTGAATTAGGAATGTTGGATATAGAGAATCAGTCCACTGATTGAATCCTTCCAACTAAGTGTAAATTCTGAAAAACATCAGGTCCCTAACTCAATGTGTCCCTCAGTGAAAAAGATCACTGAACTCCTTAAACCTCAGGAACTAAACACAAGTCCCTGAACCATTCACTAAATGAAAACTCATTCAGGGCCCTCAAGAGACATTCAATACTAACTTAAATGCTCTAAGTATTTAGTTAGTAAATGTCCTAGGTTGGTAACTGAATTCTTATTTAATATAAGAATATTTGTTCCTTTTGCCTTTCTGGCATGCACCTATGGGCCCCCACTTCCCAACTTGGCATTCAATGCCCTCTCTCACACATAATACTGTGAGATGATCAAAAACTCTGCAACTTCCACTTTTGCAGAACTGCTCAACTGTTCACCTCGACAGTTGCGCCAAAGCAGGGAAAGTGGAGTGGTGCCATTTAATGCGGATCCCAAAATTTTTATTCAAAACTGTTTCTAAAAATTATCTTTTGATTCAAATAAAAACCGCTTAATGCTTAAATTACCCTCCACTTCACTTCCCTATAAATACCCCCATAACAAAATTCACACACACGCTTTTAGAAAAACCCTAGCAAACTCTTGCCTTTTTACATCTCAAAAGCCTTCTGTGTGTGTTTTAGTTAGAAACCCAGACTTCTCTACCAAAACCTAGACCAACCAACAATGGCTTCTTCAAAAGCTATCTCATACGCCCCAAATGTGGAATTCACATTGGAGGGTGTAGACCTCACCAAGAACAACGTGGTAGGAAATTTTGCCTACCCCCAAAAGTTTTGGGCATACAAGAATGCAGTAAAATACCTACAAAACTGCTTTCTTGCTACGGCATTCACAAAAACCCCCTCTGTCATCTACCATGACTTCTTGAGGGAATTCTGGTGTAATGCAGTGGCTACTAGCCCTGAAGACACCAAAGATTCAATCATCACCTTCACAGTGATGAATGGGAGAAAGACCCTCTCCCTTAACTACCAAACCTTCATCAAGGCCACTGGTCTTGACATCACTGAGAAGTATGAGGCCAACCCCACTGACCAAGAAGTAAAGGCCGAATTGCTTTTACTGGGGCCTCATGACCCCAAGTGTCCTGATATGGCCGCAGGAGCCTTATTGGACAAGGCTCCAATAGTTAAGACCTGGTTCCACCACATCTGGAGGATCCTGATGACTTCATCATTCAGGTCCTTGAAGGGAATAAATCCTCCACGGAGCAGTTGAATTCATCACAAAAATTGATGTTATTCAGTCTCCTCGAGGGTAGAATGATAGATATCGGAGGAACAATCTTCCGTGACCTTGTTGCCAAGCTCTCAGAGAAATCTAGGCAAAGACACATGTCTTATCCTAGGTTTATTTCCTGCGTGCTTCAGGAACTACTTGGCCCTGACTATGTTAGGTCTGACGTCGAAGGTACAAAACCCGACGTCCTACATAAAACCAATTATACGAGTGGCATCACCGAGGTACAACCTATCGCCCGGACTGACTACATGTTGGTAGTTATTCAGGGTGAAGACGCCGTTTCACCAGTACCTTCACCTACAAAGAAGGTGAAGAAGACAAAGAAGGGTCAGTCCGGTAAGGTGGTTAGACCCAAACTACTCGCCACTGAGACTGATGCCTCAAACAACCTTAAACAAGAAACGACCAAGACTTTTGAGACACCCATCCCCTTGGCCGTAAAACAAACGCCAACGGTGGGCACTAAGCAATCATTCTCAGTGTCCTCGGGTAAACCCTTTCCACAGGTTTCCTCTGACATACACATGTCAGGGGAATCAGGAACCTCAACCCACTCACATCCCGATGAAGGAACTGAAAAATCACAATCAGTCCCTGAGGGAGAAAAGGGTCCTAAATCCTTGGTGGGGCAGCACTACTCCACTGAGAAGGGGACCCACACCCAATCACATCCTGTTAACGTCCCTGAGAAATCACACTCAGGGTCTCAGGGAGTCAAGGACCCTAAATTCCCAAAAGGGCAGTACAACCCTGATGGGAAGGGGGTCCACCAACATTCACAATTAGTGCCTCATGATAGTACTGAAAAACACCCGTCAGTACTTGAAGGTGCTAAGGGGGACAAAAACTCAGAGGGATTAAAACCACCCGCTGATATGGAACCCATAACCCCCTCAGGCGGATTCGTTCTCTCGGGAACTGACCCCAAAAGCCAGGCTGAGAAATCAGTTATTATGGCTAGCCAGGCTGATAAAACCAAATCAGTTATTATGGCGGGGTCAGGACCTGGCCACAACGAAGGTGAACCCTCTTTTGAGGGGGAGCCGGATTCCCTCAAGGCTCCTTCTATGGCTGACCTTAAAACACTACTGGACGAAGAGTCAGAGGAGGAAATGGTGGATTTTGGTGAAGAAGACATTCTTGTTGCTAAGGAGGAAATGGAGACTGAAATAAGCTCTCCTCAGCACCCTGAACAACAACATTCTTCTCCTCCCCCTGAGGATCAACAACCCAACTCCCCAACAACATCATCATCATCATCAGGTGCCTAAACTCCCGCCACTCCTGAGTGGTTGGAAAAATATGATAATGTTCTTCCACTGACAGAAAGACAACTAGTTAAGTTCCTCCGCAAAGCAAACCAGGGTCTTTATAATGAACTTACTGAAGAACAGTGGATTCAACATACTGAAGCGGCAGTCTCCTATGCTGACTTCAGGGCCTCAGTTGAAGAATCTCAGGGAAAAGTGCTTCAGGTTGCTAACCTTACTGACAAACAACTCGGCGACCTGAGGGTGTCCATTGATGAAATGGCCACTGGACAGCACCAGGAACTCTCCAACATCCTCAAGGCTTTTGAATCTATTAAGGAGGAACTAGGAGATGATCCAGCCCTGCTCAAAAACTTGAATGAATATATGACTAATCAGAAGACCACCTCCAACACCTTTACTGAGCTTCTAAAGCTTCTTTAGGGGGTGGATCTTAAAGCTATCAGGTCGCAGCAATATTCCATTCATCAGGCAGTTACTGAGTCCTATGGGCACCTAGAACAGATATCCGCAGCCTTTGATCAGCTCTCAACAAAACATAATGAGCTGATCACGCACTATACCACCCGTGTCACTGAACTCACCACCACCCAAAAGTCAATGGCTGCTGAAATAACTACACTGAAGAATGAGACTTCTAAAACAAAGCAAATGGTCTCCAGTATCCTCTCCATTCTTCAGGCCTCTCATGTTCCCCCAACTCCTCAGTCAGCAGGTACATCCACTAAAGTTCTAGTACCTACTGAGGGGGAGAAATTTAATGATGAACCAATTCCTGATCCTTCATCTGCAATAGTGGTTGTCCCTGAAACTTCCACCAGTCAACCCCCTCCCATTGACAAAGGGAAGGGAATCATGATGACTGACTGTCCTCCTCCTCAAGCACATTTGGTTCCGGCATCAACTGAAAGGCGTGCAGATCCTGATGCACCCTTTATGGTTAAACTAGATGGAGGAAAGACTTTCTTTGGGACACCAACTGAAGTGGCCGAAGTCTTACATCAATAAGACCTCAGAAGGGCCAAAGAAAAAGAAAAGCAACTCAACAGACCAATAATTGCTGAGGTTGCTAAAGAAGTGATCAAGGAGTCTGAAAAGAACTTCAAAGGGGAAGAATTCATCAAGCTACAGGCTGAACTTCTTCAGGAACATAATCAGCAAGCCAAGCTGAAAGAAGAAAGGAGGCAAAGAACCTATGAGAGGTACATGTGGCATATGACAAAGACCAAAGGAGAAGGCACAATCACCGACATAACCATTATCCCCACCATGCCGCTAAGCATAACAATAAACAGGGGACCAAGAAAGTCTGAGGTTTACCAGCCCTGCAAATTTCAGACTTTGGGCTAAGGGAATGGGATATGATGATGCCCATCCTGAGGAAAAAGACACAAAGCAAGACTGCCCCATCTTTTACCAAGTCCCTGAATTCCAAATATGAAGAAATTGAAAGAGTAGCTAAGTATCTTGGAATTGATCATGAGAAGGCACTTGCTTCTCAGGGACTGGTAATCCCTGAACCTACTCAGAAGACCGGGAAGAAAAGAAAAGTTGTGGGTCAAGAACCTGAACAATTCATAGCTGCTCTACACTGCAACAGGATTCCCCTTGAGGGAGTCAAGTGCATTCCCAACCTGGTCATCAAGGAGCTTGAGTATGGTATCTTCTTTGTTGATGAATTTGATCAGCCAGCATTCCAAAGGGTGAGTGACATTAAGCTAGTGGAAACGACAACTCTTCTGGCTTACAAGCTTATGGCGCTTAGAGTAAAGAGTCCTGAAAATGAGGAGTTTGTCAGGCTGCTGGATAAAATGATGAGTGAACGACCTGACAAGGAGGTGTTAGTGTCGAAGAAGGCAAAACTTGAACTCATGGGTTACTTCCAAGAACCCTAAGTATTTTGTTTAGTTGTTAGGACTTGTAATAATATTAATAAGATGACGTTTTTTTTTGTTATTTCAGTGTTCTCAATAACTTTCTAGTACATTCAGTATGAGAAGAAGTCTTTAGCTCATTCATAATTGATCAAAACACTTAGGAATAATTTATATCCAAATAGGGGGAAATTGTTGGGTCCGTCAGTACCCAAGAGTCCTTAAAACAAGATTTGGACACAAATTAACTAAGTGTTAATCAACCTTAAACAATACTAGGTCACTGAGTGAACAGTCACTCAGAGAGTCATCTTCAGGATGCTTAAGGCGAATTCAAGAAGAAGGATTCACTACTCAGGAAGGCGGTACTCCCTGAGTAGGACTTAAGCCAAAGAAGAAGATGATGGGTTCAGTGAGTGTTGGACAAGAACTCACTGAACCCCTGTCTCCTCAACAACAATAAGTGATAGAAGACTGAAGAACCCTACGCCTGAAAGAAAGGCGGGAATAGGCGGGAAGTGTTTAAGAAGATAAGAGTGTCAGACCAACCACTCTTATCTTGTCAGATACAAACCTTCCCTAATGCAACTAAAGTCAAGGAGTGTTAGACCAACAACTCCTAAAGACTTCATAGCCCATTCCTATTGGTTCTTGGAAATGACAATTACTGTTGTAATTGTCAGACACGCTTGGTTTAACAACTTGCATTATTTTAATCACTTTTACTCTTTTATACTTGTGTATAAATAGGTTCATATATGAGAGAAGTTGTGTGTGTTTTGTACATTGAAAGCTTTAGACTTTTACAAAACAACTTCTCTCCTACAAAGAGTAACTGTATCCCTGAGATAGCTCAGTGGGTCTTGAATTGTTACCACTCAAGAATACCTTGAGTTTAGATAGGAGACACCATACATTGTCTATTCAATCCCAAGTGTTTATTCCGCAAAACACTTGGGTAATAGATTCTTTGATTCATTTCTAATAAGAATTTAAACGCAGAAAAACTTGTGTTTTTATATTTACGTTTTACTTATCTGTTAGAATTAATCATAATATTAATCTTAGTCATAAACACAATTAGACTAACTTAACTGTTATATGTAAGAGTGTTAAGGGAACAACACTTACTCTTGGGTTTACTCTAAGGAAAGGAGGATTTGTCTATATTTTACCTCTACATACCTTAAAGAAGGGATTGTGTATTGTTGTTGTAAAATATTGTTTTTATTACTTTACCTTATTGCTCTTTCAAAATTTTGAAAGTTATATGTTTAGTAAATATAAGGGTTAGAATTTAATCAATTGATACTTGCATTTATTGTCTATATATCATAATTTGTCTAATTGTTTTTTTCTGCAATTAAAACTTGCATTTATTGTCTATATATCATAATTTGTCTAATTGTTTTTTGCGGACACTCTTTTGGGGACAAAGAGGTTTTTTTTTTTTTTTTTTTTTTTTTTTTTTTTTTTTTTTTATATGTATAGAATTATATGTGGTTTGTGTTTGAGATTGATAAGAAGTTGGTGCATAATATAATTAAGAATAATCAGGTTCGTAAAAATGACAATTGTAGCCTATGTCCCTCGTTTCTATATTTAATAACATAGGAGTTCAAGATTTTTCATGAGATAACAATTCCAAGGTTTACGAACTTGAGCTCAAACTTCTCATTCGATTGCCAATTCAAACAAACATATGTGATATTTATCATACCTTGGGGTAGGGGTAGGGTCTGTCTACATTCCACCTCCCCCACACTCTGCCCCGGCGGGATTGGGTTTGTTGTTGTTGTATATGTGATATTTATCAAAGAGGCTCACTAAAAATTCAAATATAGTAATTAGGTGTGTATATGAGTCAGGACAATGTTGTATCTCACTTAACCAACCACCTTGGCTAATCACACCCATCTGTCCATCTCACACGCTATAATAATTCCTAGCTTAAGACACTACTATACATTCGTTAGTTTGGCCAATGGTCTTAGTGGCCTTTCACGTCATCTTGAGCCATTAATCTTGAGAAATCTTCATGGTCATACTTCATGGTTGCTTTTCCACCAAACTTAGTTGGGAAGTTATCCACATCAAAATACAACTCATGAGTTCTACTCTCTTGGTTTTTTGGGCACACAAATCTTACCTTCTGGAATGTCTTTGGGTCCATAAAATATTCAACAATCTGCAGAAATTTAGATTATATATGAGAACTCAAATTAGGATGTTAGGTTAAAAATGTGAGGAATTTAAAATTATAAATTTACCTTCCAAAATGCTTCAAATATTGTTTGTGGAGCCTAAAAAATGCCACAGTTAGCCTTTGAGGATAATGGTCTTGAAGTATATTAATAGTGTCTCTAGCAGTTCTAACTAGTACAATTGTGCTAAATGACCACCCGACGAAGTCAATCAACCATGCCATCTCTTTCCTGGTCTTCTAGTGTTACACCCCGTGCCCACTTAGACTAAAAATTAAAACTTTTTGAGCGGAAACACTTGACTTTTACGGACATCCTATTACTCTTTCGACCATTTATAAAAATCCATAAATATTCAGACCTTGAAACTATTTTTAAATGAAACTAGACTCAATTACCTTCAAGACCACGGGTGGTGCGACCCGTAACGATTTACGGTTTAAAAGATATGATTTTTCAAAAATTGTCAAAAACTGAAAAATGCCTCCCAACCGCAGGTTGCGATTCCCAACCGCCTGTTGGGGTCCAAACAGCCGGTTGGGGTCCAAACCGCCGGTTAGGATCCCAACCGCCGCGGTTCAGTCTTTCTGTCCAAAAAGAATTTCTCCCATCCGCCGGTTGGGGACCTGCAGATTTCCAAAAACCTATGTTTTTGCCCTTTTTCATGATATACAACCCATACCACATCCGTATTACATCAAACTTAACCAAAATAATTAACTTAACATAATAAACTTGTTTCATAACCAAATGACCCGTTCACAACCCAAAATGGGTTAAAACACACTTATGCCAAACACCCTTTTATTTATCATAATAAACACTTTAAACCATTTACAACGCGAACCTTTAAACATGCTTGACTTTGACCTATTACAACATGACTTTGACACTTGACTATGACCACATAACCTTTAAACGACTCACGGGGCCTCAACGTTGACTCGAGCTCGGTATTTCTAACTAAGCTCTAGCTTACTTACATAACCTCTAGCCTTCCGCATAATCACGCCTCAAACCATATTCCAAGCCATCGTACTATCACATGAACCTACAAAACGGTTAGACAACTAAACCGTAAGCACAAAGGCTTAGTAAGTAAAACGATTATAACATACCATTATACTTCAATCAACACATAAGCATCATATACATTAAACACTTACTTTATGGGCTTACTACTCCAAATCTCATCTAATACATAACATCGACTTATACCACAACATCACTCATCACGTAGGCCACATTCATTACATCACTTAAGCATATCTCAAGTCCTTAATACTTAACACAAAACATACATAATACATATATGTTAGCAATCCATATAACACATGTCACCATCATTTTACTTACCTTAGCTCCAAGCTAAGTACATCAAGGCCTCATCATCAACCTTATCATCATCATCATAAACACCCTAAGTCATAACATCATACAAACACTTAAAACACATAACATAATAACTATAACTATGGTTTATGCAACCATTAACTTACTTCTAACCATCTCTAATCATCATATACTCATATATTGATTACATGATAATCAATCCCATCATTTACTAACTTAAACCCATTATCAACACATCACATAATCATCATTACCTCTTAATTATACTTAAAACACCATTTACCCATCCTTCCCATGTTAGGGTTCATAAACCCTATCCTCCCAATTCATCAATTAACACTAGATATCTTCATGAAAGGGTAACATAATCTTCCTCCTTGGATCACTAGCACCAAAATAGGTTTTCCCTCCTTTTTCTCTCTTTCTCTCATAACGACCAAACATACACACCCTTCTATAATTGTGATGAAATGCCTAGAAATTTCTAGGCTAAATCATTGTTGGGTGCAAGTTTGCCCAAATGGCAAGAATGGTCGTTAAAGTCTCGTTTCTATTATTTTGGCCCCAATACATACTATTAAGCATTTAACATATGAAAACTTAAGCCCTTGAAGTATATTTATTTCTATTTTGTCACATGATATTTTCCATAACCTAATAACACATTCTTTGACCATAAGGTTGACTATCGGATTTGACTTCCACGTAACTTTGTTGACTAACCAATCACATTAAAGCTTAGTCAACTCTTCTAGGATGGGGCCTAGTTGTATCTGGGAAACGGGTCTAACAATTCAACCCCCTTATTTAGATTTCATTCATTACTAACCAAAACTTAGTCGCATAATTCATCCCATTCCTAATACCTTCGGTTCTTGGTCCGTTTAGTTGCAACGATCTAAATGATCTTGCAACTCTATGCATACTATAACATATTAAATGTCATTAATCCCCATTACTTCCCGTTTACTTCTATAACCATACAACTTTTACTTAGATTATTACATAATACGAGACATACTCACTATAACTAATTATCCTTCTAATCCATTCTATTACCGTTACACCACATTCTCACTTGCTTTATCCTAGATTCTCATTCTTTGACTACATGTTACTTGAGAAAATTATACTAAATTGACTTTACATAAGTCAAATTCGGCCAATACCTTCACATTCTATCAACACCACTTATCCATTTCTTTTACGTCTCTACAATTACCTCATTTCTTCAACTTCTTTCTTCATGTCATTTTCGTTTACCTTTATAAGTCTTATAGAAATATCACATGAATTGGCTTTACAACATCATACTTTAACATTTGCCGTCACATTACACACGACACTTATCATCAATTATTTCCATCATTCACATTTTGTATCACGCCACAAACGCGTATTGTAACATTTTTAAGCATCATTCCAATTCTTTAATTCCCTAAACTTATACTTATCACTCAAAACATAGGTTTCTCATAAGTCTCACTAAAAGACGTACTCTAATTCTAACCCTCCTATCTTAGTCCTTACAAATTCTAACTAATTCTAGACTTCTGCTTTCTACTTTTCTAATCCTACTCGTGCCATTTTGGCAACACATAAACCCACTCATTCATGCTTCCTCATTTACATGGAAAGGTGTCCCAATCGATGTAAATCAAGAAACATAAACTCATGGTTATATATTTCCAACACAATACAAGTACTCCTATATCCCAATTTAACTTTTATTCTCTCATCCTTTTTATTACATTACCTTTACCCTTCTTAGACTTGGATCCATAACATTATCACGTTCATTATGGGGATATTTTTATGTGCCATGGATGTAGGCAACCCCTTTCCGGTGAAGGCAATACTTTTCATCCCGAAGGATCTTTAACATTCATCCCGAAGGATTCTGATGTGTCGTTGTATAGGTGATTATTCCTTATCAAGTTTTACATTTATATTTTGCCGACTTAACCTATAACAACACTAACGGGCAGTGTACTCGATCAATGTAGATTAGTTAGTAAGTAGGGTGTCGATCACTAAGAGTGAGATTTCTAATATACTAATTCTAGAGGTATTCGACTCTTCTAAACTAACGTAAAGGGGGGTTCAGCCTGAGAGACTGGCACGAGTTTGGTTTTATTCTAACTAAACTAAGATAAACAAACAATAGAAAATACCAAAGATATGAAGAGTGTGTTAACCAAGTTTCATATATGATTAAGTTTTAATAAGTTCTAAGACCTGCAGTGATTGGTGCTCAAGACTAGGCGCGGTCCATCCTACCTCTTGTACCTAGAGTCTAGATTCCATTGGAATCCGCATAAAGCTGCTTAATAATTGTGTTTATGTTTAAATAGCTTGTCACTTGTTTTATTGCTAGTTTTATATGAAGTGTATGTAATTAATCCTTTCTCGTTGGCTCTAATCTTATCGGCGAGAAATCCCTTAATGATTACTTATGTCTAAAAGTTATTCCTAAGTGATCAATTTAGTAACAACCGTGGGAGCCACATTCTCTTCCGTAGTCAAATGCGCAGGCCACTAATAAACACAGAGGTTATCAATGCACTAATAAGTAGTAACCAAAGACATCAACATATAAACTTTAATTGATGGGAAAGCAATATTAAAGGGAGTGCAATCTTTCCGTTGTCACATTACACAAGCCACCAATCCTGATGAATTAAAGCTTACTATTACAATAAAACAAACTACTAACATAAATAATTAAAACGAAGACTTAGCAACCAATCGAATTAGAAACATATCAAAATATCAAATAATCATAAACATGGCTAACACATAAGGGTGTTAGCCCATAATCTCTATATCAAAGTGCATAAACATAATCGTAATGAATTTAAGCATAATGAATACGTTACAATGATTAGAGATACTCTTCAAGGATAATTAGGTCTTCTAGGGTGATCTTCTGCTGTTTGGAGGGGTTGTGATCGTCTGGGAATGACCCTAAAGGTTCCCAAAGATGCCCAAATTCGTTAATGAGTTCGGTATTTATAGATTC
The DNA here is from genome assembly GCA_021014915.2 of Artemisia tridentata subsp. tridentata. NCBI lineage: Eukaryota > Viridiplantae > Streptophyta > Magnoliopsida > Asterales > Asteraceae > Artemisia > Artemisia tridentata. Next base: position 345,246,092 of record CP139503.1, on the reverse strand, counting down.
TGAAATCTGGGTCGATACGGCGCATCTATAGAGTTAGATGCGCCGCATCTATAAGTAAACGTAGCCTCCAAGTCTGAAACTGGCCCAATACGGTGCATCTAAATACCAGATGCGCCTCATCTCCCAATACGGCGCATCTAAGGACCAGATGCGCCGCATCTCCTTCAAATACAGGTAGATCTCCTTTTTCTCTTTCCGTGGCCGCTTGAATCACCTAAAACGGAGTCCGGATGAAGATTTTATGGCCAAAATACGAAAGCATCTTCAAGTGTCGACTTGTAATATTGACTTCTTCATTAAGCTTCTAATCTTCACTTGATCTCTTGAATTCTTGGTAAGGATTGTATATGGCCGATACGGCGCATCGGATTGGTCCGATGCGGCGTATCAAGGTAACTTCGCGTGGGGTCCAGGATTATAATATTTGCGAATATTCTTCAATATCTTGGATATCTGGTGAAGTCTTGAGATTGATACGCCGCATATCAGGAGCTTCATGCGGCGCATCTGGAGTAAAACAAGTTGGTTCTTCTCGTTGACCAAGGTTTCATATGCGGCGCATGGGATAAATCCATGCGGCGCATTCTTCAAAGTCAGGCAATGGTCCTTAATCTCTTCAATTCAGTAGACTTTTCCAATCTTGCTTGTTTTGCTCCATTTTTAGTCCAAAATCGCTTAGTTTCACCAAATGCTTGTTTTTACCTGAGAATTACAAAAGTAAGCAATTAAGTATCAATTCTCATATATAATATAATAAAACAAGTCAAATACATAGGATAAATGATGGTAATAAAATGTACTTATTTGAGTTCATCAAATATCCCCCCACTTGAACTTTACTTGTCCTCAAGTAAACCTTAGATTAAAACTTATGCAAATGTATCCTAAAAGATATTAGGATGTATTTTTATAATTAAGCACTTATTCGTTTTATCATAATCACACAACCAAACACTTAACGAATTAGGAATAAAATAAAATATTTCGATAAAAGCAAATCTAATCGTTTAACTGTCCAGTCGTGACGAATATTCTATCATAAGCTTGGCAAGTATACACATCTCCCCCACTAAAGCCAAGGAATAACAATTCTAAAGCGGTAAAAAGGGTTTTGAGGTTTAAGGGTTAATCATTCTCCTTAATCTCTATCGATCTCAAATTCCAGAAAAGGCAACAAAATCACAAATACATGATCGAATCCACGAACACGATACTTGCAATTGCTCAAATCCTTAACTCGAACAGGCAAAAGATAGGACCAAGTAATCTTTACCAATAATATTATATCAAAAAGGGCGACAAAATCATAAATACATAGCCGAATCCACGACTACGATACTTAAGATTGCTCAAATCCCTAATCTCAATAAATCAAAGGTTTGGATAAAGAATAATATAGGGTATGAATAATATTTGGGATACAAATTGGTGTAAAATGAAAAATAAACAAAACAGATAGATTAAAATCCTAAGTGTGGTTAATCACTATCCCAACCATCCCATGAATAAGACTCATATCATTGAATAACTCACGCTTTAACACTTGAAACACACGCTTTAGGTAGACACGAATTATACTCAACAAGATCTCAATCAAAGAATAACCTTAGTTGGCGTTCCCGTAACGGCCAACCCCCATTCAATCCATATATATAGTACAACAAATAGTGGCCATATGAACCACTTACATAACTTTACATCGTTGGTTTTTCAATCTTCCAACTTTCTTCTTTCTTTTTCTTTTCTTATTTTTTTTCTTTTTTTTTTCTTTTTCTTTTTTTTTCTTTTATTTATTTATTTTTTTATTTTTTTCATAAAATAAAGGGATAATTACTAAAATGCTCCGGTTGCCCAAGTGCTAAGACTATCCGACCCGATCTCACAAAATTCTCCCCTTAGACCAGGGCAACTTGTCCGACCAACCACAGGATGCCACCTGTCCGTAGTGTATTTTGGGCAACTTTTGATTTTTGGGCAACCGTATATTGTACAAGTGGTTTTTTTGGTCATTTTACATCTTATTAACTGTTTATGTATACACAGATTCAACACATTTAACACTACCATCACCAATTTCACACAATTATAACTCCCTCCACACCATCAAACCCCCATCACCACCGAACCCTCCACCGCCGCCGTAAGCCTCCACCGCCGCCGTAACCCTCCACCACAGCGATGTACACGGAGGTATGATGGCTGCTTTGATTAGATGGCTGCTTCAGTTTAGTGGCTTTAAGGAAAGGTTGCTTGCTGATGATCTTTTCTTGACTAAAGTTGGTATTGAATGTGGTGTTGGGATCTTTACTAAGGAAAAAGGTGAATGTATGTCACATTTTAGTACAATTGACTCATTAAACTATGTGTACTCGTATCCCCATTACAAATCCTAAATGCACATTGGTTGTTAGGAGATATATATAGTATTATCACAATAAGAATTGTTGAATGCTATATGAATGTGTTATTTTAGTGACTAGATGGATGTACATGAGTCTGTTACTTACGCTGAAAAATTTGCTATACAGATTCCACCCCTATGCTTAGAAACGGTGAGACTGGCGACTGGATAGGTACCTTTGAGGGGCATAAAGGTGCCGTCTGGAGTTGCTGCTTAGATACTAATGCTCTGCGTGCTGCATCAGCATCTGCTGATTTCTCAGCGTATGTGGTGATTTTTTTTTCGTTATTGGTTCTTATCGTGGGATTTCTTCACTTTTTTGTGTTACTTTATTTCTGTTATATCAAGAGGTTTCCTTTTCTGTATCTTGTTGAATACTTGAATGTTCTGACGGCCATTTTATTTGCAGGAAATTGTGGGATGTATTAACTGGCGATGTTCTGCACTCGTTTGACCACAAACATATCGTTCGAGCATGTTCCTTCTCTGAGGTGAGTTCATCTTTCTTGTTACATAGCTGATTTTTCTGAGTTTTTTTCTCTTCAAATTCCTTTGCTGCAAAAAAGCAAAGTTACTATACAGTTGAATATGCCATATAGAGAAGGGAACCTTAGATGCATATGGATGCCTTTGTACTTAAAATATATAATGTTTAGCGTTGTGAGAAATTCCGTGTAGGTGCTTACTTTTTTCTAGCAGTTTTTGCGGTTAAGTTAGCCTCTGGAGTTTGAAGAAACTTCGAACAGAACCTCAAATGTAATTGGGCTGACATTCGGAAGCTAAGCTTGACATTTTTTATTGTTATTTAGTTTGCTTAGCATTGACCCCTTGCACAAAATGTAAGAACTTCTTGCATAATTATTGCTTCCATTACAATTTGAAAATATTTACAGATGATCTGAGTCATCTGTACATATGACGTTCGTGCTTGAACATATAAAAAGAGCATAAAAGGGATTCTGTGTATGATTGATCAAGTGATGGCTAGTACATACAGAAATACTTAGTGGGCATCTCTGTTTGAGTAATCACATTTTTATGTACTACCGAACCCAAATCAAACCACATATTGCGTATTGCTTATTCTAACTGAACTGCGTTGCGTGGCTGAACTTTCTTTTAGTTTGGATTAATTTTGCCCTGAATTTGTTAACACTGTGAAAACCTATGATTTTAACTCGTTACAAGGATTTTATCATATCTGTCGTCCATGGTTAATGGATGGATATAAATTTTGTATAATTATGCAGGATACACGTTTTCTGCTGACTGGTGGTTTTGAAAAGTTGCTTCGTATATTTGATCTAAATCGACCAGAGGCACCTCCTATAGAAATTGAACATTCTCCAGGTTCTGTCAGAACTGTTGCGTACCTCCACAGTGACCAAACAATCCTAAGTTCCTGCTCTGATTCTGGAGGAGTAAGGTATGTTTACCAAACTTTTTCATAGTTATCATTAAAATCATTTGTTTCTTGAAGTTGTAATAAAAAGTTACATATTTAATGCTATTCTAACTATATTGGCAGACTATGGGATGTGAGAAGTAGAAAGATTGCCCATACTCTTGAAACAAAATCACCTGTGACCAGTGCTGAAGTCAGTAAGGATGGTCGTTATATAACCACTGCAGATGGAACTTCCGTCAAGTTCTGGGATGCCAACCAAGTATGTTTTCTACCCAAATCATCATCATGGGCATGACTGTTGCATCATTATTTATTTTGAATATAATTCAAACGACAATTTTATTTCTGTTTTGTAGTTTTGGATTGGTGAAAAGTTATGAGATGCCTTGCAATGTGGAATCAGCCTCATTGGAACCAAAGCTTGGTGATAAGTTTATTGCTGGAGGAGAAGACATGTGGATTCGCCTATTTGATTTCAACACTGGTGAAGAAATCGGTACACATTTTGCAACTTGTTCTTTAACATAATAATGGGAGAAAATGGGTGGGGTAAGAAAGGGTAATTATTTGGTACAGGGCAGGTTGACCTGAAACACTTTTTTTTCTGGGCTCTTGAATCTATTTCTAAATAATTAGTGTGTCAAATATGATTTCAAAATTATATAATTTTAATAATAAGGTAGAAGTTTTTTTTTTTTTTTTTTTTTTTTTTTTTTTTTTTTTTTTTTTTTTTTTAATAATTATTTAATAAAAAGACTGTGAACTAAAAATACAAGACTTTGTGCATGTCTGACTCCTTTTCATTCAGCTGCTTTTCTTGTATACACTATGAGTCTATGACGTTACAATGCTATACCGTTACATACAATGCTTATCCTTTCATTCTGCTGATTTTACCATTCTCTCATTTTGCTGCTTCTGTTATATACTATGCTCATCCTTTGGGTGACTTATTGCGTGTTCGCTCAGTTACATATTACTCCTTCTATTATACACCAAATATGCATTGTTGCCAGTCACATGGATCCAAAGATTTCCAATCAAAATATACATTCTCATAAACACTTTGTATGAGATGCATTTGAATTACAAATGTCACGAATTTTCATATGTTATCTTTTGTACATCTGTTTCGAGATATTCTGCAAATTATCTAGGTTTGTCCCTGTGTGTATACTGGATTATATATGGGAAAAAATGGGCATGTTGGGTACACGTGGGTGCATTTTTTGTCCGTGTTATTAAAAAATGATATTACAGAAATTATGAAACCTCTTTTTCCATTTAGCAATATATGCAAGGTTTTATTGGATGTGTTTCCGTTTTTAAGTAAAACATTTAGCTTAACCCATTTCAAGCACTTGGGATAAAACATGATTAAAATTGGCTCATTTATGTGTGAATGTTGTTGCAGGGTGCAACAAGGGTCACCATGGTCCAGTTCATTGTGTGAGGTTCTCACCTGGAGGTGAATCATACGAATATGGCAGACAGTACCTTCAAATCCAAAGGAGAAAGAAAGCCCTGTTCCAAACGGGCTGATGCGTGCGGTGTCGTAGTATAGTTTTAGCAGTTTTAATGCCTACTCAAGTTTTAAATTTATATTTAGCCGACTTATCAATAACACACACACTTAACGAGCAGTGTACCCGGTCAGTATGAATATAATGGTAAGTAGAGTGTCGATCACTAAGAGTGGAACGTATTATCTCGTTATTTTAATCAGTATTTTAATATCCTAACGCAAGGGGGTTTCAGCCTGAGAGACTGGCACGATTTGTTTGCAATTAAATAATAAAATAAACCAATAGGCACGAATCAGCAAGTAGCACACACGTACACAGATAGATACTCGAGACAATAAGAGGGCTGTCCTTATGATTAAGTAGATTGTCACTTGTTTTATTGATAGCTTTATATGAAGTGTATGTAGTTAACCCTTTCTCGTTGGTCCTAATCTTATCGGCGAGTAAACCCTTAATGATTACTTATGTCTAAAAGTTATTCCTAAGTGATCAATTTAGTAATAACCGTGGGAGCCACATTATGTCCCGCAGTCAAATGCCCGCAAGCCACTAATAAACACAGATGTTATCAATGCACTAATAAGTAGTAACCAAAGACATCAACATATAAACTTTAATTGATGGGAAAGCAAGTATTAAAGGGAGTGCAATCTTTCGTTGTCACATTACACAAGCCACCAATCCTGATGAATTAAAGTTTGCTAACACAATAAAACAAAACTACTTAATGAATTAAACACATGCAGCACCTTCTTACAGCTCTTGTATCTTTGATTTGAGTGTGTCTTGTGCTGCCTCCTTGACTGAATTCGTCCTAGGGTTCTGCTGTTCGGTCTTCGAATCTAATATAATGTATGTACGAAATTCGTCTGGTCTTGGGGTATTTATAGTTTCTGTCTGAGGGAAGATGCGGCGCATCTAAGGAGTAGATGCGGCGCATGTACTTAACTTCGCGTGGGGTCCAAGATTATAATATTCAGGAATATTCGTACACCACCAGAAGATGCGGCGTAACTCCATGATTAGATGCGGCGCATGTCCTCTTGTATCTTGGATCGTATCTGGTGATATCTTGATAGAGATGCGGCGCATGTCGAGAGTGAGATGCGGCGCATCTGGAGCAGATTAGTCTATATCTTCTTCATTTCAGTAGACTCTTAACTTTATGCATGTTTTGCTCCATAATCAGTCCAAAATCGCTAAGTTTCACCAAATGCTTGTTTTTACCTGAGAATTACAAAAGTAAACGATTAAGTATCAATCCTCATACATAATATAGTAAAACAAGTCAAATTAATAGGATAAATGATAGTAATAAAATGTACTTATTTGAGTTCATCAAATATCCCCCCACTTGAACTTTACTTGTCCCCAAGTAAACCTCAGAATTTCTCTTATGAAAATGTATCCTAAAAGATGTTAGGATTTATTTTTATATTTAAGCATGTATTCGTTTATTTCATAATCAGACAACTAAACACTTAACGAATTAGAAGTAAAATAAAATAAGTCGATAAAAGCAAATCTAATCGTTTAACTGTCCAGTCGTGACGAATATTCTATCATAAGCTTGGCAAGTATACACATCTCCTCCACTAAAGCTAAGGAATAACAAGTCTAAAGCGGTAAAAAGGGTTTTTAGGCTTAAGGGTTAATTATTCTCTTTCACTATCGATCTCAAATTCCAGAAAAGGCGACAAAATCACAAATACATGATCGAATCCACGAACACGATACTTGCAATTGCTCAAATCCTTAACTCGAATAGGCTAAAGATAGGTCCAAACTTCACCAATAATAATATATCAAAAAGGGCGACAAAATCATAAATACATAGCCGAATCCACGACTACGATACTTAAGATTGCTCGAATCCCTAATCTCAATAAATCAAAGGTTTGGTTGGATAAAGAATAATATAGGGTATGGATAACATTTGGGATATAAATTGGTGTAAAAATAAAAATGAACAAAACAAATAAATTAAAATCCTAAGTGTGGTTAATCACTATCCCAACCATCCCATGAATAAGACTCATATCATCGAATAACTCACGCTTTAACACTTGAAACACACGCTTTAGGTAGACACGAATTATACTCAACAAGATCTTAATCAAAGAATAAACCTTAATTGGTGTTCCCATAACTGCCAATTCCCATTCAATCCATAGATATAGTACAACAAATAGTGGTGATATCGACCACTTACATAACTTTACATAAGTTGGTTAAAACTAACTTCCAACTTTTCTTTCTTTTTTTTTTTTTTTTTTTTTTTTTTTTTTTTTTTTTAACTTGAAACATAAACATAGATGTGTAAAATTTCACCACATCACTATAACTTTCTTTCCGGATAATTTTTTCATACTTTTCATACTTTCAGAAATAACGGTAATAGCGAAAGTAGTAAACACACGAAAAATAAACTCAAAGATATACAATATTTACTTTCACTCCAATTGCATTGTGCAATTTCCCGACCTAACCAAAGATAATGAATTACGCACGCGAACACAGGTAATGTAAGGAAACACACTTTGCCTATAGCAATTAACCAACCACGGACTTTAATCTACAAGGTAGGCTATGGTGTAAGGGTGTAACGAAACATTTTAAACATAGGTGTAAGAAACGAAAGGAATGGCTCTGAGTGTTTTTCTAGGGGTATCTTACTCTAAAAATGAGAGTAACAAAAAGTTTATACGGGGGTTAACTAACCAGTGTAGTTAGTTAATAACACATAACATATAATAGGCTATTTTGGGTGTAATCCTAGAATTTTACCAATTTAGACAAGTCATTCCAATTATATAAATAATACTCATTATGGTGGTCTCGAATAGTATACAAGCCAAGTTCTAAAGTTTACAAGTCACCGGCACACTCATAGATTTGTGAATTTTGAAAAATCACAATTTTTGAAAATAACGTCATGTGTGCAGTTATGCAACTTAGATCTTAAACAAAAACATGCTAAAATTTTTTTAAGTTTGAAATATTAAGCACATTTTAAGCATAATTTTTGAAAAAGTTTAGGACAAGTAATTGTTAAGTGTTCTAATTCTCCAATCCCCCCACTTAAGTTAAACAAACGTCCTCGTTGTTTGTATAAAAGGTTAAAAACTGGAAAATAAAAGAATTAGAACAGAAAAACTCCCCTGAGATTTGCTCGGTATGATCCTCCATTAGTATAAGAGCAAAAATCATCTTTCTTGTGGATTAGAACGTTAAAGCTTCATACTTGATGTATCCACAGGAAATCCAGGAAACTATAATACCACCAACACTTTAAAACACACCTAAGATAAGAAAGGTTCAAGCTTGCATAATACATTAGTAGTTAGGAAAAATAAAACTTAAAAATTAAAACTAAAAATCATCAGGTCAGTCGATGCGCCGTATCTTATGGAAGAAGATACGCCGTATCGAGCCTGGAATAAATACGGATCAGAATAAAGATGCGCCGCATCCTTAACCAGGGATGCGCCGCATTAAAAATAAACTGATAAAGAGTTTTAAAGTCGAAAAATAAAAATGCAGAAAAATAAAATAAGATATGACCATTGCAGGAGATGCGTCGCATCTCAGGATGGAGATGCGCCGTATCCTCGGCGGGCCTGACTGACTCGACACAGAACAGAATAGTAAAAATTAAAAGATAAGCATGGGTTGCCTCCCACGAAGCGCTTGTTTTTGTTCGAGTCACGAGCCTGACTCCACCCTTATTTATTGTGTAATAGGGTGTTGTTCCCCCCACTTGGGATCAAGTGCGGGTGATAATAGCAATAAACACGAAAAGAGTGTAAATTTGCTAGTAAAGATGGAAGAAATAAATAAAGATCATACCTTGGCAATATATGTACATCTTCCCTATTCTTACCCGGTTTGGTTGATAAATTGGATGACTTGACCATTCCATCTGAAAGAGTAGTGTGTTGAGGAAAAATGAGTCTCCTTTCTTCTTGGTTAATCTCTTTGGTAGTAAGGCGTCCCTTGACTTCCGCAGTAGATGAGAAAGGGTCTTTAGCAAGTAAAAGTTCGAGTTCCTCATTAACCTTCATAGGGTCGGAATCATCATCTTCATCAATCATAGCAATGTTTAAGAGCTCATCACCAAATTCTTCCTCGAGCTCCACCAAAAATGGGTTGATCACAGGTGCATCATGTGCTTCAATAGGTAGTGTAATGAATTTGACCTCATCATTCTTTTGTTTTGCAACCTGTTTAGGAAAACTAGCAAGATTATTAGTAACGGGATTAATAATATTAAATAAATTTGTACCACTTTGTGTTGTAAGTGACTCCAATTTATCTTGTGAATCTCCATCTTCAACTAGTGGTCTTACAATTTCAGCATCGTCCCGAATTTCATCCTTAAATAAGTAATCCCATATTTCTTCAAAATCCCTCGTTGGGTCAAAATCTGGCTGAGGTATGTCATCATAAACTATGGCGTCAAATGGTTCAAAATCTAAATTAGAATACTTTTCATCTTCATCCGTTGGATTGTCTAATGGTGGTAATACGATTGCAGAATATTCTTCAACGTAAGGTTCCGTATACACATCATCTTGTGCAATCTCCGGAGAAAAAGTACTATCAAGAACAATTGCCGGAATTGGTTTCACGGTATATGAATCTTCTTCATCATCATTCGACATACACCAAGTGTGTTGAAACGGCAACCTATTTCTTTCTCTCTTTGACTTAACCATTTCCAGTAACAAGCATTCTTCCATCGTAATGTCCGGATCGTCCATCTTCCTGAAATAAAACTTACTCGTGCAAAAGAAGAGTGAAACAATCAAAGTAAAATAAAAGCTGCTGATATTAGCTGACGATGCGCCGTATCCGAAAAGTTGGATACGCCGTATCTTATAATCGTTAAAATTTAATCAGACTTTATCCAGAAAATAGATACGCCGCTTAGAATTCTGAATGCGCCGTATCGAATTAATTAATCAAAAATCAGCTTATCTAATTAAAATTAAATGCGTCGTATTAACGAAAGTTAATGCGCCGTATTTTCGTTACGTTTAAAAATAAAAGATTTTTGATTCAGTAAAATGCGCCGTATCGACAGAGATCGATACGCCGTATCTGTTTAATAATTCGCAAACTGTTTTTAATTAAAATAATAGATACGCCGTATCTGCTAAAGCAGATGCGTCGTATGGCGTTAACGTTTAGAAATTTTTTTTATTAAAAACAGATACGCCGTATCTGCAAAAGCAGATGCGTCGTATTACTTTATCGCTTAGAAAAATTTTCTTATTAAAAACAGATACGCTGTATCTTGGGGAAAAGATGCGTCGTATCGAATTAATTAAACGCGTTGTAATTTTATTTTATTTTTTAAAATTAAACGCAATACGCCGTATCTGAGAAATCAGATGCGCCGTATCGTTTGATTTAGCACAGTACAACGATAGCAGAACAGAAAAATACGAAAAATAAAAATCAAATAAAACACACAACGAAAATAAAACACACAAAAATAAAAGAAAACAATTAACACACAATACAACAAATATGCAAAATAGTACAATGATGCAATTAATCTAATAAAAAGAAAAACCTAATTAAAATACTAATCAAATTAACAGATAATAAAAATTCACTCCCCGGCAGCGGCGCCAAAAACTTGATGCGTGCGGTGTCGTAGTATAGTTTTAGCAGTTTTAATGCCTACTCAAGTTTTAAATTTATATTTAGCCGACTTATCAATAACACACACACTTAACGAGCAGTGTACCCGGTCAGTATGAATATAATGGTAAGTAGAGTGTCGATCACTAAGAGTGGAACGTATTATCTCGTTATTTTAATCAGTATTTTAATATCCTAACGCAAGGGGGTTTCAGCCTGAGAGACTGGCACGATTTGTTTGCAATTAAATAATAAAATAAACCAATAGGCACGAATCAGCAAGTAGCACACACGTACACAGATAGATACTCGAGACAATAAGAGGGCTGTCCTTATGATTAAGTAGATTGTCACTTGTTTTATTGATAGCTTTATATGAAGTGTATGTAGTTAACCCTTTCTCGTTGGTCCTAATCTTATCGGCGAGTAAACCCTTAATGATTACTTATGTCTAAAAGTTATTCCTAAGTGATCAATTTAGTAATAACCGTGGGAGCCACATTATGTCCCGCAGTCAAATGCCCGCAAGCCACTAATAAACACAGAGGTTATCAATGCACTAATAAGTAGTAACCAAAGACATCAACATATAAACTTTAATTGATGGGAAAGCAAGTATTAAAGGGAGTGCAATCTTTCGTTGTCACATTACACAAGCCACCAATCCTGATGAATTAAAGTTTGCTAACACAATAAAACAAAACTACTTAATGAATTAAACACATGCAGCACCTTCTTACAGCTCTTGTATCTTTGATTTGAGTGTGTCTTGTGCTGCCTCCTTGACTGAATTCGTCCTAGGGTTCTGCTGTTCGGTCTTCGAATCTAATATAATGTGTGTACGAAATTCGTCTGGTCTTGGGGTATTTATAGTTTCTGTCTGAGGGAAGATGCGGCGCATCTAAGGAGTAGATGCGGCGCATGTACTTAACTTCGCGTGGGGTCCAAGATTATAATATTCAGGAATATTCGTACACCGCCAGAAGATGCGGCGTAACTCCATGATTAGATGCGGCGCATGTCCTCTTGTATCTTGGATCGTATCTGGTGATATCTTGATAGAGATGCGGCGCATGTCGAGAGTGAGATGCGGCGCATCTGGAGCAGATTAGTCTATATCTTCTTCATTTCAGTAGACTCTTAACTTTATGCATGTTTTGCTCCATAATCAGTCCAAAATCGCTAAGTTTCACCAAATGCTTGTTTTTACCTGAGAATTACAAAAGTAAACGATTAAGTATCAATCCTCATACATAATATAGTAAAACAAGTCAAATTAATAGGATAAATGATAGTAATAAAATGTACTTATTTGAGTTCATCACGGGCCAAGCAAAGAGGTGAAGCCCATAAGAGCTGAAGAGATCGGCACAAAGTTGGAGGATTTGAAAGTTGGAAGGGAATAGAGGTCGATAACTAGAAACAATACATATGTCTGTTCTACTTTTTGTGTAAGCCTATGTTGTCACTTCATCTTTTGGAATAAATAGACACAACTTTTGGATTCTGCCTTTGCTTGTTTGAATTATTGGGAATGCTGATTATTATGTTTCTAGTAATTTATATGGTAATATTGGGGTGTAAATGTCGCAATCTGTATCTAGTTTATACATGAGATTCATGTTACTTGGACTAACTTTTATGACAAATATCGTGTGTTTGCGTAGTTTTTTCGTTGCAAATTTTCATTGAAGAGTTGGTCAAAAACTCTAAGCAGTTGGCATATCAGACAACTTAGACAAGGATTGGGATAGTCATCTTAATTTTATTCTGCAAGTGTTAATCGCTTTTTTCTAATCATATTTGCTGAGAGTCCTTACTATAAGTTATCAGAATTGTTTTGTTTTTGTTGACTTAAATTGTGAAGTCTGTTTCGTTATTTGCTTCTGAAACTTTAAAACAAGTGTCAGACACAAGGGACAACTTCACAAATGAAATGTTTAGTTTTTGGCAGTATGCTTGTGTTAACTAGATTAGTAATGCTCTCGTTCGTTACTACCGCTAGTTGTGTTCTACTGCTGGGCTGATTCATACTGCTGCTACTGTATTTCATACTACTGCTGGAGTTGCTGAAAAGATCAAGGAAATACACTATTAGGAATTTTATATTTTTTATGGAATAAGTTCATTGCTGCTGTTAGCTTTAGCTGGTTCCTGCTGGTAGTGTTAGTTGATGCTGACGTATTTTTGGGCAACTTGTGTATTTTTGGGCAACTTGTGTATTTTTTGGGCAACTTGTGTATTGAAAGCTACCGACAGGAATGACTCATTTTTGGGCAACTTTTGGTATTTTTTGGGCAACTTGTGTATTGAAAGCTACCAGCAGGAATGACTCATTTTTGGGCAACTTTTGGTATTTTTTGGGGAACTTGTGTATTTTTGGGCAACTTGTGTATTTTTTGGGCAACTTGTGTATTTTTGGGCAACTATTGTATTTTTGGGCCAACACTCATTCCTGCTGGCAGCTTTCAATACACAAGTTGCCCAAAAATACACAAGTTACCCAAAAAATACACAAGTTGCCCAAAAATACACAAGTTGCCCAAAAAAATAACAAAAGTTGCCCCGTAGACCCGTTGCAGTGAATGTTGAGCTTTCATCACCAGATACCTTACCCCACCATGCAGAACAACTTAATAAGGAATGATGAATCAGTTCCAAATTCTCCAATCATTAATTCAGATCAAGGCAGGTGACTTTTTCAATAAGGTATATAAAACAATCACACATCACATATTAGATTTTCAAAGGTAAATAGCGGAAACGTGCAAGAAAGCAAGTGTCCATAAGAGTAGACAACCATCCATATCATTCTTTTAACTATTCACATATTTACATAGATAACGACATAATACACAGTACTACTTAGACCACATTATTTACTTAGGAAACCAACTTAGTAGACCAATTATTTACACATTGGATCATCCTGCAACATATACAGAATCAGAAAGATGGTTAACCACTAAAGGGTTTGGTTCTGATCAAACGAACGGCTTGGCACCTGTTTCCCTTTGATCGGAACTGGGTCAATTTATCTCTCCAGTGAGCTGTGAAAAAACAACCAAAAATACAATCAGACCATAAAACCACAATCAAGATTTAAAAACTATTTTTTCGGGTAAAAGATATCATCAAGTTGGGCAGGTTGAACGGATAAAATTAAATGAAACAGGTTAATGCATCGAAAGTAACTTGAAATAAATTCAAAATGCATACCAACTCCTGAAGCATTTTTAAACAAAGAACTAAAATATTATTCTGATACTAATTTTTTTTGTAATCAGGGTAACTTTATATAAAAATTCAAAGCAGATGAGACAAAAAAATTGCCTGCGGGTCACCTTAAATCAACCTGACACATTCCAACTGAACTCAAAAGTAACATGTTCTGACCCATTTTGACCTTTTACTAAACCCACCTATTTTGCCACTATGAATGATAAGTGCTAAAGGATCATATCAATAGATTCTATATCCCCAATTTAATTGTTTTTTTTTTTTGAAAGATCCCAATTTAAAATTTATCATGCCTTGTTCCCAATTAAGTGCATTAATTGAGGTTAGTAGACCTAGCCACTTGAGAATGAAATTGTTGATACAAAAGTTGGGCGTTCCTTGATTCCGTACCAATTCGATCTTAATGCTTGAGACCTGCGCACTAAGAAAACAGAAAAACACCGTTAGGCTTATCGTGGGATTGTCTCCCACAATTATCCTCCGGCGTGAGAGTAAGTAATCGGTTTTAGGGTTTGTAGAAGAGTTAGGGTTTGTAAGTCGTACCTTTGTGAGGGTTGAGATGCCCTCTATATATGGACACGAAATCCTTATTGGTTTCGTGTTCCCCAATCTTCGGTCTATCCCGCGTAGGGCGGTTAGGCGATATATATCCCATAAATAGAAGATATATCATCGCAGCCATAAATAACATTGGGTTTGGGCCATCGTGAGCCCAAACCGTTATCGCAATAGCCCATATCATGACGGGCTAGAGTCCATTCGTGATGGACTTAAGTATGGGCTGGGTTTGTGACCCGAATACGGACTATACGTCATCATGTCCCCCCAGTCTAGTGTGCGCAATGCGTGATTGCGGGTACTAGACTAACAACTTAAAAAAAATATATTCCTCAATGCGTAGCGGGGAAGCTTTAAGTATTTCCCGCCAAGAGTAGCGAGTTAACCTAGTCCAAGTATCTTCTTCGAAAATCGTGTGTGGTGGGTGAAAAAGTGCTTTACCTTTTGAGTTCCCAACCGTACGATTAGAGCAAGTGGGGTACATGTAGGGTATTCACAATGCAAGAAACACTTGTTTGAGGCTTAGATTTGGATCGAATGAAAAAGAAGTAGAGAGAGAGAGATGGGAACTTCTAGTGAGAGAAACACTATGTGTATTAGCTTGAATGTAATGAGAGTTCCAACCCTTCCCTTGTGTGGGAAGGGGTATTTATACTTACTACATAATATGCCCCTAGCGGGCTGTAGAGTGAGCTGACAGAGGGTAAAGACCCGACCCACTCCACAATACTAATAATAATAACTAAGCTACTAATAATATTACTGATAATCCTATGAGCTATGATGTACTAATAATTACTCGGGGTGACCGAGTCTTCAGCTGAATATTCATATTCCTAACAATCTCCCCCTAAGGGAGGTCACCCCAGAAGCAATGTTCTGAATTTCAGCACTTCTTCCTTGGATCTTGACATCATAGCTCGTAATCATTGAATCTTCAATGTCATAGATTGTTGTGCAAACATCAGTGATCTGAAGATGACTTCTCATTTGTCTTGGATGAACTTTGAGCAATATTTGAAAGTATCATCCCACTTGAGTCTCCAAGTCATCTTTTAGTAGTAGGTCTCCATGTGATGAAACATACTTAGAACCTACATGCTCACACTAATCAGGGTCATGATCTTCAGCATCAGAGTTAGCAGAAGCTGTGTTGAAGGTCTTTTGGTTGATCATGACTTCTTTGATGATGATGTGGTAGAGTGAACATGTGGTGATGGATTGGCATCTTTTCTGCAACCAGCTACAACAGCAACCAGCTACAGCATTCCACTGCTACAACCGCCAGAGATTCCTGCATATGACAGTTAGCAATAATTCGACCGGTACTTACAAGTTTGGACTTCGAGATAGTCAACAGCATAGTGTGAAAACTCTCTCTAATCCTTACCATGACCGTTCCTAATCGAAAACCCACAGAGGGCTTTTTAAGATTTTACCGTAGTAAATCAATGATTAGGTGAGTCGCTGGAGATCACTCCACGACTGTAGACCGGTTGAAACCGCCGCGACCACTAAGCGTAATCCACGAGGAATTACCGAAGTGACCTGCTTTCAGGGCTGCTTGATGTTGACCCTGGCAGGAATTTCCATTCAATCATTGAGAATTACATTTGTAAATTCCCTCATAAATGTTCTGGCAGATTGCCAAGATCTGCGTAGGACTCATAAGTTTACAACTGGTGTCCTTAATGTTGAACACCCAGTGTAGAAATAATTCGTGTTCCTATGAGATCTTTTTATGCATCTCGTGGCTCTAGACTCTATAGTGCGTTTTGATTTAGTGAGCGGAGGCTGGAGAGGACTGCCACCTATTCAATATCATCTAACTCGGAGTGAGAGAGACGATAGGAATGTATTGAACTCCGTGACAATTGAAACAAGAATCCTTTGAGGGACCTTGAGTGGCTAGGGAGGGTTGTGCAGCGTATCACTGGGTCCATGATACTTTGTCTTCAATGCCAGCAATCAACTAAGTGATTCTGATAGCATATGTATTGACCCGGTTTTTGCCTAAGTTGTAAGGAGGGCTATTTCTTTTCACCCTTTCTCTTTACAATTCTTTTTCATTCTTCAACCCCTTCAGTGCTTACTGAGACTTCATAACTAACACCTTGTTGGGTTTATTCCAGTGTTAGCTCCATCTCAGTCGGCACTATTCCCTCATTCACTTTTCTCCTTTTTAATCATACCTAAGGACTTCTACACTAACTAGTGGATTGTCCCTGGGTAGATCCCTCCGGCTCTGGCGGGATCGTGGGAACTTGTACCTAACCTTACCATCCTTATAACTCCATTATATGAAATACAATGGTCAGTCTTTGGTGTTCTTCCACAATTGCCAAACCAAATCTTTGAAAAATCTCTCAAAGTGTTCATGATTTCGAAACACATTTTTGCAAACACTTGAGAGTTTTATATTTTTCAAATGCTCCCCCTCAACATGTGCTCGAGTGATAGTTTTATAAATTTGCACATGTTAGGTAGAGCTCGCACTTTTTGAATTGATCCACTTTCAGTGAACATGACCGATTCGAGACACGCTTACATCACTGGTTAGACCAGCTTGAAATTATTACTCGGCCTGGTCAAGTCCACAGAAAGTTTCTCAAAATGGTACACTCTACTCAGATTCATCTTTTTCGAGACACGCTTACATCACTGGTTAGACCAGCTTGAAATTATTACCCGGCCAAGACGAATCCTTTCGATTGATGACAGTTCAAGTTTCGTCAATTCATTGGTTAATTCTGAGTCACGGTCACATGAAATGCCAAATCCTTTGCTCCCCCTCAATAAGTGCATTGACGTACAACTGAGCACTTATGGGAGAGTTTACTTCCTTCTTCAAAACATTTTGCTCCCCCTCAATATGTGCCTTGATATACAAAATGGTTTAGCACATACGGGAGAGCTTACATTTACTTCCAAATCATCACATTTTATCAGAATTTCATATTTAAATCACATTCTCTCCCCCGATCAAAAATTTCAAACCATTTGAGATTTGAGATCCCAATTGATTTAAATAAGTTTTAGAAAATTTTGGGAGAAAATGTGGTCAGGTTTAAATGTATTCTGATTTTGGAGCATACTATGCTCCCCCTGAAATAACGAGGGAGTGTCACTGCTGATGTTTGCACAAATTTGGCAAGGTGTCGGAAATTTGAACAAATATGCTCCCCCTCAATTAATGACCCATTTTCCATTAAAAGAGCTGTAGTCATTCAATTGAGCGACGGGTATTTGTGAAAATTTAGTTCAATTTACCACCTTGTGTAAC
Organism: Artemisia tridentata subsp. tridentata; assembly: GCA_021014915.2. NCBI lineage: Eukaryota > Viridiplantae > Streptophyta > Magnoliopsida > Asterales > Asteraceae > Artemisia > Artemisia tridentata. Next base: position 345,228,024 of record CP139503.1, on the reverse strand, counting down.
ATCAAGACTCTCTTGAAGGATCAAACAAGATAAAGAATCTTGATAAAAAGAAGACTTCTCTTCTTATATACGAAATGATGCACTGAAACGTACATCAAGTCGGGGAAACATGGATATAAAGTAATCCATGCCCAGGTGAACATCACCCGGTTGGAGGAACAGCTGTCCTTTTGGCGACATGCTTTCCCCATTGTACAGCGCCGGTTGCAGTATGAAGTAACTGCAAGCCATTAAGACATGTTTTAACTGATTAGTATAACTTCTGCTCGAGCTTCATTTAAGAATCCGTGCCATTGTTGAATGACATTTCTAGATCCGTAAATGTTATCGATAAACAGAAGACATGCCTAGGTAGGACTATTTTTGGTATTTTCTGATTTTTCGATTTTTTATGGTTTTTATAGGTTTTATATTTTTGTATTTTTCTTTTTGGATTTAAGATATATACAACTATGTACAAGGATATAAGAAGACAATCCTTTACTCCTCCTTTTCTTCCTGAAGACACTTGAGGGTTTCAGGAGTCATGCTTTTCATGCCAAGGCGTGGGAGAATAAACTGAAACCTTTCTCTTGGGAGGGCCTTGGTGAAGATGTCAGCTAACTGAAACTCTGTCCTCACGAAGTATAGTTCCACAATTCCTTTTTCCACTTGTTCCCTGATGAAGTGATGCCTGATGTCGATGTGTTTTGACCTGGAGTGCTGAACATTGTTACAACTAAGAGCAATGGCGCTTTTGTTGTCGCAATATAGGGGAATTTTGTTGTATGAGAATCCATAGTCCGAAAGTTGTGATCGCATCCAAAGGATTTGTGCACAACAAGCAGACATGGCAATGTACTCAGCTTCAGTAGATGATATGGAAGTACTCATCTGCTTCTTAGAAGACCAACTAACCAACTTTTCCCCTAAAAACTGAGCTCCTCCTGAAGTACTTCGACGAGTGTCTTGACATCCCGCATGATCAGCATCCGCGTAAGCCGTTAACTCCATTGCAGTGTCCTTAGGATACCAGAGACCCATATGAACCGTGCCTTGAAGATATCTAAAGATCCTTTTCACTGCTTCAACATGCTTCTTGGTTGGTCTGGATTGATACCGAGCACACATACACACAGCAAACAGAAGATCTGGTCTGCTAGCCGTGATGTACATCAAAGATCCAATCATGCTTCGATATTTCGTTATATCCACTGGAATCCCTGAAGGATCTTCATCCAGCTTCGTTCTATCAACCATGGGAGTGTCAACAGGTTCACTTGAATGAAATCCAAACTTTTTCAAGATCTCGTTGGCGTATTTGGATTGATTAATGAATATGCCACCGGGACTTTGAGAGACTTGTAATCCTAAGAAGAATGACATTTGTCCCATCATAGACATTTGGAACTTGGAATTCATCTCTTTTGAAAAACTATCACATTCACTAGGATCTGTTGAAGCAAAGATGATATCATCTACATAGATCTGAACTAGTAGTAGATGGTTTCTTGACTTCCTGGTGAATAGTGTAGGATCAACAACACCCTTGGAGAATCCGTTCACTAGGAGGAACTTGGACAATGTATCGTACCATGCCCTTGGCGCCTGTTTTAACCCATAAAGAGCCTTCTTCAAGCGGTAAACATGAGTAGGATGTTCAGTATCCACGAATCCTTCTGGTTGACTCACATAAACTTCTTCCTTCAAGTCGCCATTCAAGAATGCCGTTTTGACATCCATTTGGTAGACTATCATATTTCGACTAGCAGCATTTGCCAGGAAGATTCTTATAGCTTCAATTCTAGCAACCGGAGCAAACGATTCTTCAAAATCAATGCCCTCTTCTTATCTGAACCCTTTAGCAACTAGCCGTGCCTTGTTCTTTAACACATCACCATACTCATCAAGCTTCACTTTCAAGATCCACTTTAAAGCAATGATCATTGCAAGCTCTGGAGGAGGCACTAATTCCCATACTTCAAGTCGATCAAATTCATGGATTTCATCCTGCATAGCCTGGAACCAGCAATCTTTAGTCATTGCTTCTTTGGCATCTTTTGGTTCGACTTTGGACAGTACGGAATTGAAGAAGCACCATAGTGCATCAGTGGCTAGTTGATTACGTGTGGATACTGGACGTGAGGGATTGCCTATGATGTTGTCGATTGGATGATCACTGGTCCATTTCCTGAGATGGTCGTGAGGTTGAGGGTTATGAACAGACGTAGCAGTGCTGTGTCCTTCAAGTGAGGATGTTTCTGATGAATGTTCAGGAGCAAATATGTTTTCAAAAGGAACCTCATCAACAGGAGCAAAAGGATTAACTTCCAATGAATTATTATCTGAAGATTCTTGTGTTACTGGAGAAGTTTGAGCGTTTGATGACGAAGGCGATTGACTGGCAGCTGGAGCATTGTGACTGACTGATACTGAAGCTGTAAGGCCTTCTGAACCTTGTGGGGCTTGAACCTCAGCCATAGGAAGTACAGCAGGTTCACTTGGGATGGTTCCATTTGTTGGCTCAAAGTATTCATCAAACATAGGATCAAATAACTTCTTTAACTCCTCGCATGTAGGTGGCACATAAGAATCTGCAGGCGTGGAATTCTGTACAAGTCCTGAACTAATGGGTCCAGGAGACAAAAGGTTAAGATCGGGTTCAGAACTAATTTGTCCTGAAGCAGGTTGCTCACTCAGCTCATTGAACGTAACATGAATGGTTTCCATAATTTTACGGGTTCTCTTATTGTAGATTCGATACCCTTTACTGTCTGGTGCGTATCCAACAAAAATACCTACATCTGCTTTAGCTCTTAACTTTCCCAAGTCTTGACTATCGTTAGTTGGGTAGGAAAGTGCACCAAACACACGAAGAAAGGAAATGTCTGGTTTCTTGTTATGAATCAACTCGAAGGGAGTCTTCTCATGAACTAGATGAATTAGGGATCGGTTTTGAGTGTAACATGCTGTTGCAATAGCCTCTGCCCAGAGAAACATCGGTGTCTTTGAAAATATAAGCATAGTTCTTGCAGCCTCTACCAGAGTACGGTTCCTTCATTCAACCACTCCGTTCTGTTGAGGAGTGCGAGGGATACTTTTCTGATGCGTGATGCCAATACTTTCATAGAAGTTACGGAGTTGTTGGTTAACAAACTCAGTACCATTATCAGTGCGGATGATTCTGACAGTTTTATCGAGCCTTACTTGCAGCTGTTTTATCAGTTTAATGATAACCTCTGGAGTTTCGTCCTTGGTTCTCAAAAATTTTACCCATGTGAACCGAGAATAATCATCTACTATCACCAGAACGTACTTCTTTCCATTTATGGTTTGTATTCTCATTGGACCGCACAAGTCCATGTGGAGGGTATGAAGAACTTCCAAGTTGGTGTTGATGGTTTTAGGTTTGTGGGTTTGTTTCATGCTTTTACCCAGTTGACATGCAGAGCAGAGATGATCTTTCTCATATTTCAGTCTGGGCATTCCTCTAACAAGATCTTTACGGGAAAGATTATTTATGGTACCGAAGTTCAAGTGGTTCAAACGACGATGCCACAGCCATGATTTTGTTTTAGAGGCTTTAGAAAGCAAGCATATGGGAGAGGACTTCAACATTTCTTCAATCGATATGGTGTATAGATTGGTGCCCCGACTGCCCTTGAGGAGATCTATACCATCCAATTCTCTGACGAAACATGTATGCTTTCTGAAAGCCACTTCCAGATCTGAATCACAAAATTGACCCACAGAAAACAGATTGTGCCCTAGTCCTTCCACATAGTATACCCTTGAGATTACACTGTCACCAAACACATAATCTCCATAACCCATAATAGCACCAAAGTGGTCGTTCCCAAATCTAACTGTCCCGATAAACTTTTTCACGAAGTTCTTGAGCCGTGAGCGATCCCCAGTCATATGTTTTGAGCAGCCTGAGTCCAAATACCACAGGACGATTTGTACGACCTGCATTTGAAACCAGACAACAATGGATAACTGAAAAATGTGGATCCCCAAGTGAAGTTGGGGTCCGTTTGGTCAGCACACACATATTCTGGAACCACAGATTTCACAGATGCTATTGTCTTCACTGAGGAGACAGAACTAGAGGCAGGACAAGACCTAGATGGAAGGCATTATGACTCTAAGGACAGGATTCTACCAGTTGGTCTCCATTCCTTATTCATCACAATTTCATGCATATTCATTTTAGGTAATGATCTCTGTTTTCCTAAATTGAATTTCCTTCCAGTGGGTCTCCATTCCTTAACTCTCACAATTTTATGCTTATTCATTTTAGGTAACGTGCATTGTTTTCCTAAATTGAATTTCCTTCCAGTGGGTCTCCATTGATAGCCTATGCTAGCAAATGTTTTTCCTGTTGCTTTCCAAACCTTTTTGCATGCTTCAGTTATACTACCATTCTTAACATGGGATGATGCAGAAGACATCAAGAAAGACACAACACATTCATCATGATTAACAGAAATTAAACAATTGTCGCATGTTTTACAGATAGCATTAGAATTCGAATTAATTACAGTACTTTTGATAATAGAATCAACACGATTCATCCTACTCATTGCAAACTTATTGTTCCTAGGTTGGGCTTCTACATTCTTCAAGTGATCATTCTTAGCTGGCGCAGTCCTATCCTTTCTTGCATTTCCTCTAGACCTTGACCCGCTAGCTTGGGTGTCACTTTTTACTCCTGTAGAAGCATCGAAGGTAACATTAGTTTGTTTTTCTGTCACATGCCTTCCTGATAATGATGTGTTGGGTTCTGATGTTTTAGGTGGTAGATCAAAGGCTACATGCTTGTTCTCAACATTGGATGATGATGCAACAAATCTATCTCTATGGCAGCTAAACTTAGGAATTGAGCCTATGGCATATTCTAAGTTTTCCTGAATCCTTTTCGTGAGTTTGCATGCATAGACAACTGCCCTATCAAGTGGCTTATCAGTCCTATCCTCTTCAACTACCTCACGAAGTGTGTCAAGGCCCTCTCTAAGATGATCGAGATATGTTTGATGGGCAAAGCTGTTATTTCTAAGCTTAAACAGAATACGCCCAACATCAACATCATACTTTTTACTATCAGTAGCCTTTGGTGCATCACAATTACAAGTGGTGCATGGCATTTTACCTTTCACCCGAGCCTTCAGATTCTCAATTTCATTTGTCAAAGAGGTTATTTGATCATTGTGATTGCTTCTTGTAACTTTAATAGAATCATATAACTCTTTGAAATGTTGTTTAACCTTTGAATTTTCTTCTCGATAACACTCATTTTCATAATGTAACTTATTTATGGTGTTTTGATATTGAAAATTCTGAGAATCTGAAGACGAAGGTTTATTGGTGCCATATACTTCACACTTGTTGGATTTCAATTGGGCAATTTGGGCCCTCAGCAGTCGAATCGTGTTCGTGTGAGCTTGAATTGTCTCATCTCGTTTGCTTAATTCAAAATAAGTATCAAATTCAGGAGCATCCAAGGATGTCTTGTCATTTGATATTTTATGTTTTTCATTTAAATGTTGATATTTCAATTGCAAATTAAGATATTCAACTTCCAATTTTGAAAAATGTTTAACCATATTATCATGGTCATCATTTTGAATTTTTTCAAGCAATTTTAAATTCTCCCCCTCAAGCTCAACAACATGATTCTGGGTGACATTTAACGCAATAGCATACTCATTAAATTGACAAGCAGACAATGCAGAATCAGTGACAGTGTAAAATACATCTTGTGCAATACATTTAGCAATCAAGTTGTCGTTAGTAATGAGTATGTTTTTTCTTTCAATCTCTCGACTCTTAAGTTCTATTGCATGTTCATTCACCTCATTTTCCATATCTTTAAACACTACTTCCATTTCTTTTATTTCGGCTTTAAGGGCAGTTTGCAACCCTTCAAAGTGTTCTTTAAGTAGTTTAAAGAATGACATGACCTCAGTTAAGTAACACCTTTTTGCATGTTCAAAACACCTTTCCCCTTCAGTAATACCGGAGGGTGTGATTCTCTTCTTACATGTTTTATCGAAATCAGCAAACAGTTGCCAAAGCACATATAAGCTAATAAAAGTTTTGCATTCAGTGGGAAGAGACAAAGGCACTAAATTCCTAGGTGTATTGGGAGGATACACCGTTATGGACGCAACTTTTCTAATGAGGGGGGTGTTGGCCTTAAGTTTTTCTACCTTAAGTTTTTCATTATCTTGTTTCCAGAAAATCTGTTCAGGTGTTAACTTCTTTTGAGGAGCAAACACAGTCAAACGATTTTCCTCATAATAATCATGGGGCTTGACTATTATTCGTCTGACTATGCACTCGGGATCCCTCATTTTCTCATTCATTTTTTCCCTCGTTCTATCACTTATCTCATCCTCTTCATTTGTGTAGATATGTTCAGGTTGGTCATGAATAGGCATAAGCATCACATTACCATCATATAGGGCTGGTTGAAGTGCTTTCATGTCCCTAAGGATGGTTGACTTAGGTTCACCTATCATGATTTTACTATGCTTATCACTCAACTTTCTGTGCTTATGAATCATTTGAGCAGTTTGTATGGTTTGATTTTGTGTGTACAACTTATCTTCAAGCTTATTTTTTAACGTCTTGAGTCTAGAGAAATCATTTAAAAGAGTTGTTTCTTTTTGTTTGAATTCTTGCTTAAGTGTAGTTACACACTTTTGTGCTTCCTGTTTCTGTTTGACAGACTGTTCTAGCTGACTTTTCAAAGAACTCAACTCTAATTTTAATGTTTCTTCTCTCACTCTATACTCTTTAATAAGTGTACTCATTTGACCTTCTAATTTCTGCTCACGATCATTAAGCTCAAACTTAGCACGCAGTTCATACATAGCCACTTGTTCTTTATAGATGTTTAGTCTAGTGATCAAGTCATCATCAGGGACAGGCAATTTGTTCTCATGGCACTCACATGTATTATCTATATTACCCGCATTATCTAAGGCACATACATTACTCATAACACAAACATCATTATTGACAAAAGATTCACCATTTGGTACATCAGGCGAGTTGTTGTGATTCAAATACTGTTCATATGAAATAATATTGCTATTTTCCATGTCAACATTACTTGAGTCAGAAACATCTGCCTGATGTACTTCTTCGGGAATCTTATGTCCCTCGACAATATTATATGTGTCATAAATTTTTAGTACCTCAGATATCACGGATGCATTAGAATGACCAGCTTGACGGGGAGATGAGACCAGGGAAGACAAGTTAGCCATGAAGATTGTTTGAGCCGTAGGTTCATCATCTACATCAGAGTCATATGCATCACAGTCATCTGCCATGAAGATGTTAGGATCATTAAGTGCTAGATCCTGAACAGGTTTCTCGTCCACATCTTCATCAAAAGTATTTCCTCCATCTCCTGCCAAGAACAATAACTCTTCCTCATCCAATACAGCTCCATTCTCTTGAGCTTGCATTAACAGCATCTTGTCTTTGAAATAATCTGAGTTCTGAGGACGTTTAGGTTGATTGCAGTTTCTAGCAATGTGTCCAAGCCCCCCACAATTATAACACTTGATCTGTTTCCCTTGCCCCTGATTGGCATTCCCTGCTCTATTCTGCACATAACCTCGACCCATGTTTCTACCAGCTCTCCCTTGCACATTCTGAACCACAATTTTCCCATCCTCTACCATTGCTAGATTGCGTGGGTTGGATGAATTCCTTAACTGATTGTTGGTCTGAGGGAGTGATGCTTGAAACTGTTGAACCAGTAATGAAACTTGATTGGTGAGATTGTCAATCATTTTGTTGGTCTGAGAGTAGCCTGAGTCAAGTTGAGAGCTCATAGCAGGTACTTGTGAGTGAAGTTGATGATAGCTTGGGTTGGATGATGATTGGATTGTCGGTTGAACATTTGTCATGAACGCCAATGGATCATTTGTAGTTGAAGGACTTAACTTTTCTCTCAGCACCCGATCATAGACAGCATGCTTCTCATGTTGTTGCAGGTATGCATACAGCTGTTCATAGTTAGTATCCCTTAAACCTTTGTTGAGTTTGACAGCAGTAACAAATCTGTCCCATTCAGGAGTCATGTTGTTCACAAACTTTGAGTTTAGTTGGATATTGGGCATAGTCATTCTGATCATCCTCATATCATTCACCAACTTATGAAATCTCACATAGTAGTCTGTGACATTCTCTCCTGGGTTCATTTTGAAATGCTCGAACTCATCATACAGCTGTGACTCATGATCTTCCTTTGTGAGTTCTGACCCTGCCAACAACATTTTAACGTTGTCCCACACAGCTTTGGCTTCAGTGTTGAAATTGATGAGCTTGTATACATCCTTTGGAAGACCTTGAATGACTATGTTTGAGGCTCTAATGTCGGCATCATACCTCTTCTTTTCTTCTTCATTAAGATCATTGTAGTTTCTAGGTCTGTCTATGCCCCAAGTTACAGTCCCATCTTCACCAGTTGTAACAACATCTCTGGTGGTACCCATCTGATATGGTCCATCGTCAATTGACTTAAGAATGTTAACTCCATTATCTTTTCCCAAGCAGTAAAGTCTTATCCATTGTGCCCAAGACTCATAATCCGTCCTATCTAGCATAGGTGGACGAGTGTCAGATCCTGCTGCTTGAATATCTTCTGATGATGTGTTTGATGTGGTAGCCATAGTAACTACGGGATTTTACAGATCTTGTGATTTAACCGAGAAATCGAATCTTTCGCGAGAATTTCTAAAATCACCAAGACACAAACCGCCTAGACAAATAGCACTCTTGAGGATACAAACCGCCTAGACAAACCGCGTAGACACAAACCGAGTTCACACTGCAGAGACAAACCGCGTAGACACAAACCGAGTTCACGCTGGAGAGACAAACTGCGTTGATACAAACCGCATACACACCTCAAAGACAAACCGCGTAGACACAAACCGAGTTCACACTGGAGAGACAAACCGAGTTGATACAAACCGCATACACACCTCAAAGACAAACCGCGTAGACACAAACCGAGTTCACGTTGCAGATACAAACCGCGTAGACACAAACCGAGTTCACGCTGGAGATACAAACCGCATTGACACAAACCGAGTTCATGCTGGAGATACAAACCGGGTTGACACAAACCGAGTTCACGCTGCAGAGACAAACCGCGTTGACACAAACCGCGTACGCACCTTAGAGACAAACCGCGTTGGCACAAACTTCCAAACACGTCACTTTCAATGCTGTTTGTCCTTTTGCCTAAACTAGTAATAGGACAAACCGCGTACCCGATGTGACACAAACCGCGTTCAAGAACGTCCAAAATACACAAACCGCATCCAAGAACACTTGAAAGAAAAACACTCGAATCACCCAAAAACACCACACAAACCTTAAATCTGTGAATCCAAGCACTAAATACTACTCTTATACTATTCCTAAGCTAGAAAGTACAAGGTATAACAACTTTTAATCACTAAACAAAGCACAAAATGAAATAAATGTATCTTAACAAATCGAACCAAAAAACCTCAAAAACTACACAAATCCGTGAATACCAACTCTCATGGACCTAACCATGGCTCTTGATACCAATTGTAGGGTATTCACAATGCAAGAAACACTTGTTTGAGGCTTAGATTTGGATCGAATGACAAAGAAGTAGAGAGAGAGAGATGGGAACTTCTAGTGAGAGAAACACTATGTGTATTAGCTTGAATGTAATGAGAGTTCCAACCCTTCCCTTGTGTGGGAAGGGGTATTTATACTTACTACATAATATGCCCCTAGCGGGCTGTAGAGTGAGCTGACAGAGGGTAAAGACCCGACCCACTCCACAATACTAATAATAATAACTAAGCTACTAATAATATTACTGATAATCCTATGAGCTATGATGTACTAATAATTACTCGGGGTGACCGAGTCTTCAGCTGAATATTCATATTCCTAACAGTACACATGTCGTACATCCACGAATATGTGTACCCTATATAAAGTGAAGCCGTCATTTCTCTGTGGCTACCACAGTAAAAAAAATCATCACTCTTCGCCATTGTTAAACCTTCAAGAAACAAATCAACAAAAGCGAAGATAGTAGCGCGTGCGCCGATAATAGGTACCATGGTTCTTCAATTATCTGAGATTAGTTCCGATATATCTGAGGATGAACTTCGTCAGTTCACCTCGGACTATTATATCCCTCTCGCATTGCATCCGGTAGTTCCGGCCGCAAATGCATCAATAGCGAATTTCCCGCAAGGGAAGGTGGGGGTTTATACGCGCTTCTTCGAATTTGCGAACCAGCGTGTTCCCATTTCCCTATTTTTGTGCGATATCTTAAACCATTATCGCTTGCACATCTCGCAACTGCACTGTATAGGTGCGGCGAAAGTTACCAATTTTGAGGTAAATTGTCGCCTGTTGGCGATTGAACCTACTGTGCACCTATTCCGCACGTTTTACCACACGTCGTGGTTGAACGGGTGGGTCACTTTTGCTAAGCGCGCGGGGTCTCTGCAGTGTTATGCAAAGAAATTAGACGCACTAAGGGTATGGAGGGAAATTTTTTTCTGGATTGATAGTGCATTTTTTCCTTGGGTATTTGAGTTCTATACTCAAGAATCGTTGCCAAGAGATGAGCGCCCAGACCCCGGATTGTATAATGTGGCGGATGCGAAAACGATAAACACCAATCGCATACCTATTGAACCGTATCCAGAAGACTTTCTGGTGCACATGGGCATCAGTCGCAACTACTTTGGTAGTCCGGAAGAGGTGCCAACATTCTTGGATGAACACAGTCGGGGTGGGTGCTTGTCTCTTCCTTCCTCTTCACTTAGTAGTTGTAAGCATTCTTCCCTTTGTAATTTTACTAACGCATTTGCTATTTGTTTGTTGCTTTGTTGTGCAGAGATGGACTTGTTTGATGTTGTTCGCTTGGCGAAGCCCACAAAGGTAATCGTAGGGGTGCGCCCCTTGAGAGATGGGGAGCAGCCATTGCTTCAGGCTACTGCAGGGCGCACGATGGTGATTGCGCAGGAGGAGACAGAGGAGACAGAGGAAATGGGGGAGGTCCCCGCAGGTGTCACTATGGCAACCCCTCTGCGTAGCTTTCCGTCTGCTGGGTCACAGATCCCTGTTGAGATGTTGCATATGGACTCATTGGAGAGTGCCATGGATGAGTCTGGAGAGGAAGGTTTATTGCGGAAATGCAAGAGGGCGTCTGGTGATGATGGCGCAGGGACATCAAGTAAGCGCCCTGCGCTTGTTGTCGAGCGTCCTGCCGAAGAGGATGCGTCATCGCATAAGACTCCTCCCCCCACGTAAGCATTTGTGTCTTTAGATCTTCAGTCTTTTATTACGCTATTAGTATTATAGAGTAACTTTGTTATTTGCGTGTAGGGCTGAGACTGCTGTTGATGATGATGCGCATGTGGAGAGTTCACCCCCCAGGACTGATGTTGGTGATTTTGGGCCTGAGAGTCCAGTGGATGAGGAAAAATCTGCTGGAGATGCGCCAAGGAGTAGCCTTCTTGAGGAGTTGGCGTTGTCTGCTGCGCACCAGGCTTCATTGGTGGCGCGGCTACAGGCTGAGTATGCTGGTGAGAGCAGCCTGGTTGCTCAAAGGGATAAGGAAATTGAGCTTCTAAGGGCGCAGTTGGCTGAGGCGCAGGCTGAGTTGAGAACATCCGCTATGTATGACCAGAAGGTTGCTGATGAGAAGATGTTGCTCATGGCTGATCTGGCTAAAGAGCGCACTGGAGCAAAGGAGTATAACGCCTCCTGCCTTTGGGCCATGAGATATATGGAGCTGAACAAAGGGAAGCTTATGTCTGATTTGGATAACTTCCGCAAGGCTGTGCAGAGTCTGCTGGATAGTCAGGAGAGTAAGTTGCGCAAGCTCAGCATAGAGTATGATGAGGAGTTGTATCCTCATTTGGTGTCGATTATAGCTGAGCGCAGGTGGCTTATCAGCCATGGTTTGCGTCTGGCTGCCATGACCACGCTAGAGTCTCGAGAGGTTAAGGAGTCCTTTGGGAATGTGGTGCAATGTGCCCTAGCGCGTGGTAAGGCAGAAGCAGTAGAGGAACTGTGCGCGGCCAAGGTTCTGGCGATGCCTCCCTCCGAAGTGCCTGGCTATAATGAGAATGCTTATGGTGAGCTTGTTTCTGCTATGGAGAAGTTAAAACTTTTTGAGCTTCCTCATATTGCGCAGCTGGAGCGTGACCAGGACTTTCCTATCAGCGTTATCATGGAGGGGCTGACTTTGGCTAGGCACTCATCCGAAGATGCTGAGGAGGAGTTTGACTACTTCCTGAAGCCAAACGTGTCGCAGCTACATGTGCCTGTTTTTGCTCGTCCCCGTGACATCCTCAACCCTTTTGCGCTTGAGAAAGAAATTCCCTTAAAGGTTTCCTTAGAAGCGCATGAGATGAGACTTGCCAAGAAGAGGGGTCAGAAGGGGAAAGCTATCCTGTGTGGTCTTGGCGCAGCCCATATTCCTAGATCTGATGGGGTACCTGTTAGCGTACCAACAGTAGCGCCCAAAGATGCTGAGTTGTTACAGATGCTGGTCGTGTGGCGCACCAGGCAGGTAACTCAGGGCTAAGGCGTACTCGTAGCATGTCTTGGTAGTCTATGTGTAGTGGTATTTTGTTATATGTCCACTTTTTCCTTGTACATATGCTTGTTGGATGTGTACTTTTGATGAACTTGGTATAATGAAGCGTTGATTTTGAATAATACCATTGTATGCATATTATATCAAATTTGGCTATGGTTATAACGTTTGTACTTAGTTATTTTATATTTGCGTAAAAGATATCTAAGAGTCAAATTGCTTGTATAAACATATTTGAAGAAAGTTTACAAGGATTCATAATCACTTATACTTATCTTGTATGAAACTTATGACATAGTCGTGTATGACATGGTTGTATATACCATAATTGTTTATGGAATTTACAAGTTGCTGTGTACTCATCGTGGGGTGCACAAGTGTATGGATTGCAGCGTGCTACTAAGACCATACTAAGGGGTTAGTTGTCTTAACTCCTAGATTGTTAAACGCGCACAGTGTGCATTGATGTGTATCCGTCGTAGGGTACGCATGGAACTTACTCCAACGTCTTGAGAATAAGGTGTTTAACAAGGATGCGTGATCCGGTGTTGATGGGTTTGCAACCCTCTTACTCAACGAGTCATTTGTTAGGTTTACTCATCCTTTTACCATCGTGGGTTTTTAATTAGTGCATGCACGCCATGTAGGCAAAAGATAATATAATAAACAATATTGAGACATAAATTATATGTAAGCAATAAAGTAAAGTGTGTCACGGAGTTAGCTAGAAACCGCAACATTTTATTAATACTTGCAAGTTTTTGTAAAAAGATAAAGAAAACATTTGTCTAAATGAAACAAAGAATGTAAATACACTGACATTTATTTGGCACTTACTAAAGTGCGTGTGTGTCCATGCATTGGGTCGTAACCTTTCCTAAAGATAGCATCTCTTGAGATTGCAGATATTCCATGTGCGTTGTAGCTCACGGCCTTCCATGTCGCGCAGCTTGTACGCGCCTTGTCCTAGTGCTTCAATGACCTCATAGGGTCCTTCCCATTTTGGTCCAAGTTTACCTGTATCTTCTGCGTAGCTTGCATCATTAGCGCGGTACACAAAGTCGCCAGGTCTGAATGAGGTGCTTCGAACTTTAGCATCGTAGTATCCCTTCATCTTTGACTTGGTTTTTGCCTCTCGTATGGCTGCGCGCTCGCGCCTTTCTTCCAGTAGGTCCAAATCTATCCGTCGTTCATCGTCATTGGTCATGACATTAATTTCCGCTGTGCGGATAGTTGGCATCCCAATTTCAGCTGGTATTACAGCTTCTGTCCCGTAGACAAGGGAAAAAGGAGTCTCTCCATTACTAACCTTGATTGTTGTGCGATGCGCCCATAAGACATGCGATAATTCATCCACCCATCTTCCTTTGTGTTTGTCCAGGCGCGCTTTAATTCCTTCGCCTAAACTGCGATTTGCGCGCTCAACTAAACCATTGGTTTGTGGGTGTTTGACTGATGCGAAGTGTTGTGTGATATTTAACTCCGCGCACCAGTCTTTGAACGGGTTATCACGGAATTGTTTTCCATTGTCCGAAACGATTTCCCCAGGTAATCCAAAGCGGCATACAATATTTTCCCAAACAAATCGTTTTACTTGGTTTCCTGTGATTGTCGCAACTGCTTTTGCCTCAATCCACTTGGTAAAGTAATCTATTGCCACAATAAGGAATTTCAGTCCTCCTGCTGCGACAGGGAAGGGACCCGCGATGTCAACGCCCCACTTATAGAATGGCCATAGAGAAGTAATAGGCGTTAGCTCTTGTTGTGGTCTGCGCGGGATGGGTCTGTGAACTTGGCAGTCATTGCACTTCCTTATTACATCGCGCGCATCCCGGTGCATAGTAGGCCAGTAGTATCCTGAGCGCAATGCGCGTGCTACGACGGACCGTGGTCCTGAATGCATACTGCATGAACCAGCGTGGATCTCTCGGAGTACGTAATCTGCCTGAAGAGGTCCAACGCATCGAAGCCATGGTTGTAGGAATGAGCGTCGATATAGGATACCATCTCTAAGTTCGAACCTCTGCGCTGCGCGCCGTATCCGTCGAGCGTCCTTCTGCTCAGCGGGCAAGTTGCCCTTGCTTATAAAGTCGATAATAGGAGTCATCCATGTAGGATTTTCTTCCTCTATTACCGTGGATATCTCCATCTCTGAGATGGATTTATTCTTTAGGATCTCCACTAAAACTTGTTTTGACAAGTGCGCGAAGCTGGTGGATGCGATCTTACTTAGCGCATCCGCTTTCTTATTCTCGCCTCTAGGAATTTGCTTAATTGTAAACCTGTCGAAGCCTTGTATTAGCGATTTGGTTTTGTCGAGATATTGGACCATGTTATCCTCTTTAGCCACATACTCGCCCAACACATGGTTGGCTACCAATCGGGAGTCTACGTTTGCTTCTAGGTTACGTACACCCATTCGGTTTGCAATGCGTAATCCAGCGATTAGGGCTTCATATTCTGCCTCGTTGTTCGTGGCTGTGAATTCAAAACGCAGTGCGTAAGTGAATTCCATTCCTTCTGGGTTAGTGAGGATAAGGCCAGCGCCCGATCCATCCACGCATGAAGATCCATCTATGAACAAGACCCATGGTTCTTGTAGTTCTATCTTGCTCGGTGAGGGTGCGTCATCGGTATCTGGTTTTTCGATGATGAAGTCTGCTAGTATTTGCCCTTTAACCGCAGTGCGTGGTCTGTAAGAGATGTTATACTCTCCTAATACCACGCTCCATTTTTGTAATCGGCCCGATGCGTCAGGTTTAGAGATAACTTGTTTTATAGGTTGGTCGGTAATTACTGCTATTGGGTGCGCTTGAAAGTATCTGCGCAGTCTTTTGGCAGCAAATACTAACGCCAAAACCAACTTCTCCATTGAACTGTAGTTGATCTCTGTCTTTTTGAGTGCTTTACTTACAAAATACACTGGTGTTTGCACAGAATTCCTATCCGTCAGTAGGACTGCGCTGATCGCTCCTTGGGTGGCGGATAAGTAGATGATTAACTCCTCCCCTGGTCGGGGTGCGACTAGCTTAGGAAGCGCTGCTATATGTTGCTTAAGCTTGGTGAAGGCTTCTTCCGCTTCTGCAGTCCACCGGAAGCCACCCTTTTTAGTGCACTTCTTGAGTGTTTTGAATAAAGGAAGTGACTTATCCGCTGATTTGGACAGGAATCTGTTCAAACCGGCTAGCTTTCCATTTAGAGATTGAACTTCTTTCAACGTGCGCGGTGAAGGAAGTTGGAGGACAGCGTCTGTCTTTTCTGGGCATGGCTTAATGCCATCTGGTTCTATCAGATATCCCAAGAACATTCCTTCTGTAGCACCGAAAGTGCACTTCTTGGGATTTAACTTCATGTTGATCGCCCGTAGCGTTCTAAATGTTTCTTCTATATCGCGCACCACTTCGTCCTCAGTATGGCTTTTTATGACAAGATCATCCACATAAACTTCTAAGTTGCGGCCCACTTGCTTTTTGAATGCATTATCTACTAATCGCTGGTAGGTGGCGCCCGCATTCTTCAGGCCAAAAGGCATCTTTGTGTAACAGTAGACCCCTTGGCTTGTGTGGAAAGCTGTTTTTTCCTCGTCTTCCTTGGCCATTTGTATTTGGTGGTACCCTTTGTATGCGTCCAAGAAACACTTAAAGGGATATCCGCACAACGATTCCACTTTCCAGTCTATCTCTGGTAGTGGGTAGCAGTCCTGTGGACATGCTTTATTAAGGTCAGTAAAGTCCACACACATTCGCCAACTGCCATCGCTCTTTTTGACCATCACTGGGTTGGAGAGCCA
Source organism: Artemisia tridentata subsp. tridentata (assembly GCA_021014915.2). Lineage (NCBI taxonomy): Eukaryota > Viridiplantae > Streptophyta > Magnoliopsida > Asterales > Asteraceae > Artemisia > Artemisia tridentata. The sequence goes on along the minus strand of CP139503.1, from coordinate 345,211,621 downwards.
ATCGTGGTAATAGACCTCCCGCATGATGCCAGCGTCCACAAGTTTGTGTACTTCTTCTAGTATGGCTTTTGCGCGCTCTGGAGCCTGGCCGCGCTTTTTCTGCCTTACTGGTGAATATCCTTGTCGGATTTGTAACTTGTGTTCTGCTATCGATCGTGGTACGCCAGTCATGTGTTTTGGTTCCCAGGCAAAGATATCCAGATTCCTCTGTAAGAGTGCACACACAGCTGCTCTGCCTTTGTCAGACAGCGATCCTCCGATTGATACTTCTTGCTCTGGGTAATCAGGGTGAATTGCGACCTTTAAATTTGGAACTTTAGCTGCGCTCTGTTCTGGGACGTGCGTCGTCTTACATGTAATCGTGTTACATTCTTCTGGTGGCGCAGCGTTGTTGTAAATGGTGACAATGCCACCTTCTACTGGGAATTTGAGCATCCCATGCGCTGTGGATGGTACCGCGCGCAACGCTGAGATTCCTGACCTTCCAATGATGCCATTGTATGGCGAAGAGGATTTGATCACCATAAAGTTCATCCAGGCTGTCGTGGAGTGTTCCTTGTTACCGACAGCAACTAGTAAGCGCAGTTGCCCCATAGGCCATATCTTCTCTCCTGTAAAGCCAGTAAGTGCAGTCGTGGCTGGACTTAACTGTCTTTGTATCTCAGGACGCAATCTCTTGAAGCAATGTTCATACATTATATCCGCTGATGCGCCCCCATCGACATACATGCGGTGGATGTCATGACCCCCCGCATTTATTTCAATGGTAAGTGCTTCTGCCACTGCGCTGTCCGCAGTCAAGGTGGGGAAGGAGATTTCGCTTCCATGAGAGAATTTCTGGCTCACTTTTTGCCTAATCTTTCGCTGCCATGATTGTATCATGAAGACAGTATCAGCTTTTTCCTTAGGCGCTTCCTTCTTGCCTCCGGTTCTCTGCTTGTCTTTCCCCTCCTTAATATTTTTAACGAGGTGGTCCAACCTGCCTTCTTTCACTAGTTTCTCGATTAGTTGGCGTAACTGGACACACTCATTAGTGGTATGGCCCTTCTGTGCGTGATACTCGCAGTATCCGTTCCCTACGCGCCGATCCTCAGGGGTGCGCATAGGTGGGGGTCTTGGAAAGTTTGCACCTTCCGTCGCGAATATCTCCTTTGGAGTTTTTGTTAATGGGGTGTACTTGTCGTTTCCCCTTCCGCTTCCTTGGTTGCGATAACTTTTGTTACGATTGCCACTCTGGTCATTGGATTGTCTCCTTGACTCTTCTTGTGACCTATGGTTCGAGTAGCCTTTCTTGCTATCCGCAGCGGCTGCTTCTCCTTGGACGAAGGACCTCGTGCTTCTCCTTAAAGCGTTCCATGAAAGCGCTTGTGGATTCCCCTTGTCGCTGTTTAACCCTAGCGAGTTCGACAGGGTTTTTGGCGCACTTCTTCCTTTGAGTAAAGTTTAAACGAAACGCCTTGCGCAACTCTTCAAACCCACCGATGCTTCTGCGTGGAAGCTTACTAAACCAGTTGCGCGCATTCCCTACTAATGTAGAGTTGAACATATGGCACCACACAGGTTGTGGCCAATTTTCGATAGTGGCTGCTGATTCGAAAATTTTTAGGTGATCATCAGGATCACCTGTCCCATCATATGTTTTGACGTTAGCAGGCATGCGCCTTTTCTTATTCTCTGAAAAATCGCTGATGCGCCTAGTAAACGCATCAACCTTTTGGCGACGCCAGGGAAGAGACATGTCTTCATCTTCCTGGTCGCGGTATTTCCCTCTTGATTTCCAGTGTCCAGTTTCTTTGTCCTCGTTGTCCGAGGAATCACTTGAAGATGAGCGTACTCTTTTGTGACGCTTGCGTCGACTATCCATAGAATCTGAGCTTGTTCCTCTGCGTCGCTTGCGCCGACTATCCTCAGAATCAGAGCTTGAGGGGCTTTCACTTGGGGAGCACTGTCGCCCAAGCCTATCTTGAACCCTGCGACTGCCAAGCCTAGCGTGGACATTGGCGCGCCGTTCCCCATCTTCATGCTCCTCCAGATGCTGAAAGTCGGCTGCTTCATCATCCACAACCTTCCTTCCAATCCTGGTAAACACTGGTTGCTTGCGGCTATCCTTCTCGCGTCTTTCCTTTCGATAGCGCGGTGGGGATACTTCGTACTCAGGGTCAAAGTTGAGCCTGGCGTGCAGACTTTGGCTTGACCTCTTCTTTGCCTCCTCTTGCATGAGCGCAGCCAAGGCTTCGTAGTTTTGAGATACGAAGTCACTTGGCGCTAGTTCAGGCGTGACTCCTTCTAGCGCGATGGAGTCTTTTTCCAAAACAAGATCCTTGTTTCGGACAGGCGCATTTGGTGGCTCAGTGAAGTTCACCTCTGGCATGGCGAGAGGAGTGCGCTGTGGGTCTACCGCGCTAGTACTTGTTGTAGTAGCATTGGTAGTCATAGTGGGCGGTTCTACTGGAGTAAGGAGCAGATCTGAGTACGCTCCAAAGCTTCTAGGCACATTGGTTGTTCCAGAGGTTTGCTTGGAGGCCGCATCAGTTTGCTGTTTCTTCCCTAGTAAATCGTCATGCGTTTTCTTCGCATGCGGAGTTTGCTCCTTTCCGTGCTTCGTCATTCTAGTTCTTAGCAAAGCTCTTAGTGTAGGGTCCCACGGATGGCGCCACTTGTTGATACAAAAGTTGGGCGTTCCTTGATTCCGTACCAATTCGATCTTAATGCTTGAGACCTGCGCACTAAGAAAACAGAAAAACACCGTTAGGCTTATCGTAGGATTGTCTCCCACGATTATCCTCCGGCGTGAGAGTAAGTAATCGGTTTTAGGGTTTGTAGAAGAGTTAGGGTTTGTAAGTCGTACCTTTGTGAGGGTTGAGATGCCCTCTATATATGGACACGAAATCCTTATTGGTTTCGTGTTCCCCAATCTTCGGTCTATCCCGCGTAGGGCGGTTAGGCGATATATATCCCATAAATAGAAGATATATCATCGCAGCCATAAATAACATTGGGTTTGGGCCATCGTGAGCCCAAACCGTTATCGCAATAGCCCATATCGTGACGGGCTAGAGTCCATTCGTGATGGACTTAAGTATGGGCCGGGTTTGTGACCCGAATACGGACTATACGTCATCAGAAATAAAGCATAATAAAGCCTGTCCAGAATGTGATGCATGTTCCTCAAAAGAGGGACCACATTCGCCTAGATGATTTTTCATTCTAAAGGGTCCTATTTGTATGGGGAAAAAATAATGGCAATGTGATTGTGCAATGAAAATAGACATGCAAGGTGTAGAAGAAATAGAAATGGAATAGCCAGTAGTAGACCTGCATCTCTATAGCGTTCCTCAACAGCGGCAAGAAGCATGTTTCGAACAAGATTAAACTCCTTGGTTTCAACACAAGGCTGGCCACTAGGTCTGAAAAGAAGTTGCAATCTTTGTTAAGTAACTATTTATGCTTCCATAGTAGTAACAAATCATTCCTAAGAGAGTAAATACATTCCAAATTATAAAAGTATGACATACTGAACTTCATGATAAATTATGATGCCCAGTTATATTTGTCAAATAGTTTTATTTCAGAAGATGTAATTCAATTTTGCCAGCCAAAATAAATGGAAATGAATAGGTATACTTTACCGGTCAAGTTCTTTAAAAATCAAACCATCTGGAGAACCCTGTAACAAAAGCTTTGCAGATTCAACAACCTTCATCCCATCACTCTGTGCCAAGAACTTGTTCACTTGTATTGGTACCTACAAGGATATTATAGTAACTTCAACTTTCTGTAGCCATATTTCAAGTTAAAAAGAAATTGTCTACTGAATTTGAACCAGTAGCCATGACACTATGAGAATGACTAAAATTAAAAATCATAACACATATTTGTCCGCAATATTCCAAATTTTAATTATACATAACTTGAAATCAAGTGTTCATAAATCATGACGGCATACCTTACACCTTACAGCAATATTGATGGCATCAGAGGGACGAAGATCAAAGCTAACACAATCATTTTCATCATCCACCTAACGTTCGAATAACAAAAATGTCATTTGTACTCATTATCGACTTTAGTATGTTATTAGTCAGCGTGCTAGTTTCTTTGAAAGCCTATACCTTTGTTAGATATAGCCGCGCAAAATATGCCTCATGTACTCTCTTGGTCACTCGAACCAGCTTAACCTAGAAAATATACAAGTCAAACTGGCCGAAAGTCACCGAAGAGCATTTTTAATGCATAGAACCGTGTATTTATTTGAATAAGAATATTTATCTGGGCTGAGCCTGTCCTGCTTCAAGAGACCTGCACTGCTACTTGGCACATCAGCCACTGTTTAGCCAAAGAGGAACCATAAAAAAATATATTAATTTGAGACATAACAAAGTATAAGAAGGTAAGTACTCAATATTGTGAAATGTAAGAGAAACAAGAAAAGACGCATACAGAAAACAGAAAATAAAGAAAGTAAAAGAGGAAATACAACATATGTGCAAATACTCAAATTATAACCGTACCGCTTCAAAATGAATATTTTTTGTTAAATTCTTTACATTATGGTTCAGTAATACTCTGCTAAGGTTTAAAAATGTATGTAAAATCAGTCTATTACATATAGTTTTGTGGTGTAGAGTTATACCACTGGTATCTGACATGTTTCTTGTACTTTTGCCAAACGTTCTGCTGCACATCAGTCTTTGGAATAACTTCAATAGCAGTCAGTACTTCTCCCTCAACTGGTTTACCAGTAAGAGCAAGCATCTCAATTCTTGGAAGCTCTGAAATGCAACAGATATATGAAATTTTCAATTGAAAAGTAAATTCAATAAAAAGAAACTACAAAAAACATTAATAGTAGAAAAGCAACAAGACTACAACATGCTATTGATACCTGGGAAAATCAAATCAGTTGGCTCAGAAAGCTTCACGTCTCCAACAACTGAATCAGAACGAACTGGTGTATACCTTCAAAATGCAGAGACTAAGTTTTCATAAATGTGTAGAAAATTCTAAGCAGTATATATTAAACCTTCCTATAGGAGTATTTGTTAAGTTTGATAATTAAGTGTATACACAAATATTAAGAGTGAATAACAACAAAGGTGAGGCAATTACCCAAACAATAATCTGCAATTGTAATCTGAATCTGTGACTTCATATGTTTTAGAGTTGGCACCATCAATTGTAACAGTTGTTCCGTCGATAGTTTCTCTGTACCAACTAAAAATGCTTGATCCTTCATAACCACCAAAGTATTCTCCTTCACCGGAATAAGTGCTCAAGGAAAGTTGCTTTATGCTAACTTTGGAAACTACAGGAGGAGCTGCCACAACAAATGACATGAATATGTTATAGATGTATCATAATTAAGCAAATACATAACAGAGGAACATGAGTCTAACTGGAATTACAGGATTGTTGCAAATGGAAACCAAAGATTCTCCAGATTTTCCATCTGCACGAGTTGGGATCCAATACAAAGCCAAATATGCACCCACGTCTTCCAGTGATGGAGTGTATGTTCTGCGGAAAGAAATAAAAAAAGTTAGCCAAAGGAATGCATAACAATATAGAAATAAAAAGATGTTGAAATATTATGGGGAATTAGTTCCACAAAACTTACAATGTTTTCCCGCATATAGTCACATCCTCACGAGCATCTGATATATCCATGAAAGCAGATGCATCAAGTTTGGAGTGAGTTTTGTACCAAATATACGTCCCATCCCCTTGTTGTCCACCAAAGTATGTCTTCAGAGGAATCACAATCGTGTCCTCACAGCAATCAGGAACTTGAAGTTCCAAACCCACAGGATCAGCTGAAGAGGAAATTATTAGATAAGTGATAAAAAAAATGCCTGGGTGGTACAATGTTACAACACATGCTTGTAAACAATATACATATTAAATTGTAGATGTATTCATGATCCAATATATATTGGTCGAATAGTGGGAAGAAAAAAAGCTGCCTTCTTGACAATTTCTTTCAACACCAGCAGCAGCAAACTTGAGTCACAGAAATTGTCATTAAACATTTTTTACTTATCATGTACAGACCAATCAGACAAACAACCAAATGTATTTTGTACTCACCAGGTGCAATCGGACCAGATACAATACTCTTTGGGCTCCCTTTAACTCCATCATCTCGCACCGGTGTATAAACAAGCTCCACACATCCTTCCACATCCTCTAAAGTTAAATCTGAATGCTCTGCTAAGAATATAGTCGTCACTTGTGTAGTAAGTCATAAGGGTAGTCAAGTGTAGTTGTAACTGCAACAATATTACAAGTTAAAAAGTAAAAACTCACCATCAGAATGTAGTTTTTCCTTGGAACCGTTATTCTTCAATCTAAACCATTCAAAGAAGCAAGCTCCTTTCCCCCTGAAAAGAGTAAAGTACAAAGTTGTATTTATATTTCTTTAATATGAAATTTGTACCATCAGCAAACTTGTGAATGATGTCGTGGAGGGTTACGGCGGCGGTGGGGATTCGGTGGTGATGGGGTTTGGCTATGGAGGGATTGGGGTGGGGAGGGAGTTGTAGTGGTGGTGTGTTAGGTGTTATAAAGAGATACAGATAAGAGAAAGAGAAAGAGAGGTATAGATAAGTAAAATGACCAAAAAACCCCCTTGTACAATATAAGGTTGCCCAAAAATCAAAAGTTGCCCAAAATACACTACGTATTTTGGTCGGTGATGTGGCATCATGTGGATCGTCGGATCAGTTGCCCTGGTCTAAGGGGAGAATTTTGTGAAACCGGGGCGGATAGGCTTAGCACTTGGGCAACCGGGGCATTTTAATAATTATCCCTAAAATAAAACATAAATAACTATTGGTGTAAAATTTCACCACTTCACCATCACAAAAAATCTTCATAACTTCAGATATAAAAATAATAGTGAAAGTAGTAAACACACGAAAATCAAAAATACAATATGTACTTTCACTCCATTTCATTGTGCAATTTCCCGACCTAACCAAAGATAATGAATTACGCACGCGAACACAGGTAACGCAAGGAAACACACTTTGCCTAAAGTAACTAACCACGGACTTTAATCTACAGGGTAGGCTAAGGTGTAAGGGTGTAACGAAACATTTTAACAAAGGGTGTATGAAACGAAAGGAATGGCTCTGATGGTTTTTCTAGGGGTATCTTACTCTAAAAGTGAGAGTAACAAAGGGTTTATACGGGGGTTAACTAACCAGTGTAGTTAGCTAATATCACATAACATATAAAGGCTATTTGGGTGTAATCCTAGAAATTTACCAATTTAGACAAGTCATTCCAATTATATATATAATACTTATTATGGTGGTCTCGAATAGTATACAAGCCAAGTTCTAAAGTCTACAAGTCACCGGCACACTCATAGATTTGTGAATTTTGAAAAGTCACAATTTTTGGAAATAATGTTATGTGTGCAGCTATGTAACTTAGATCTTAAACAAAAAAAATGCTAGAAAAATTTTAAATTTAAGCATATTAAGTACATATTAAGCATATTTTTGAAAAATAAGGACAAGTAAACGTTCTAATTCTCCATCCCCCCACTTAAGATAAACAACGTCCCCGTTGTTTAATTTGAAATTAAAAACAGGAAATTAAAAGAATTAGAACGGAAAACTCCCCTGAGATTTGCTCGGTATGATCCTCCAACGTAAGAATGTGAGCTTATGTAATATGGGAGTTCATCAATACCTTCAATTGCCCAGACCTGTAAAAATATAGAGACCACAGAAAAATAGACTCGAGAACATCTCGTTAATCATTGGTTAGAAAAATAAAAAATACTAAAAATTACAGGTCAGAGTGTCGATGCGCCGTATCCATGGGATATTGGATACGCCGCATCAACAACCTGTAGGAAATATTAAACTGTACATCATCAGGTCAGTCGATACGCCGTATCTTATAGAAAAAGATACGCCGTATTGAGCCTGGAATAAATACGAATCAGAATAAAAGATGTGTCGCATCCTTAACCAGGGATGCGCCGCATTAAATAAACTGACAGAAAGTTTTAAAGTCAAAAATAAAAATGCAGAAAAATAAAATAAAATAAGATATGACCAGTGCAGGTGATGCGTCGCATCTTATTGATAGAGATGCGCCGCATCTTCGGCAGGTCTGACAGACTCGACACAGAACAGAAAATTAAAAGATAAATCAAGGTTGTCTCCCGGTCAGCACTTGTCTTTATTCCAGAGTCTTCAAGTTAGACTCACGTTCAGCTCCATAATACCGATCACATTTGAAAGGTTGACTTACCGCCTCTAGTTGTAATCCCTTTCAAATCGTGTTTTACCAAAAGAACTTTGTTAAGCACCGTTGACAATTGGTGCACTCAATTGCCAATCCATTAATCATGTTGTTTTGTTCCTTTAGCAAGATATCCGTTCATTGACATATCTTCCATAGCAAAACCTGTTATCATAGGTAAAATTGTCAGTAGCATCTGTTCGCTAGAAGATAAATTAATGAATTTAGAAACGAATATAAAGAATAAAAATGGCTGATATCTGCGGACGATGCGCCGTATCCAGAAAGTTGGATACGCCGTATCTTATTACGTTAAAATGTAATCAGACTTTTATTCAGAAAACATATACACCGCTTATAAGTTAGAATGCGCCGTATCAAGTTTAAATTATCAAAAATCGTAACAAATTCAGATTTTAATAAATATAATCGATTTTTGATTTAGTAGATGCGCCGTATCGATAAAGATCGATACGCCGTATTTGTTTAATAATTCGAAAACTGTTTTTAATTTAAATAATAAATACGCCGTATCTGTAAAAACAGATGCGCCGTATGGTGTTAACGTTTAGAAAAATTTCTTATTAAAAACAGAATACGCCGTATCTTGGGGAAAGATGCGTCGTACTCGAATTTATTAAACGCGTTGTATTTTATAAAAATTAAACGCAATACGCCGTATCTATGAAAACAGATGTGCCGTATCTTTTGTATAAGCACAATACAACGACATCAGTCATGCAGAAAAAACAAATAAAAATAAACACAAGAAAGTAAAATAAATTAAAAAGAAAATAAAAGACAAGCATGGGTTGCCTCCCACGAAGCGCTTGTTTTTGTTCGAGTCACGAGCCTAACTCTACCCTTATTTACTATGTAATAGGGTATTGTTCCCCCCACTTGGAATCAAGTGCGGGTGATAATAGCAATAAACACTATAGGAGTGTAAATTTGCTAGTAAAGATGAAAGAAATAAATAAAAATCATACCTTGGCAATATATGTACATCTTTCCTATCCTTACCCGGTTTGGTTGATAAATTTGATGACTTAACCATTTCATCTAAAAGAGTAGTACGTTGAGGAAAAATGAGTCCCGTTTCTTCTTGGTTAGTCTCTTTGGTAGTAAGGCGTCCCTTGACTTCCGCAGAAGATGAGAAAGGGTCTTTGGCTAGTAAAAGTTCGAGTTCCTCTATATACTTCATAGGGTCTAAATCATCATCTTCATCAATCATAGCAATGTTTAAGAGCTCATCACCAAATTCTTCCTCGAGCTCCACCAAATACGGGTTGGTTACAGGTGCTTCATGTGCTTCAATAGGTAGTTTAATGAATTTGAACTCATCATTCTTTTGTTTTGCAACCTGTTTAGGAAAACTAGCAAGATTATTAGTAACGGGATCAATAGTATTTAATAAATTTGTACCACTTTGTGTTGTAAGTGACTCCAATTCATCTTGTGAATCTCCATCTTCAACTAGTGGTCTTTCAATTTCAGCATCGTCCCGAATTTCCTCCTTAAATAAGTAATCCCAGATTTCTTCAAAATCCCTCGTCGGGTCAAAATCTGGTATATCCGCTCCACACCTAAATACTTCCGTTTGTTGTGGTAATTTCGGTATGTTATCGTACACAATAGCATCAAACTTTTCAATATCCGAATACTCATTATCTTCATCCGAGGGAATATTATCATGGTGTTTTTTATATGATGAGAATATATTTTCCATCTCGGGTGGAAAATTACAAGTAATAGCACTATACACCATTGTCCCACATTCATCTTCATATTCATCATAAGCACTTTCGGATGAATAAGCTTCTTTGTAAACAATTGCCGGATTTTCATTTAAATCAAACACTTGTGACTCTTCTTCATCTTGGGCAACTTCCGGAGAAATAACATCATCAATAACTATTGCCGGAAACCTAATTGCACCAAAATCGTATGATTCTTCATCATCATCATTTGATAAAGTCCAAGTGTGTCGAAATGGCAATTTGTTTCTTTCTTTCCCTGACTTTTCCTGCTTTAATAACAAGTATTCTTCCATCGTGAGTTCCTTATCCTCGATGACTTGTGCACCATATCTTGCTCTTTCCCAATCGTAGATCCCATTATTGCTCAAGGCTCTTTCCTCTTCAAGTCTCATATATTCTTCCATAGTAATGTCTGGATTGTCCATCTTCATTATTACCTGAAAGATAAACAACCAAGAACAGCAGTAGACGAAACAAAAATAAAAACTAAACTAATAAAAATTAAATAAACACAAAAAATAAAAAAAACGAAAAATATTTTTAGGTCACAGAAGATGGATACGCCGTATCCAACAGACAATGGATACGCCGTATTAGCTTTCTGCAATCTCTTTTTTTTTTTTTTTTTTTTTTTTTAGAAAATTTTTAAAATTAAAAATCACACAAACTAAAAAAAAAATCTGCCCACAGAGCGTCAATACGCCGTATTCACAGACAAGAATACGCCGTATTGAAACAGATAGATGCGCCGTATTCACAGACAAGAATACGCCGTATCTCCCTTCTGAGACAGACACACAGACAACAAACAAACGATAAAACAAATAAACCAAACACACAAAAATAAACTAAAAACAGAAAAATACCAATAAAACTAGCAAATAGATAAATTCACTCCCCGGCAGCGGCGCCAAAAACTTGATGTGTCGTTGTATAGGTGATTATTCCTTATCAAGTTTTACATTTATATTTTGCCGACTTAACCTATAACAACACTAACGGGCAGTGTACCCGATCAATGTAGCTTAGTTGGTAAGTAGGGTGTCGATCACTAAGAGTGAGATTTCTAATATACTAATTCTAGAGGTATTCGACTCTTCTAAACTAACGTAAAGGGGGGTTCAGCCTGAGAGACTGGCACGAGTTTGGTTTTATTCTAACTAAACTAAGATAAACAAACAATAGAAAATACCAAAGATATGAAGAGTGTGTTAACCAAGTTTCATATATGATTAAGTTTTAATAAGTTCTAAGACCTGCAGTGATTGGTGCTCAAGACTAGGCACGGTCCATCCTACCTCTTGTACCTAGAGTCTAGATTCCATTGGAATCCGCATAAAGCTGCTTAATAATTGTGTTTATGTTTAAATAGCTTGTCACTTGTTTTATTGCTAGTTTTATATGAAGTGTATGTAATTAATCCTTTCTCGTTGGCTCTAATCTTATCGGCGAGAAATCCCTTAATGATTACTTATGTCTAAAAGTTATTCCTAAGTGATCAATTTAGTAACAACCGTGGGAGCCACATTCTCTTTCGTAGTCAAATGCGCAGGCCACTAATAAACACAGAGGTTATCAATGCACTAATAAGTAGTAACCAAAGACATCAACATATAAAATTTAATTAATGGGAAAGCAATATTAAAGGGAGTGCAATCTTTCCATTGTCACATTACACAAGCCACCAATCCTGATGAATTAAAGCTTACTATTACAATAAAACAAACTACTAACATAAATAATTAAAACGAAGACTTAGCAACCAATCGAATTAGAAACATATCAAAATATCAAATAATCATAAACTTGGCTAACACATAAGGGTGTTAGCCCATAATCTCTATATCAAAGTGCATAAACATAATCGTAATGAATTTAAGCATAATGAATACGTTACAATGATTAGAGATACTCTTCAAGGATAATTAGGTCTTCTAGGGTGATCTTCTGCTGTTTGGAGGGGTTGTGATCGTCTGGGAATGACCCTAAAGGTTCCCAAAGATGCCCAAATTCGTTAATGAGTTCGGTATTTATAGATTCTGAAATCTGGGTCGATACGGCGCATCTATAGAGTTAGATGCGCCGCATCTATAAGTAAACGTAGCCTCCAAGTCTGAAACTGGCCCAATACGGCGCATCTAAATACCAGATGTGCCTCATCTCCCAATACGGCGCATCTAAGGACCAGATGCGCCGCATCTCCTTCAGATACAGGTAGATCTCCTTTTTCTCTTTCCGTGGCCGCTTGAATCACCTAAAACGGAGTCCGGATGAAGATTTTATGGCCAAAATACGAAAGCATCTTCAAGTGTCGACTTGTAATCTTGAATTCTTCATTAAGCTTCTAATCTTCACTTGATCTCTTGAATTCTTGGTAAGGATTATATATGGCCGATACGGCGCATTGGATTGGTCCGATGCGGCGTATCAAGGTAACTTCGCGTGGGGTCCAGGATTATAATATTTGCGAATATTCTTCAATATCTTGGATATCTGGTGAAGTCTTGAGATTGATACGCCGCATATCAGGAGCTTCATGCGGCGCATCTGGAGTAAAACAAGTTGGTTCTTCTCGTTGACCAAGGTTTCATATGCGGCGCATGGGATAAATCCATGCGGCGCATTCTTCAAAGTCAGGCAATGGTCCTTAATCTCTTCAATTCAGTAGACTTTTCCAATCTTGCTTGTTTTGCTCCATTTTTAGTCCAAAATCGCTTAGTTTCACCAAATGCTTGTTTTTACCTGAGAATTACAAAAGTAAGCAATTAAGTATCAATTCTCATATATAATATAATAAAACAAGTCAAATACATAGGATAAATGATGGTAATAAAATGTACTTATTTGAGTTCATCAGATTCCTTAACATTCATTTACTTGGTCATCCCGAAGGATACCACCTTTAACATTCATTCTGAAGGATTCCTTAACATTCACAGTTTATCACTTTAACAATGGATCCGAGTCATAAGCACTTTACAAACATTATTGCATTCATTTATTTTAGTGAAAGCAAGCACATAGAGCATATGAGCCTGCTATTTATAATTACACATTTTCTATGTGTTCACCATTTTATATTCTTAATCCGCATTAATCATTTTCACATTCTTTCTTTACACGTTAGTCTGCCCGACTCTTTCTACATTTAAGCCTTCATAAATTAACTTACATTCATTCATTAGCATCATTCATTCTTCTTACACTTTTTGAGTCATTTACACATTTCTTATCATGCTTTAGGTTTCACTACACATCATTACGTTCTTGCCCACGCACCTAGCTTACCCCATTCACATTCTCATTCCTTAACCCATCTCCTTAATTACTTATGCATTTAAGCAACTATCATTCTTCCTCGTCTTTTACATAGCATCGTACTTTACTCTCGTTTTATAACTTTATATTATTAGACACTTAATAATTAATGTGTCAACCAATCTTACTTTCATTTCCACTTACATGACATCGTTATCATTATTACACATTCATGTACATACTCAATCCTCATACATACTCATCTCATTCTCATTTACATTCTTAACTTATCGCATTTAATCCTTTTAGCATTCAAACTTTTTCGTTTAATTTCCATCCTTTATATACCAACACACTTTATCACAACTTCACGTTCACACTTAAACCTTAAGCACTTTACCTTACCGTTACCCCGTCTCTATACCACTTTAACATTAGTCTTTAGTCACTAAATAAAATGAGACCATATGTTGGTCACCTTTCATGCCATTATTCCCTAACCTCATTCTTTGACCTTCAAGTCATTAAACACTTAATCATTAATTCCTTAGTTTCATCTTGTCTTTTCACGCTATACCTCAGTACGCTTAATATCATTACGATCCACACTTAAAATGTCATTACTTAATCTCATTCGTTTTCTTCATGTCAACAAACCCTTAACAATTAGCGTCTTAATTCCATCTTATTATTACACATTATATTTTAGCACACTTTTCATCACTACGATCCATTATTTAAGCGTTAATACCTTAAGTTACTTATTAACCCATCTCTAATACCATTTAGCATTTCTACTCATATTCCATTACCGTTACTTTAACATAAATTCATATAATCACCGGCACAAACCGAAGTGCACGGTAAACAATTCACTACGTGTCATCACCAATCAGTCGCTTCTAATTTACTAATTCTATGTTCACTAGTTATTCATTATTCAAGCATTTCTTAGTCTAACACTTTTCCGTTTTCTTTTCTCTTTGCCTTACACATTTTTAATTACTCACCTATCACCTTTCATTACCTTGACACCATCTTAGTAATACTCATCTTTTTCATACTTTCATACATATGAGCATACATGATGCGTGGTTTTGTAACCTTACAACAGGTTTTACCTCTCGAGGGATCTCAAGAGGCTTACAACCCCACCAGGCAGTGTACCTGACCGATGTAGTATAGTGTAGTGGTAAGTACGGGGGATTGATCGTTCTCCACAGGGAATAGTGTTCGTTAGGTGTGAAAGACTACTCTAATTAGGTCTAAGGGTTGAGGAAGATTCTTTTTATGTTTTTATAATTTTTATGAAAGCAAGTAAAATCACGGGTTTGAAGGAGTGGGCGGAATTAGTTGCTAGTCAACTAACCCAAATAACTACAAATGCAAATAAAATAAATAACTGAAAATAAAATGTTGGTGAGAAACTTATGTGTAGAGAAATGTGTTTACTTAGATTTCCTTACTCCCTAACTATCTTTTACCGGTTAATTAGTGTGTATTAGTCGCGTGGATGACGGGTGTATTCCTTAATACCATTCGTGGGGTGGCGTACTTACTTCCCCAACTCTACAAACTCCTACTTCACTCCTATGTCGAGCCGGCTAGGAAGCTCCTAACATGGGATCACTAGAATTCGCTTGTGCATTAAATACAACCATAAAAACCTTTAGTACGCATTTGGTTCATGTTTCTTAAGACGTTCAAGCAAGTTACCGAATAGGAAGTTAGCCAGTTTTCTTAAGCCTAACATAGATAAACAATCATCCAATACAACTAACAACACACTAATAACCAATAATCAATAGCTAGGTTTCATTAGATCTAAGCAAACACAAGATAAATTTAGCCTAACATGTTAAACAAAAGACAAGAATAAGATAGAATCAAACAACACATAGACATATTGAATGATTAATTGAAAACTTATCTTTCAATGTAACATGGAAGATCCCAAGGCAAAAAGCCTTGAAAAATAAGCTAAATTCGTCTTAGGGTTTTATCCCAAAATTCCACACACTAAGCTCTCTCTTAATGACAAAAAATTAGAAAACTATATATAGATTTTTGGATCTGACGGCGTCACGTTATGGAGTGTGACGCCGTCACCTCGCCGCTTCTAGGGTTCCCGGATGACCTTCTTGACGCCGTCCCTCTTTAGCTCTTCAAAAATCCATTCTGGCTTATCAAGGCTTGACGCCGTCGAACCTTGAACGTGACGCCGTCCCCTTATGATTTAAGCCGTGACGCCCTCGATCAAGTTAAAGCGTGACGCCGTCAGAATTTACATGCTATTTTCACTGGCTTATCATGAGTAAATTTCACGTCCACTTTTTCTTGCCAAGGCATGACGCCGTCTGGGGTTAAATGTGACGCCGTCAAAGGTAACTTTTGGCCGATTTTTGAGACTTTTCCGTTTCCTTCACTTTTATGCTCCAAAAACGTCCAAAATGCCTCCTTTTCCAGATTTCTCCTCAAAAGTACCTAAAATGACAAAAGGAACGATTTAGGGCAATATTTGATCAAATAAATACGATTTAGGGCTTAAATGACCCCTTAAAAGCGGTACACTTTTCGCTTCATCAAATACCCTTACACTTGAGATTTGCTTGTCCTCAAGCAAATGCGCTTTTATTCTAATCAAAATACAAGTTAGGGGTCATTTAATGCAAACATAAAAGTAATTACAACAAATATTCGTTCCACTTCAATCATAATAAGCACGGAGATTAAATACTAGCACCTCACAAGTAGTGTTTAGATACTCACATCTCTCAAGTGTCATCAAAATAAATCTCATAAATGAAAACGGATAATATCTCTCACTACCCGTCATAGCAAATAGATTACCATAGGCTTGGGAAAGGATCGAAAACCTCCTCCACTAGGCGTAAGCACCAAAGATAAACTATCAAAGAGGGCTTTTAAATGGGTTATAACGTTAGGTGTAGGGAAAAGGAAAACACGGTTTTGTTGGATAAAGGATATTTTACTGGTGGCGAGTTAAAAATCTTGATCAATTACATGTACTATACAATGTTGCTAAGCCAAGACTAGACTCGATCTTAAGCTAGAAACAAAATAACAAAATAACAAAAACATAAAATAAACATAAAATGAAACGGGATGGTAGTCCGTATGTTTTTTCTATTTTTCATTTTCTCATTTTTTTGTGTTTTTTTTTTTTTTTTTTTTTTTTTTTTTTTTGCCCTACCATCCAAAATAATACATCATAGGGGCATTGCATCCCCCTTACACTTGAACTTTTACATAACTTTACAAATACTAATCTAATGACTCGAATTAAGATAATTGAAAAACTTGGAGTACTTTTAAAACATTTAGCACATATGGGGGTAATAAATGATGTTCATCCCCATTACTCCATTACACTAGTACTTTACCCATGAGTCCCAATCGTCCCAAAACAATATGTACAAGGATATGACTCGACTTAGCAACCATGTAATCAACTAGATAATTAACTTGGGTTTAAACAAATGTTGTCACAATAATGCACTAAAAATGAGTGCATACAAGGTAGGCTAAGGCGATTTGGGTGTACATTTTAGTGGGGTGTAACAAATTCTTCCTTTAAGTAAAATGCTTAAAGGTCGAAACGAAAAGATAGGCTCTGAGGGGTGTACTAGGGGTATCGTGTACTAAAAATGAGTACAACGCAAAGGGTGTGGGAGAATTACTTGACCAATGTAGCCAAAGTAATTATAACAAAAACACAGGTGTAAAACAATGGGTTAATCCTAATGCCTCTTATCATGTAGTAAATCTAACTACACGAATGTAGTCTCACTTGTGGCCTTGGAATGGTCCTAACGCAAGTTCTAGAATCTAAGTGCTACCGGTACACACATCATAGCATAAATGCTTTTCCTACCAATTCTAGGGGTGAACCTCACATATTTGGGGGTGGAAAAATTTTTAGTGGTACGGTTTTTGTGCTAGTCATATAACTCCTATCCGTGAGACGCTCATTAAGATCAAAGTTTCACTCCTATATGTTGTAAAAAATTTTAAATTTGGCACTAAAATTGCCCTAACAGGTATTTATCTCAGTTTTATTACACATCTACTATTAAACAAACAAAAATCAAGCGTAATAGTATTCTCTAAAATCGTACTTTTACCCTCCCCTTACACTTAAGATGAACATTGTCCCCAATGTTCAAATAACAAGATGTAAAAGAAAAAAAAAGTAAAAGAATGAAATCAAATACTCCCCTGATTCGCTCGGTGGATAATGAAATTACACGGTTAGATCTTCCTCCAAGGAGAATGTTGAAGCTCCATGACTAATGCATCGCCATAAGCTTGATCCAAGACATTTCCTTGTCCAAAATAACCTGTTAAACCTGAGAAAACAAACACGAAAACCTGCATAACAACGGCGGGATAAATCTATATATAAGGATATAATGCTTGTGGAATGATAACTTTGCAGATTCCTGGAGATTATAAGTTGGAGATTTTAATAAAAACTTTTTTTTAAAAACAAAACTTTCAAAAATTTCTGAAAATTAAATCTGACGCCGTCAGGTTATAAACCTTGACGCCGTCAGAAATGACCTGACAAAAATTCTCATTTTAAGTTTCCGGAAAATTTCTGGAAAAACCTTTACCTTACTTCCTGGAAATCCTGCAAAACATCATTATGACTCGATACAAGCATTTGACTCAAACAAATACGAATATATATGTTAATTTATTATTATTACGATTCATGTTAATTTGTGTTCTAATAAACCGATTTAGATTTCCCTTACACTTAACTTTTGCAAAATACCTTTATATGTAGTTAAGACGAAGTTAAAAACAAAATAAAGCATTTTCACAAATTAGTTTTGAACATGAATCAATAATGATAAAAATTAAACACACATACGGAAAATAAAATCAAACAAACAAATAAATAAACACACAAAGCAAATAAAACAAAAAAAAGCTTGGGTTGCCTCCCAAGAAGCGCTTTTCTTTATTAACGAGTCTTGTAGCTAGACTCAAAGTCACGGGGTCTACGTTTTTCCGTTTTGCTTCTCAATTGCCCCTCTAATCATCCTAACAACCTCCATATCAATTTTGTATTTAGGTCCAAGGTTTAAGCAATCTTTATAATAAAGGCTTCTCTTATTCCAAACATGGTCCATGCCTTTTTCTTTATCCTCTTCATTGATGTCCTCAATCGCACCAATGTTGTCCATGTCAAATCGAGGCACAAAACGAAATTCATTAACCCGATAAGGCATCCTATATGTGATCCTATCTATGTGATTAGAAAACTGAACCGTGCCTTTCAAACGGTCATACCTTAAATTGGATGCTTCGATAAATGGCTTACCTAACACAACGCGAGATAGGCGGCAGTCAACAACACTTGCCATATCTTCCAAAATCATGAAGTCGGTGACAAAGGTAAAGTTCCCAACAAGGATATGTATATCCTTAATCCTTCCAACGAAGTTGCAAACTCCGCCTGGACACTTGGGGTCCATCCTAGGCTCAAGTGGTGTGTTTATGATTTGGCTATAAAGGCCTGAGGACATAACGTTGATTGGGGATTCACAGTCAATGTAAGCATGCTCAACGTATTGGTACCCAATCATACATGGTATCTTCACATTCCCGGGATCACCTCTCTTAATCTTTGGGTCAATTCTAACAAAAGGTGGTCGGAGGGTTATCAACTAGGTTGTTATAGTAAGCAATCTCCTCCTTAGTGGGGTATTCATTGAAACAATCATCCAACCTAGGATCTACCTTTACTTCCTCAATTTTCTCAATCAACTTATCAACCGTAAGATTATTACGTTCTAAGTAATTATCCGAGTATATGGCGGTCCCTAAGTTGTTCAAGGCATAATCAAGCTCTATATCAATCATTCTACTGAGCTCCCTGAGCTCACTAATCTCATTCTCAAGTTGGCTACGCAACAAAGCCACTTCGCCAGGTGTAAGGGGTGGATTCGCGTTTTCCATAATGGCAAACTGAATAGTTAATGAAAATCTGTTACGAACAAAAGCACAAAGAAAATAGATAGACTAAAGAAATCCTAGAAAAATAAAATAAAAATCTCACTAGAAAGGAATCTAGTGAGTAGACCTAATAGAAATAAAAATTCAACCTAAACAATAACTATTCCCCGGCAGCGGCGCCAAAAACTTGATGCGTGGTTTTGTAACCTTACAACAGGTTTTACCTCTCGAGGGATCTCAAGAGGCTTACAACCCCACCAGGCAGTGTACCTGACCGATGTAGTATAGTGTAGTGGTAAGTATGGGGGATTGATCGTTCTCCACAGGGAATAGTGTTCGTTAGGTGTGAAAGACTACTCTAATTAGGTCTAAGGGTTGAGGAAGATTCTTTTTATGTTTTTATAATTTTTATGAAAGCAAGTAAAATCACGGGTTTGAAGGAGTGGGCGGAATTAGTTGCTAGTCAACTAACCCAAATAACTACAAATGCAAATAAAATAAATAACTGAAAATAAAATGTTGGTGAGAAACTTATGTGTAGAGAAATGTGTTTACTTAGATTTCCTTACTCCCTAACTATCTTTTACCGGTTAATTAGTGTGTATTAGTCGCGTGGATGACGGGTGTATTCCTTAATACCATTCGTGGGGTGGCGTACTTACTTCTCCAACTCTACAAACTCCTACTTCACTCCTATGTCGAGCCGGCTAGGAAGCTCCTAACATGGGATCACTAGAATTCGCTTGTGCATTAAATACAACCATAAAAACCTTTAGTACGCATTTGGTTCATGTTTCTTAAGACGTTCAAGCAAGTTACCGAATAGGAAGTTAGCCAGTTTTCTTAAGCCTAACATAGATAAACAATCATCCAATACAACTAACAACACACTAATAACCAATAATCAATAGCTAGGTTTCATTAGATCTAAGCAAACACAAGATAAATTTAGCCTAACATGTTAAACAAAAGACAAGAATAAGATAGAATCAAACAACACATAGACATATTGAATGATTAATTGAAAACTTATCTTTCAATGTAACATGGAAGATCCCAAGGCAAAAAGCCTTGAAAAATAAGCTAAATTCGTCTTAGGGTTTTATCCCAAAATTCCACACACTAAGCTCTCTCTTAATGACAAAAAATTAGAAAACTATATATAGATTTTTGGATCTGACGGCGTCACGTTATGGAGTGTGACGCCGTCACCTCGCCGCTTCTAGGGTTCCCGGATGACCTTCTTGACGCCGTCCCTCTTTAGCTCTTCAAAAATCCATTCTGGCTTATCAAGGCTTGACGCCGTCGAACCTTGAACGTGACGCCGTCCCCTTATGATTTAAGCCGTGACGCCCTCGATCAAGTTAAAGCGTGACGCCGTCAGAATTTACATGCTATTTTCACTGGCTTATCATGAGTAAATTTCACGTCCACTTTTTCTTGCCAAGGCATGACACCGTCTGGGGTTAAATGTGACGCCGTCAAAGGTAACTTTTGGCCGATTTTTGAGACTTTGCCGTTTCCTTCACTTTTATGCTCCAAAAACGTCCAAAATGCCTCCTTTTCCAGATTTCTCCTCAAAAGTACCTAAAATGACAAAAGGAACGATTTAGGGCAATATTTGATCAAATAAATACGATTTAGGGCTTAAATGACCCCTTAAAAGCGGTACACTTTTCGCTTCATCAATACACATTATATTTCACCTGAGTTGTCACATTACACTTATCGTTTTCTTGTCAACTTTACGTTATTCTCTTATTCCATTTTACACATGTTCATTCTTTTAATGTTATCTATTTCAATCCCGGTTGACTCACCTTAATCTTGGCATGGCTTAAACCACCATTAAACGTGAATTAGTTTCTAGACCATATATTGGTCTTACGTTGTAATCTAAAACTCATTCATCTATCCAGTTTCTAACACTTCATGTCACGACAAGAATTCTAGTCATGACTCATCTAATTCAGGTTCCCTTGCAGTTTACTTTTTCAACTTATTCTATACATCACATTATAACACCCATTCATAATCACCTTGCCTATAACAAAATAACACCTTACACATAAACGACAAACATATTAGTACATACTTAATCTCATTCACACTTAAAGTCCACATTTGATCGTTCTTTTCGTAAAATAAACGTCACTAAACATTTATACTTCATTAATCTATTATCAAATTATGATTTAAAACATTTGAACATATTTACGTCATACCCCTTGTCTATTTTCATTGAGGTACTTACTACTTTACCTTATCAATTTATGCAATGGCTACTTCATGTATTCTTCATTACCTATACATTTCTTTAGCATCTTATAGTTACATATTTCATCCATACATCTTACCCGAGCATCTAAATCTTCGTCACACACTCATACTTTATATGCTTAACGTTCTCATAAGGACAAGTCTTACTCAATCCTATAACCCTTACTAGGTCATCATTCCTTCAAACACAATACATACAAATCATTCGCCAAACCACAATGTATACAATTTAAGTAATCTTGATATTCGATGCATTATATTATAACATACTCCTTACTTCCAACACTAACCACAAGTGTCCTCATAACAAAAGATACATTATACTAATCCCAAACATCAGATCGCATCAAAAGGGCTTTACTCTATGCAATACAATGAATATCATTCACTTACATAACACTTAGCATGATAAACCCATCGTAGGGTTATTTTACTTATACGTTAACACTATAAGTCACATACGCTCTTAATAATTGAATACATAAAACATATCTTGTACTCCATCTCATATTTAACAATCTATAACCCGTGCCTAACTCATTACTTTTATAATCACTACACATTGCTATGATTACGTTACATCTAAGCCATAGTCTAATCTCATTATTACTATAATCACTTTCACATTATACCACTAAGGCATCTATTTCCCTGCATTACTTAAACTTAAGCTCAACGCGTCTACGAGTGGTTTAAGTTCAGGAAACCTAAAGTGGAAACATAATTCACTTAAACCGAAGCTCTGATACCAAGTTGTTACACCCCGTGCCCACTTAGACCAAAAATTAAAACTTTTTGCGCGGAAACGCTTGACTTTTACGGACATTCTGTTACTCTTTCGACCATTTATAAAAATACATAAATATTCAGACCTTGAAACTATTTTTATATGAAACTAGACTCAATTACCTTCAAAACGACGGGTGGCGCGACCAGTAACGACTTACGGTTTAAAATATATGATTTTTCAAAAATTGCCAAAAATCTGAAAAATGCCTCCCAACTGCCGGTTGGGGTCCAAACCACCGGTTGGGATCCCAACCTCCGCGGTTCAGTCTTTATGTCCAAAAAGAATTTCTCCCAACCACCGGTTGGTGACCTGCAGATTTCCAAAAACTTATGTTTTGGCCCTTTTTCATGATATACAACCCATACCACATCCGTATTACGTCAAACTTAACCAAAATCATTAACTTAACATAATAAACTTGTTTAATAACCAAATGACCCGTTCACAACCTAAAATGGGTTAAAACACACTTATGCTAAACACCCCTTTATTTATCATAATAAACACTTTAAACCATTTACAACGCGAACCGTTAAACATGCTTGACTTTGACCTATTACAACATGACTTTGACACTTAACTATGAGCACATAACCTTTAAACGACTCACGGGGCCTCAACGTTGACTCGAGCTCGGTATTTCTAACTAAGCTCTAGCTTACTTACATAACCTCTAGCCTTCCGCATAATCACGCCTCAAACCATATTCCAAGCCATCGTACTATCACATGAACCTACAAAACGGTTAGACAACTAAACCGTAAGCACAAAGGCTTAGTAAGTAAAATGATTATAACATACCATTATACTTCAATCAACACATAAGCATCATATACATTAAACACTTACTTTACGGGCTTACTACTCCAAATCTCATCTAATACATAACATCGACTTATACCACAACATCACTCATCACGTAGGCCACATTCATTACACTTAAGCATATCTCAAGTCCTTAATACTTAACACAAAACATACATAATACATATATGTTAGCAATCCATATAACACATGTCACCATCATTTTACTTACCTTAGCTCCAAGCTAAGTACATCAAGGCCTCATCATCAACCTTATCATCATCATCATAAACACCCTAAGTCATAACATCATACAAACACTTAAAACACATAACATAATAACTATAACTATGGTTTATGCAACCATTAACTTACTTCTAACCATCTCTAATCATCATATAATCATATATTGATTATATGATAATCAATCTCATCATTTACTAACTTAAACCCATTATCAACACATCACATAATCATCATTACCTCTTAATTATACTTAAAACACCATTTACCCATCCTTCCCAATTCATCAATTAAGACTAGATAAAGAGATTACTTACTTGGGAACTTAATTGAGGCTCATCTTCATGAAAGGGTAACATAATCTTCCTCCTTGGATCACTAGCACCAAAATAGGTTTTCCCTCCTTTTTCTCTCTTTCTCTCATAACCGGACCAAACATACACACCTTTCTATAATTGTGATGAAATGCCTAGAAATTTCTAGGCTAAATCATTGTTGGGTGCAAGTTTGTCCAAATGGCAAGAATGGTCCTTAAAGTCTCGTTTCTATTATTTTGGCCCCAATACATACTATTACACATTTAACATATGACAACTTAAGCACTTGAAGTATATTTCTTTCTATTTTGTCACATGATATTTTCCATAACCTAATAACACATTCTTTGACCATAAGGTTGACTATCGGATTTGACTTCCACGTAACTTTGTTGACTAACCAATCGCATTAAACCTTAGTCAACTCTTCTAGGATGGGGCCTAGTTGTATCTGGGAAACGGGTCTAACATCTAGAAGATTATGCACCGCGTTTTCCATCAGGTACACAAGATGTTTGATCTTGTTATCCATTGATTTGTAGTCTGAAAAAAGTGTGTCGTAAGTAAGTTTTGTTGCAACTATAAATAAAAGCAATGTTGGCAAAATGTGTAGTTCAAGCAGGTTAGGTAATGGGTCAAAAAGGCTTGACTTAGTACGGGTTGGGATTACTTCAGCAAACCCGCAAAAAAACTGTCACAAAATATTTTTAACTTCCACTAAATATAGCGATTCATGAGGTTTTAGGAATTTAAACACAAGACTGGTTGCCCATTTTATATTTTGTTGAACTTATAAGTTCAAAACACTTGACACATTAGCAATAAAACATGACCCAAATCGCCCAATTTGTATGTAAATGGGTCAAAACTAAAATAAAAAAAGAGCATCTAGCTTTTAAAGTCAAAACAAAAGTGAGATTGTTCAAGCACCTGCAATCCTGGCTTCAATACCAGGACAGTTCGTCCAACTCAGTCACAAAAATTGGCTCTGAATAGTTTCCCAATTTCACCTTCAATTGCAACTTCATGCTAAAAAATGAAAATAAACTTAAGTTATTAGCGCAAGTCTAAATTTAGATAACTTGACATTAATGGAAGTATTGTTAGCTACCTATATAAGAGATAAATATGACTTCCTACTATAAGTGCAAGACGGCTTCCTACTATTTTGTCAAATTATAGAACTATTTATTATGTGTCAAATAATCTCTGAATAATACGATTTCGGAGGTAAACTATGAGCGACTTTCAACCTGTTTGATTGTTTCCCTTTTAGCTAAATCTTTAGAGTTGACCCATTTAACCAGATTTAGAGTTGAGATAATACCCAACCAAGTTGACCATGCAAACAGGTCAAAATTGCCACATCAACTTTCCTATTTACATCAGAATCATTAACATGGACTCATGAATGAAACATCAATCACTAACCGAACGAATTTCTTCGGGCTTATAGGTTGATCTCCACGCAAGTGTTTCTTCCAACATATTTTTTGCTTTGTCTACATTCCAATTCCGGGCTTCTAATATCTTCTCAAGCATGCATCAGCGCAGTACAGTGAGTTACGTCCAGTAAGTGGTCCAAGAGCAGCTATAAGCTCATTATCCTGCAGTCACCGGAAGATACATCAGCAGCCACCATGAGGTTGTTATTCTGAAAACCATTTGTCAAAATATTCTCACAATCAAATAAAGTTATTGAAATCTTGACCTGTTAACTGACCCATCCGTTTTGCTAACTCTAAAGTTCACTAACCTATATTATAACTTCACCGAAATCTTGTTATGCATGTATTGTATATCATCCACAAACCCAAATTGAGCTTTAACAAATTGTTGAAATTTTGAAATTCTAGTATCCTAAGTTATGACATAGTATTTATTTATTATCGAAATAAAATTACCAGAGACGCATAACAGAAGCAGAATTGTTGTTTTGGATGGTCTTCGGTATAAGAAAAATAGCATCCATTTACATTTACAACTCGTTTGAAGTCCCATACAACACAACTTGATCATTAAGCAATGGGCCAAGAAGCTGATATGCGATATCTTGCAAGGTGTTCATTGCGTTTTTATTTGCTTCCATTAAGCAATGGCCGTTGCAGGTTTCTTGAAGTTATAATAACACTGTAGTGCAAAAAAGTAGAGTTATAAGTTACTTTTTGCAGCAAGTTAATATTTATGAGAGAATGTCATTCACGGAATCATGGTGTAACAAAATGGGTGTAGAGATAAGAGTTGTCAAGAAGAATGGACCTTGGACTCTAATGCAACTTTATTTGATACTTGGTACACCTATAGATGTACCACGAGAAAATTACAAACTAAAGTATGCAGATCATAACTTGAAGGTTAGCAACGAAATTTTTTCAGTAAGTGATTTATACAAATTTTGAACTTGGGCTTGGTTTACTTTAAAAAATTGATAAAAGATAGCGTCACTCCATAGAATAAGTGAGTATATATTGAAAATCCTTAACAGTTGAAATAGTGTCGAGTATTATAAACATGTTAGATCAAACTTATGTAACAGAATTTTGTATGATATAATGACATGGATATATGGTCAAAAACATATATGGCAAAACTATATCTTAATATGTTTTAGCTTAGAGGTCCAACTTTTTGTTGGTCTGTAACTTTATAGATATGACACTCACTCTGCAATTCTGCATGCTTGATATGTATGGTTAAGTTTTTACATATTTAAGTGATCACTTAAGTTTATACTTTGCTCCTTAGCATGTGACTTAATCACATGTTAGACATTTACATGATAAAATAAGTTCTAAATAACTCCTCTTTGATCCACCCTTCAAACTAAAATCACAAGGCCCAATCCGAACTGTCCACTCCATCCCAAATCTCATCCCTGATTTGTACACTTCGTATGTTCTACACCATATTTACCACAAAATCTCTATATACCTCATTTTACTCGTCTTTAGTGTCACTAAGTTGAAAGCCAAATAAGACAAAATGTGTTTTTGAGATATAAAGACTAACCAATACCTAAGAGCCAAACAAAAGACATTGACCAAGTAGAGGTATCACTCCACATTAAAGAGAAATTTCAATGAAAGCAAACTCGAATCTTTGACAATAACTGTCTTAATTCACATAAACATACACCTTTATTGAATCCACGTCTTTTCCCCTAGATTAAATAAACTAATGATCAGGATTATACAAATGGCGCACGGCAACCAAAGGCAAAACTTTCTAAAGGATATATATACATACAATATCTGATAATATTTTGGAGAACCAAAATAAAATATTGTTTATATTTTGGCCCTCCTTTTAATCAATGATGCATATAATAAAAGTAGCTAATTCTAGTTTAGCAATATGTAAATCAACCTGCACTTTGCTTTTTTCTTAGTAAGAAACTAACACAAACTTCAAATTTCGACTTCCTTTTTCATATTTAAAGTTTACTATGTCTTAACAATACTAATAGGGACCTAACAAAAACTAACCATTTTAACATAAATCATATGTTAGTTAGAACCTGTAAAGTGATAATGAGATAAACACATCAATGTAGTGCCAAAAACTTCTCAAAATCTGACCCCTTGACTCTAAGTTGTTATACGTTAAAGTTACACGCCAATCTTATTCTATTATGTTCGATAGTAAAAATACTTTATCATCAACATCGGGTTCATTCTTTTGATGACTTTCCCTATCCTTGTATGGTCGTAAAACGGATACCTAGGCATGGTCAACACGAATAACTTGGATCAATAGTAGTAGTACTTACAATAACACCTCTGTAAGAGGAAACCTTAGATGATGACAACTACCCAAATTGATAATGCCTACTTTCAAAAATTGCACCGCATCTATGGGTAGGGCTGAGATAACTCGACTTCAAACCAACCCAACACTTTAAGACTAAGCTTATAATTAGTGTGAATTACTACATAAACACCTATGTAGCTACTTGATCATGAATTTTATAAGGTGGACTCAATCTATTTAAGCACATGGCTGCAATATGTTTCCTTTATTATATACTCCGTAAAAGATTAGCCAAAATAAAAGATTGACTGATAAATCCTTCGTCTTAAGATAAATATAAGTGTTACTCGTTTTAATTGGTTAAGGAAACATATAGAGATTTTGTTTTATAAATTAAATTTCATCCCAAAACTATTTTCACCTTTATAGTTTCTCTGTTTCATCAATATCATGTGATTCAATATATAATGCATCACATAAATTACTATATCGTTAACTCAAATCATTGTCATAAAGAAAATTGTAAAACTGATGATGAATAAAAAGTTAGTCATGGTATCAAACATTATAAAGTTCTTTTTACAGATCACTTTGATTCCACATGCAAGAAAACAGTCTTCTTCATTCCAATGATACCAAGTATTAATATTGCTTTAAAACCATGTCTTTAATGAACAGAATTTTGTAGAAGTGTAGAACATGAGCATAATGAAATGTTTATTAAATCCAGCACAAGGGTATTAATGACATCCACATAAGATCAGACAAACACATTATTGAACAAATAAAATAGTCAGAAATCGAACCTTAGTTCATGACAGATAGGAACCGGATTTGACTACTCTGGAGGATAAATTGACAGCTTAAATTCATTGCTCCGCATATGTCGTTGTTGTTTCTGTTGCCTTTGCTTTTGTTGCTCAATTAACTGAGCAGACTTTTTAATAGGAGTATGATATGACTTCATGGTCTGCAGTGCAGATACATCCGCCAAACCATGAGGAATAGCCAACAGGTCAGCGCATTGCTCAAGCACAATGTGTTCAAGTCTAGGAAACTGATGAGTGGAAGCCATCCACTCCTTTAAATCGATTTTCCCAAGTCGAAAAAACTTTAAGCAGACGAACCCCGCCGTCAAGTGGTTCCCATTTAGGTCCCTTGAATGCATACACTTTTAACTTTAGCACTTCAAGATATGGCAGCATGCCAATTGTAAATATATGCTTCCAATCGAATAAGGTGTCTGACAAAGTCGACTTGGTCAAATGAGGTGGAAATTTGTACAATGGTGGAAGAACTCTCAATTCACCTTTAGACGGCGGGTGATTAGGCGTGGGAACATGTCATTCATTAACCTACTTAAGGAACCAAACCTATGGATCTTATTTAGCCTTACTTGATGGAAGAAACAGACGTCCAGTAGTGAGTATAATCCGTTTAGTGAGTGGTACACTTACAATAACCTTGAATCATAAGCCAAATCAACCGAACTAGTTGGTCGATAGGAGTTTGGTTCAATAAAAATCAAAGAAAAAGAAAAACTAAATATCAAATGAACCATTCTCAACCATTCATTTTTTATCAAAATAATAAAATAAACTTTCAAATACATTTTTAAAAATTAAATACCTCACAAACCATTGATCGTTAGACGAAACTAATCATACCATCACGACAAGCATAAAATTACCTTTAATTTGATATCGCACATCATATACTTTCGACGAATTTTTTCCGGCTTTTTTGTGGGTTTAGGGTTTACGATTATGGTTTAGGGTTTTAGGGTTTATGGGTTTGACTTTTTTAGGTTAAGCTTTTTAGGGGTTAAGGGTTTAGGTTTCTATGGTTTAGCGGATAGGGTTTAGGTTTTTTGGGTTTAGCGGTTAGGGTTTTTAGGGGTTAGGGGTTTGCGGTTTTAGGGGTTCATGTTAGGGTTTTAGGGTTTAGTGGTTAAGGTTTTTAGGGTTTAGGGGTTAGGGGATTTAGGGTCTCGAGTTTAGGGTTTTTAGGGTTCAGGGTTTGTAGTTTAGGGGTTGTGTTAATACGAAAGAGTATTTTTAAAAATTTTCATTTATAGTGTAATATATCGAAACACACAAAAAACAATAAAAAAATAAGTTCGTCGAAAGTATACAATATTGGATCTCTATAGAAAGATAAATTTATTCTTGTCGCAAATGTATAATTAGTTTTATCTAACTATTAACGGTTTGTGAGATATTTAATTTTTAAATATAAGGATGAAAGTGAATTTAATTAATTTGATCAAAAATGGATGATTGATATTGATCCATTTGATCTTTAGGTTTTCGTGATCTTTATTGATCTCACCCTTGTTCGATAGTTGCATACACAAGACAGAAGACAGTAACTATCAAATTCAATGCTCCCACAACATAAGAAAAAGTAAAATAACCTAAAAATCAACATTTAAACCCATGACGGATTAACCAAGTAATTAGAGCACCAATTAAACCCTAATCCTCTTACTCTCTAATCTTCATCCTTACCATCGTTATTAATTAAATTCGAGCTTTAGTCAAACCCTAATTTTTATCCCCAGAAACAAAACTAACAGCAAAATCACAAACCCTTTTAAACAAAATCTATATTTTAGATATTGAAAATCATACATTTAGGCCTTTTTATTTTTTTTTTTATTTTTGTTCTTCCATTGGCTCGAATTTTGTTTTAGGGTTCGAATTGGGACAAAGCTTTGAAAGAAAACTTGGTTGGGTTGGAAGTTGGAACTGTGGGTCGAATTGTTTTGTGGTTTTGTTTTTGTAAATTTTATTTTTGACCCTTACGCTTTTGTAAATTACCCCGTCTTTTTAAAGTTTTGTTTCTTTATATTTATGGAAACATATACTTTTTTACCCATTTTTTTTTAAAAAAAAAACGAATGTTTATAGATTTGGACTAATTTAGGAAATATTTATTTATTTTTTTCTTTTATAAACATCTTTTAAAAAAATACAATTAATTCATTACTAAATAAGGAAAGGTTGAGTTTTTTGAAATGTGAAAGTCACCACTTGGGGGTTTGTTTTATTATATAAAAGATTGTGTTTCTTATGTCGATCACATTTGTAATGAACTAATTGATAGGTACTAAAGATGAAGCTGACGGAAGATCCGTTCTGAAGCACCCTGATAACGCTTAAATCTAACATGTTTTTAGGTGCATTATTGCTAGTTTTGTGCATCATATTTGGTTATATTTGTGTGTATTTGTTGCTAAATGATGAAAAAGTGTGTATGCAAGTAAATATAGCCAAGTACAAGAAAAGTTGAGGAAAATACGAAGAAATGAAGAGATTATGCACATAAGGAGAATTACGAGAAAGAAACCACATGATACTTCAAAGAATTGATTAGACCAAGACTTCTATGCCTTATATATCAAGAAAAGATCTAGTTCTATGAAAGAAATTAGTGGTACAGCAAAGGATCAAGCACGTAACGAGAAGAGAAAAAGAGAAAATAAAAGTTGCATGGCAGAGTCATCCATCCGATCGGATGCTGCCCGCATCCGATTTTGATAAATCGTGTTTATAAATTTTAAAACTTGAACACAACGACACGCACATCAAGTTTTTGGCGCCGTTGCCGGGGAATTGTTAAGATTTTCTTGGTAGTTGGGCTTAGTAGTCTAAGTTTTTTTTTTTTTTTTTTTTTTTTAAGTTAAAAAGTAAAAAAAAAAAGTTTGGTTCGGACCAACCGAATCGGATGGATGTCCATCCGATCGGTTGGTGGTCTCGTTAACACTTTTTGTTTTAGTAATTTTTGTTATTTTTTTTTTTCAGTTTTTATGATTCATTAATATTGTGTTTAATTAGTAGAGTAATTAGATTAATTAATTTGGGGTATTAGAAAGTTTTATTATGTTAAATGTTAGTTAATGTAGTTAATTTATTAATTTTAATGTTTGGTAGTTTGATAGTTTTCATTGAATGAGTTTATAATTAGTTTTTATGGTCATTAGTTAAAGAGTTAAAAGTTAATCACATAGTTTAATGCTTGATAGTTAATTGTAGGATTATATTAATTAGTTTTAGTTATTAATTTATTCTTCTTTTTAGTTCTTCTTAAAAAAAAAAAAAAAAAAAAAAAAAAAAAAAAAAAAAAAAAAGGTTTACATTAGTTTAGTCTTATTAAAAAAATTAAAAATTTTTGATCGAACCGATCGGATGCTGCCCGCATCCGATTCGGTTGGTGAGAATTCGTATTTTGCATTTTACCCATCCGATCGGATGGAAGGTGATACCGATCGGATAGTTGCCTCGGTGTGATTTTTTTGTGATTTTTTATTTTTAGTTGTTTTGATGTTTTGATAGTTTGAAGTTGTTTGTTAGCTTGCTTTGGTTTGATATTTTGATATGGTTCGATTATAACTAACCCTCACGCTAATAGTTTGGATTTTTGTTTTGTGGTTATGTTATAGTTAGTGCTTAAGTAGAATGGAGAGTTTAAGCAATATTTCGGAATATTTGAGACATTTGGAAGAGATGTTGAGAAATTCAGGAGATTCTTTGGAGAAGTTGGAAAGCATTTTGGATGAAGCTAAGATTGGTTTCGAAAGAAAAGAAGAAGTTGGCGAAAGCATAGTGTGTTTACCTAAGGAGAAAAGGGTGGTTGTGTTTACGCAAGCACCCCCTAAAGAGTTTGATGTACCATTTATGAGGTATGCTACACCATGTGGTGTGGAAGGAGTTAAGGCTTGGGATGCTCAACTTAATATGGAATATGGTGAGAATTACATTACGGAAGAAATGCTTAGTAAGCTTGGCTTTGTTAGGCTTGATTATGAGAATTATGGTAGGAAGATAGTGAGAGATGTGAATGTTAATATTCATGGTCATGTTTTCAAAATTGATTTTGTTGTGTTGGAGTATGGAAATGCGGGTGAACCGGAAGTTATGTTTGGTAGAAATTTTATGGTAAAAACTAAATGTAGGGTTGATTTTGCTATGGGCGAGATGAGAATTGATGTAGATGATGATATGGTAGAGAAGAAGGAAGGTAGAGGAGAGATTATTAAAATGGGAAAGGCTAATCGCAAGAAAACACCACTTAACAAACTTACCCAACCCTCCACCCCTAAGAATGAGAGTAGTTCATCTAGTTCATCACCCAAATCACCTCAAGAAGTTAAACCATTGACTCAAGAACAAAAAGAAGCAGTTTTGGAGAACTTGGAAATGAAATTTAAGGAGCTTATGGAAGAAAAGCCGGTTATAGAAGTGTTGAACAATTACATGGTTTATCGTAAGAAGTTAGATGCGGTTATGATGGCAACAGCTAGGCTAGAGGATAAGAATTTTGATGAGTTTGCAAGGGAAAGGATAGTTGAAAATGGGTTGCCTAAGAAAGAGAGCGATCCGGGAAATTTTCTGTTACCCATTAAGGTGAATGGAACCGATGCAATGTATGCATTGGCCGATACAGGAGCAAGTGTGAATGTGATGCCATACCCGTTGTACAAAAGATTAGGACTTGGTAATCCTCAACCAAATCAATATAATCTTACTATGGCTGACAATTCAAGAGCAAAAGCAATGGGAGAAGTGAAGAATGTTAGAGTGCAAGTAGGATATCAAGCTTTCTTAGCCGATTTTCTTGTGCTTAATATCCCCGAAGATAAGGAGTTACCATTGTTGTTAGGAAGAACGTTTTTGAGAACTTGCGGAGCTATTATAGATATGGGTAGAGGTACTATGACTATTAGTGATGGGATCTTGAAGCATAGCTACTATCCTAAACCTAGAGGCAAGATTATTAAGGAAGTGCATGAAGATGAAGAAGAAGAAGACCATTTAGGTTGTTTCGAAGTTGGTAGAGATGAAGAGGGAAGGCCTAAATATGGGCCGGTTGTCCCTAGTTACTTTGGTATTGAAGATGAGTTGGAAAGAGCATTAGCTATGGAGGTTTTCTATAACCCATTTAAGAATGTTTTTGTGTTCCATAAATTGACAGATTTTCTTGGATCCTTACCGGTTCAATTGAAGAATTTGGAATGGGGACCCGAAGGAGCTAGTGTTTACAAAAAAGAAGAAGGTGATGGAGAATGGCATGTGAAGTTTGATATAGTTTGCCCGGATGGAAGGAATTTTGCAAGGAAGTTTAAAACACAAATGACTAACCGAAAGTTATCTGGCAAATTTCAAAGTGAAGACATCTTGAAGCATGAATACTTTGAAGGTTGAAGGTTGAAGAGCAAAAGATGAAGAATAAAGCACAAGGCTTGTGCCAATGTTTGTTTTGTTTATTTTTAATGCATTTTTAATAGTAGTTTAATGTTTTGCATTTAAGTTTGATTTAAGTTTAAGACCTTTTGGTTACCTTGTGGTTTTATTAAGTTTTAATCTATGGAGTTAAGTTTTGTTTTAGAAGTTGTAGAGATAGATTGGATAACAAGTTGGGAGAATAAGTGTGTTGGTGGTATTTTTCATACTTAAAGTGAAGTCTTTTAAAGGAGTCAAATACTTTCCATTTGTTCTTGCAAGTGTTAAAGTGTTGAAGAAAGAAGGAAAAGTGAAGTTTTACAAAAAATTCAATCCGAATCGGTTGGATGAAATACTGATCGGATGGAGTGAAGTATATATACTCAAGATTTCAAAAATCATAAAAACACACACACACTCATTCCACCACACTTGGGGTTCATTAATTCGACCATTAGAAGAGTTCTAAGAGTTGCAGGAGAGTTGAAGGATCATCAATGGCACCAAAACAAGTAAGTAACATCATCAATTTGTGTCAATTAGGTTTTAATTCGAGTTGATTGAATTAGGTCAAAATTTAGGCGTTTTTGATATAGTTCGAATTAAGGCATGATTTTTCTGGAATAGATGGGTAAATGATTGAGGAAATAATTGCAAAAAGAATGAGATGGATTGATTAAGTTTTGAGGAAGAATGAATTAATTGATTTTTTGAATCATATGGGTCAAAACTTTGAATCGATTCTGGGTAGAAATTAATGATTTCCAGATGTTGTTTAGATGTTAATTAGTGTTCCTAGGATGATGCATTATGGATAAGAACATCAATAAGGTTTGATTTCGAATATGTTCATAGGTTCTAAGATTGATCATGCGAGTATGTTATGGATATGATTTAGAGATAAGTGGGATGTGTAGAGACCATAGTGATTGATGAAATGCAGGATAGGGAAGAGTGGAACTAGATAGGATTGATTTGAAGTCGGAAAATTTTTGTTTTGGATACAGTGAATCCAACCGATTCGGTTGCGTGTTGATACCGATCGGCTGGACAAGGACAAAACTCCATCCGATCGGATGGAGAGAGCTACCGATTGGATGGAGCCCTCGGTAAAACTTTTTGAAGATTTTCAAAACGAACCTTTAGGACTTCTAAATCATGTAACCTTGTTTCTTATACTCTTATACTAACGAATAATCATGATTTCTACAGAGGTTTCTTGCAGGAGGATCGAGTTCGTCGCGTGAAGTTGGTAATCCAATTGTGAAAAAGTTTGTGAATAGGAATATCAAGGAGAAGGTTAAGTATACTGTGAATCCAGAGGGCAATGAGAATTTAAAGTTTAGTGGCTTAAGCAGCGAAGAGAAGCACGCTTTTCGTGAGCGCCTCTCGAAGTTACAAGGGCGAAGGCTTGCTATTCCCAGGTTAGTCGATTGGGATTTATTTCATGACTTTGGATGCGAGGTAGAGTTAAGGGACTTGACGAGAATGACATATGTGTATGAAGGAGACGGTTCTAGTTTTGAGGATTATTCGTGGGAGAATGCGTTTAGTATCCACGAGAAAGTTAACCGTGAATGGTGTTTGGAGTTTTTCTCCACGTTTTACTTTGAGAGGAAGGTTGTGGATCTTATGAATGACAAATGCATTTGGTTTAGGCTCTGTGGTAGAGAGCATGAGTTTACTTTGCCTGAGTTTGCCGTTGTTCTTGGCTTGTACGAGCCAGATGATATCACAAGTCGATTGTTTGCATCTCATTTTGTGAGATTAGTAAGGAGGCATAATGATTATGCCGGGTTAGCTGAGTATTGGAACAGTGTTGGTGACCCAAGTTGTACTCGAAGGAATTCATCAAAGCTAAGGAATCCGTTGTTGAGAATTTTACAGAAATTGATAGCTTGGAGTGTTTTGCATAGGACAGGGAGCCGTGACAAGTGCAATCAACCGGATCTTTGGGTGATGAAGTTGTTGGAGGAGAAGAATGGGAATGCGGCTTGGATAATAGCCGAGTATCTTTCAAGGAGAGCACCAGGAATCAAGGACAATAGTGCAATCTGTGGTGGTCACTATGTGACCAAGTTTGGCAAAAAGATTGGGTTATTATGTGGATATAGAGTTAGCGAAGTGTTCAGAAATGTTGGATAGTGAGACGTGGGATGAAAGGAGTTTTAATACGGCATTAAATAGGAAGACACGAGAGTTGGGAGCTTGGATTGAGCCTCAAATGGCTGCACCTCATGGAGCACCACAGCAGCCTTACCAACAACAACCGTATCAACCACCACCTCATGTTGGGAATGTTCATGCCCCGGGTAGTTTTGACTCGGGATGGGGAGATTGGAACCGTGAGCTAAACGAGATTGAGAAAAGGGACGTGTGGAGAGATTCAATGATGTTGAGGCAAAATTACAACTATGATTACTCAATGCCGATGCTTCAACATGTGGCTCAACAAGCCGATTATGAGAGTTCCTAATGTTGGGAGTTCGAGTTTTGATGTGGGCGGTTCTTCAAGGGGTGCTGGAGAGAAAAGACAAAGGTACACAATTTTTGAGGGTGATGAGAATTATGAAGATGAGAATGAAGAGAGTGAAGATGAGAGGGTTAATCCGGACATGGATTACGATTGATCGATGGTTGATTATGACTATGGTTTCAAAACAATGATGGTTGAACTATTTTCTATTTTCTATTTCTACTACTTTAACTTTAACTCTTGTAGGATTTATTTGTTTTAATTTTGGTTTGTTTGGATTATTTTTTTTTTCTATTTTTATTTTATTATGTTTTGTTTGGTTTATTGTTTTTGTATTTTGTTTTGTTTGTTTCGAGCATAGTTTGCAGTGTTTGCAGGGGAAGAGTTGACGGAAGCTTAGTGTTGATCAATATTTGGAGTTGGAAGAACTCATGAGATTACTTGTGATCAACTAGGCCTATGCTAATTTTTTTCCCGGGTAGTTTTTATTTTTATTTTTTTCTATTTTTCTTTCCCATTTCCTTTACTTTGAAGTTAGTTTTATTACATTGAGGACAATGCAAAACTTAAGTGTGGGGGAGGGAAGAAAATAGGAAAGATTGGTTTAATTTTTAATGTTTTTTTAGATTTTGGATTTCAAGAACTAGAATGTGTGAATTTATTCGCCTTTGATTTTTCTAGTTGTTAGACAAATTGATTCAATGGTAAATAATAAGGTTATTTGAAATTTTTTTTTTTGGAATGTAGTCAAGTTTTGAGAGTTATTGGTAACTATTGCTAAGTACATTTTACCACCACTTTAAATTGTGAGGATTCATGCCTTATATTTCGTATGAGTGTGCCGGTGATTATGTCGATTCTAGAACTTGTACTTGTTATGCATTACGGTTAAAATTACTTTTCAAGTAATAAAATATATTCAAATAATAAGAGGCAAATTAGGATTTACACCAAATGGCCATCCGTTTACAATACATTTTTTTTTTTTGCTGACCATATTGGTTAGTTGTCCTTAGTAATTGGAACCCATTTGTTAGCATTATATGCTAGATACCCTTAGTTACACCCTTTTGAGCCTATCTTTTCTTTTGATTTAACCCAGAAATCATTGCACCATACACTTTAGACTTTCCCGAATCAAGTCCAAATGAAGTTCGAAACTATTTATTTTTGTTGATTGCATGATTGACCACACTTTGATATGTGTATATGTTGTTCCAATAAAGAAGGAGGTCGCTACTCTTATTTATATTTTTTGTAGCGTGTGCTCATCCAAAGTGTGGGGGTGATATGTTAAAAAAAAAAAAAAAAAAAAAAAAAAAAAAAAGCCAATGAGCTATGTATGTATGAAAATAAGATAGTCAAGGAGCTATTATGGAAGATTGGAGTTAGTATGTAATTCGGAATAATGATCGAAGAAGTTTGGTGGAGTAATCATTTGTGATATAAAGAGTTAGGATAGAATTTGGGCTTGATTCTTGTTTGATTTTTATTTTTATAGAACCAGATCAAATTCCCATGTCTTATCCTTACCCTTACCAATTACTTTATTCGTTGTTAGCTTTCGAGCATTCGGATTTAGTGATGGCTTTGTTTAGATATGTAGCACATGTATGTTCTAGTGACCATCCGAGTTTTTGGGTAGTTGAAAAGCGTTGTTAGCGATCTGGTGAGTAAATTGGTGACCATCCGTTATGCAAGTAACGTCGTTAGCGAACCAAGGCACGATCTAGTGACCATCCGTTGCTTGACTACACAAGGATTCGTTGTTAGCGAGCTATGATGTTCTTGTATGAAATATCTATACATTAGCTAGGTAATCAAAGCCCTTTTGAAGCCTAAAACCCAAATAAAAGACCTCTTTGATGTTTTATTTTGTTGTTTTGATACAAGTACAAGCTTATGGTAAGAGACATGAATCGCGTCTGAGCAATTGAGTGATCTACAATCAAATCCACCATCGAGAGTTGTGTGAATTTAAAATTTCCTTTGTGAGGTGCTAGGTGATGTTATCAAAGCTCGATTTAACTTGCATACATTTCAAGGATTTTTTTTCATGAATGTAATGAAAATACCATTGAGTTCAGTTTTTCTAAAAATTAGACTTGCTCGAGGGCGAGCAAAACTCAAGTGTGGGGGATTTGATAACGCTTAAATCTAACATGTTTTTAGGTGCGTTATTGCTAGTTTTGTGCATCATATTTGGTTATATTTGTGTGTATTTGTTGCTAAATGATGAAAAAGTGTGTATGCAAGTAAATATAGCCAAGTACAGGAAAAGTTGAGGAAAATACGAAGAAATGAAGAGATTATGCACATAAGGAGAATTACGAGAAAGAAACCACATGATACTTCAAAGAATTGATTAGACCAAGACTTCTATGCCTTATATATCAAGAAAAGATCTAGTTCTATGAAAGAAATTAGTGGTACAGCAAAGGATCAAGCACGTAACGAGAAGAGAAAAAGAGAAAATAAAAGTTGCATGGCAGAGTCATCCATCCGATCGGATGCTGCCCGCATCCGATTTTGATAAATCGTGTTTATAAATTTTAAAACTTGAACACAACGACACGCACATCACACTCTTAAGCAACTTCTAATTAGGGATGGCAAAAGCACCCGAAACCGACGGGGAAATCGAAACCCGAACACGTTGGGTCGGGTTCGGGGGCGGGTTGGCGGGTTTGGATGCGGGTTTAGGTATTGATAAAAATTTTTAGCCGGGTACGGGTTCGGTAACGGGTTCTGGTAATACCCGACCGATTACCCGTACCCATACCCGTATCCGTTTACCCGAATCTATACCCGCTTTATTGATATTATAATTAACTAGAATATATATACATTATATATAATTTCTTCCATTATATTTTTTTATATAAGTATCTCTATTACATAGCACATTTTATTTTGTACATGAATTATTCAAAAGCGTTAAATCGTTTAATGCGATATTCATTTTCTTTTACTTTTAAATAATTGAATATATTAGGGTGTTTCCCTTTGTTTTGTCAGTAGATTTTAGTGTGACTTAATCTAAATACCGCCATTTTGTCCATATAATATTCAATTGGGGATAACCGATACCCGCGGAGAAACCCGAAAAACCGATGGATAATATTAACCGGGTATCCGGCGGGTAATGGGCCGGGTACGGGTTTGGATATTATAAACGGGTGCGGGTACGGGTACACTAAAACCCGCCCCAAACCCGACCCGTTGCCATCCCTACTTCTAATGCGCTCGTAACAACTAATGATCCACTTTGTTGGGTTATAAAATTTGTATCTATAACTAACATTTGTTTAACGCAAAAAACCTATCATGTTATCTTTCACTATGTACTTGACGTTGGGTTTGTATAGTTATGATAACTTGACTTTGGGTATGTTTGTTAATTTAAGACTGATAATTAATAGTGACAACAATTATTGAGCTATATAGTGAAGTTATTTGATTTGACTATGGTTACTTCATAAATCTCCACAAGAGTTTGCTAAAATGATTTAGCCAAAAAAGGTTTAATGGTTGTCAAGGCTCTGTTATATGAGTTAGTCTTCGTTGGTTGTATAAAGTATACTGTGTTAAACTTGTACACTTGTAAAGGATAAAGAAACCATAAAAGAAAAAGATTGTTGGGGTGAGAGAGGCTCGAACTCTCGACCTCAGGATCACTCTTATTGCTATGAGACCTACGCGCTAGCCAACTGCGCCACCACCCCCAGATGTCAACTGAATCCAAATTATATATATTAAACACTATTGTACATGTTGCTAGCATCCATTCAATTTACACTATATGCTTTCTTTCTGATCAGAATGATGTGCCATTGTGACCAGGACACCCTTGATGCGAAGTAGCTCTTCGATAGCCTTGCTTAATACCATTCTGTCCTTTGGTGACTCCACGGAGCATGCCACCCCAATTGTTGCGCAAGAAATCACACACTCTTCTATTTTATTACAACTCTTCTCTTCATTTACTTTACATGCTTTTTCTTCATGTTTTTCCTCATCTTTGTTAGTATCTAAAAGCGTTGGTTCAACAATTGCGATCACATCATGAGCTAACGCTGTTTTGACATAGCTATGAAGATTCAGTCCTTGAAACATTGAGTCAGTTGGTCTTTTTCCTGTCATCATCTCTAACAACAGAATACCAAAGCTGTAAACATCGCCTTCTCTTGAAATCTCACTTCCAAGACCATATTCTGCAAATTATGATATTATTAAACACATTCCATTTCAACATGTAACGATTAGAAAAATATAAAAAAATGACTTTCTTCTTTTACCTGGTGCAGCATAGCCAATTGTGCCTCTGAATCCAACTGAGCTACTATGGTTTGTGTTTGACGGTTCTAAAGGAAGAAACTTAGCTATCCCGAAATCTCCAACATGAGCAACCATCTCCTCGTCAAGTAGAATGTTGGTCGGCTTCAAATCACAATGTACTATTGGTTTCTCACAACCTTGATGGAGGTAGTGTACAGCCTGAGCCACATCTAAGGCAATGACGATTCGTTGGAAGAAATTCACCTTTTGAGAGTTGGTGTCACAAATCTTTGTTTTTGGACCCGGATGCAACCACTTTTCTAGATTCCCGTTTGGCATGTACTCATAAACTAAAGCTTTAAATTCATTCCTTTGAAAGTCACTAGATGAGCAAGTCGTTATGATCTTTAAAAGGTTACGATGCCTTGTATTTCTCAAGACTTCACATTCTGCCAAGAAGCTCTTTGAAGCTCCTTGATTTCCCAGATGTAGTACTTTGACGGCTATGACTTTTTGATCTGGATCAGTAACGCCTTTGTAGACGGAACTGAAGCGACCAGTACCAATGAGATTCATTTCACTAAATCCATCAGTTGCCTTGAAAAGGCTTCCATAAGAGACCCGAGGCAGTGATTGCATATCACTACTAGCTTCTGTTGGCTGTGCTTGTCTTTTCCTCCCCCAACAACAAAACAATAAAAATGATGCCATAGCTAGAAATGAAAGAAGAGAGCATATCGAGATTACAACTATAATAGACACCGGAAATCTTTTTTGTTTCTTCGATTTTATGGGCAGACACTTGGGTAGCTGAAGTTCTGGGACCCCTCCACAGAGCATACCATTACCGACAAGTGATACAGCACTAGTATTTGTGAAAACCCCTTTCATAGGTACCTCCCCCTCGAAATTGTTAAACGAAAAATTCAAATAACTCAAGTTAAATTGCTCCAAGAAGCGTGGAATTTGTCCAGAGAAACTGTTGACAGAGAGATCAAGAGATTGGACCCCTCTTAAAGAACTGAAAGATGGAGGTAAAGAACCATGAAATATGTTTCCTTGAAGATATACATACTGGAGGCTAAGACAACTACCAATGCTATTCGGGATTTCTCCATCTAGGTGATTATTGGACAGATCCAAAGTCATTAAGTTTTTGAGATTTCCAATCTCTTGTGGGAGTGGTCCAACCAATTGATTTTGCGACAGATCTAGCACCATCGATAAAGATGATAGCTCAAAAAGCTTTTCAGGGATGCGGCCCTCAAGATGGTTTGCAGAAAGGCTCAAAAAGGTTAAACTTTTGCAGTGTCCGATCTCTGAAGGTATTGTTTGCTGTAGGCTGTTGTTAAAGAAATTTATGATATTAGCCACTGACAAGTTTCCTATGGAATTTGGAATCCCCCCGGTGAAAGAATTATTTTGAAGGTATAAACGTTGCAATTTAAAAAGGTTCCCAAGTGTACTAGGAATTGGACCAGTAAATTGGTTGTTTTGCAGGACTAATAGCTCTAAGCCTACAAGATTCCCAATCGTTGATGGGATAGGGCCATAGATGAAATTTTCACCAAGATGTAGACGAACTAATTGTGTTGAAAGATTTCCAATCGAATTTGGAAGCATACCTTGTATGTGAGTGGCACCAAGAACAAGCTGTTGTAACTTGCTACAATTGACCATTGAATCGATCATGTTCATATCATCAAGTTCCCCATTTCCAATAGGATTCTCGTATAGAAGAATGCTCTCGAGATTAGGCAGTTTTCCGAAGCTAAACCCTATTTTTCCCGAAAATTTGTTGTATGACAAATCCAACCTTATCAAATCTGTCCAATTGGAAATTGATGGTGGAAGGGGACCACTAAACTGATTCATCCATATTCGGAGATGCTGCATACGATGTAGTTTCAAACCTATGTCTAATGGTAGTTTGCCACCAAGTTGATTCAAGCTCAAATCAAGTA
Organism: Artemisia tridentata subsp. tridentata; assembly: GCA_021014915.2. NCBI lineage: Eukaryota > Viridiplantae > Streptophyta > Magnoliopsida > Asterales > Asteraceae > Artemisia > Artemisia tridentata. Next base: position 345,169,227 of record CP139503.1, on the reverse strand, counting down.
TGACTAATGAAGAAAGATTGTAAAATGATGAGGGAATTGTACCAGAAAGCTCGAGTGCTGCAAGCCCAAGGATTTGCAAGTTTCTCAAGTTACCAAAAGATTCTGGAATGGTTCCACCTAGAGGATTTTGTGAAGCAAAAAACTGCTGAAGAGAAGTGAGATTCCCGATGCTTGCAGGTATCCCTCCAGTTATGTTGTTCCTCCAAACAACGAGATCGGTGAGTTTTGCTAGAGAAGAAAGCTCATTGGGGAGCTTGCCTATGATCTTATTTCCATCTAACCAAAGCTTTGTCATGTCGGTACAGTTTGATAAACTAGAAGGTATCGCTCCTTCAAATGAATTATTGGTGAGGTATAAAAACCTCAATCTGGACAAGTGACCGATTTCAGGTGGGATGACACCTTCAAACGTGTTACTAGAAAGTGAAAAGAATCGAAGGAAGCTCAGATTCCCAACTGAAGGAGATAAAGTACCTACCAAGCCTTGAGAACTAAGATCTAACCCAGTGACTCTTCTATGCTTTCTACCACACGTAACACCTTCCCATTGGCAGAAATGGAGAGAGTCGTTCCACATGCCAAGAATGCCTTGGGGATCAAGGGTGATATGTGACTTGATGGCCATAAGTGAAAGATAATCTGTTTCATTCGCGCGTCTTGAGCTAGTCTCTAAGATGACACCGTGTAATAACAACGCTAGACATAGAAGGAGGAATTGTTTCAACATCATTTTACTGTGAAGCTGGTACCTTTCGATGTTTCAATAAGATTCCTACGTAATTTGGGTCACCAAGATAATGGCTTAATGTTCAGAGAAAATGCAAATCTAGAATGTTATTTGAACTAAAGAATGGATGAATGCAACTTCAGAGAAAGTGAAGATTTTGGACTTATGCATGGGATCATCAAACTTGGTCAATAAACTCTAGTCATCATAATATAATATTCAGAGTTATATAATGAATTCAAATGAGTAGATGAAGCAAACATAGAGGAAATGAATTATGTTGTTATCACAGATTTATATAAATAAGAAATCAACATCCTGATCAACACTTAGTCACCAAGCAAAATATAAAATACTTGGTTAACTTGCAAGATAATTTCCAGAGCAAGAGTCAGACTTTTGTCTATTACTCCGTAAAATACACAGACTACAGACAATAAAGATCATGATTTCTTACAGATGAATCAAAAACAGAGAATTTGACCAACGAAGCTCGGTAAATAAAAATGTTACTCCCTCAAAATGGGTTCTCAAATGCTAACTTCAAATTTTTTTTTATATTATTATTATTATTATTATTATTTTCTTTTTTAATAAATATGATTATAGAAAATATCAATTACAATAAGATGGCCGGCAAGCGAAGGGGCAACAAAGCCAAAACGAAGGGGCGATTGTGCTGACCTCATTCCCAAAGAAGTGTCTGTTATAGCGATGAGAGGAGCCAAAAAGGACCAAGACAAAAAACCATCTGCTGTCGTGATTCAAGTTCCCAAGCCTAGAAACTGATTTGCCCAGGATGAGGAAGATTCTCGTAAAACTTATGAACGACATCATAGTAAATTGAAGTTTTTGGATTTGATGTACAACAACCACCATTAATACATTCTACGGAATTTATTTAACTAAAACATGAATTTTACAACCATACTAAATGGAAAAATATATCATTAAGCAACTGAATAATCATAAAAAGTTTAATGGGGTGAGAGAGGCTCGAACTCTCGACCTCAGGATTACTCGATATTAGCTATGAGACCTACGCGCTAGCCAACTGCGCCACCACCCCATTTTGTTAATCTTTGCAAGATATATCTAATTGATACCAAACACACCATTGATGTTATGCAATTCATGAACAATGCTGCTTATTTCCATTCTGTCTTTAGGTGATTCCTTGGAGCATGTTAATCCAATTCTTGCAAATGAAATCATCCCATCGACCAATCTTTTCCGCCTGTTGGCGTCATCAACTCTGTAACGATGGTTTCTATTTGCAGCTTCCTCATAGGCAGACAATAGTGTCGGTTCAACGATCTCCATGACATGATCAGGAAACGCCATCTGCACGTAGCTATGGAGGTTCAATCCTTCTTGGAACATCTGGTCTGTAGGTCGTTTTCCTGTCATCATTTCTAGTAACAGTATCCCAAAACTGTATATATCTCCTTCTTTCGTCAGCTCACTTCCAAGACCATACTCTGCGGGAAAAAAAATGATTGTGATTCAAATTAAGAGTTTTATGAGTTTATTTCTAGTTTTGTATACTGATTACCTGGTGCTGCATAGCCAATGGTTCCTCTTAATCCAATTGAACTGCTTTCATGTGGCTTTAGTGGAAGAAACTTTGCTAGCCCGAAATCACCAATGTGAGCAACCATGTCACTGTCAAGTAAAATGTTGCTTGGCTTTAGATCGCAGTGAATTATGGGCACTTCACAGTCTTGGTGGAGGTAGTGAATAGCATGAGCCACATCTGTTGCAATTGTTAATCTTTGGCGAAGATTAACTAATGTTTGTGGAGCTTCTTCAATCTCAATTTCTTGTTCCAAACTTGGACGTAGCCAGCTTTCAAGATTCCCATTTGGCATGAACTCGTAAATAAGAGCTTTAAAATCATTACCTTGAAAATCAATAGATGAGCAGGCAGTAATGATTTTTACAAGATTGCGATGCCTAATGTTTCTCAAAGCTTCACACTCTGCCATAAAACTCTTTAAAGCTCCTTGGTTTTCAAGATTTAGAACCTTGATAGCAACCATTTCACCAAGTGGTTCAAGGACACCCTTATAAACAGCGCTGAAAGTCCCCATCCCAATCAGGTTTTGTTGAGAGAATTCGTTGGTGGCTTTGAGTATGCTTCCGTAAGAAACCCTTGAAAATGGTTGTGTGTGAGAGCGTTCTGTTGGTTGTGCTTGTGTCTTCCGTCTTTTCCAGTAAAACAACAAAGACAAAGCAATTGCTAGAACTAGAAAGGAGCAGAGTAGGATGACAACTAGCATAACACGTCGTGAACCTTTCTTTGATCTTGCTAATACGTCACACTTGCGTAACCGAAGTTCAGGAAGGCCTCCACATAGCCTACTATTCCCATCAACTGATATCACACTCGCATTCTTGAATATTCCTATCATTGGTACCTCCCCATCAAAATTGTTGAACGATAAATTCAATGAAGACAAGTTTAGTTGCTCCAAGAAATTTGGAATCTGTCCGGTGAAGTTACTTGAAAGATCAAGCATCCGAATACCTCTTAAATCAACCATCGTGGGAGGTATCAGACCGTGAAAGGAATTGACATTCATATATAAGTACTCGAGGCTTGTGCAGCTTCCAATGGAACCTGGGATTGCTCCAACGAGATCATTTTGTGAGAGATCAAGTGTCTCCAAATTTTTGAGCTTTCCTACTTCTTGAGGAAGTGTTCCAGCTAGATTGTTTTGAGCGAGACTTAGACGGGTTGTAAGGGACGATAGCTGAAAAAGCTCAACGGGTATGGGGCCAGTAAGATTGTTTTCAGAAAGGTCCAAAGATACCAAACCTGTGCAGTTACCAAGATTTGGAGGTATTATTCCTTCTAATCTGTTACCTGCCAAATTCAGTTCATTCAACAACGATAGATTTCCTATTAAATCAGGAATTTTCTCCCCGTGAAGTTGTTGTAATTGAGGAGTAAAAGTTGTAGGTATCTTAGGTTACCAAGCTCGCTAGGAATTATGCCTGTGAACTGATTGTGGAACACATTTAAGCGCTCTAAGCTCACAAGATTCCCGATCCCAGAAGGCAAGGTCCCATATATAAAGTTTTTAGCAAAAGATAGACTTGTAAGTTGGGATGAGAGATTGACTACAGAACTAGGAAGCACTCCTCTTAATTTGTTATCATGAACAACCAATGACTCAAGATTGCTACAATTGACCATGGAATCAATGAAGTTCATCTCATCTGGCTGCGAACATCCTAAACGGTTGCTAAAAAGCCCAAGAAACGTAAGATTTGGCATCTGACTGAAATTAATTTTAACTTTTCCAGTTAAAAAATTTACTCCCAAATTGAGCGCTGCCATGTTTGAACAGTTAGAAAACGAAGACGGAATAGTACCTCTAAATTTGTTTCCTGGTATCTCGAAAATCTCAAGATTAGGGAGCTGCAAGCCTATATCTTTTGGTAGGTCTCCACTGATTTGATTGTCTGTGAAACTAAACACAATTAACGATGTTAAATTGTACAAGGATTTAGGGATTATACCGGAGAGTTGGTTATTAGCAAAACCAAGTTGTTGCAAGTTGTACAATTGACCTAAAGCTTGCGGAATGCTTCCACCTAGATAATTGTTGGCTGCTGATATAGCTTCAAGAGAAGTGAGGTTTCCCAAGAAAGACGGGATCCCTCCCGTGAAACCATTTTTATGAAGGGTTATCTTTACGAGGTTCACCAGTGAACCAAGCTGTTGTGGGAGCTTGCCTACAAGTTTATTGCGAGCCAACCCAAGAGTGTCGAGTCTAGTGCAATTTGATAGACTTGCTGGAATTTCGCCTTCAAAAGAATTGTTCATAAGATTTAGCAAGCGCAATCTGAATAAATTACCGATTTGAGGTGGTATCACACCTATGAGGTTGTTATTCTTGAGTATAATCACTCTGAGAAAACTCAAGTTTCCAATATGTGGAGACACGGAACCAGCAATGCCTGTGGTTCCAAGGTCCAATATGGTGACTCTAGGATGCCGGCGACCACATGTAACACCTTGCCATTGGCAGAAATGGATGGAGGTGTTCCATGTGTCGAGAACTCGTTGTGGATCATGTGTGATGCTCGACTTGATGGCCATGAGCGCAAGGTGATCAGTATGGTTTCTAGGAAGTGAGGCAGTACTGGTAATTGCTGCATGCCATAACAGCAATATTGATGATGCATGCAAGAACAAAGAAAGGTATGCCATGAAGAACTTTTTTTTAATATTTCTTGTTTCTGTCACATTTATTTCTGGGATTTGAGATTGCCAAGGTTTTTTAATATCACTCCTAGAAATTGACAGTAAAAAATAAGTCTTGCCAACGCTGTACCCTGATGGGGACTGAACTAGCTTGGACCCATACAAAACAAGTTTTAATTGACTAGCTTTCTCCAAGTCTTGGCCTTTGATGATAATATCTCTGAGTATTTTGTACCTTTGTTACATGAGACTCCATTCATTAAGTGTGAATGTCTTTATTTTGTTTTGAAATAATGTCACATCCATCGAACGAAAATTCCAGACGTATACTTTTGAGCGTCAAACGGGTTAGAAATTAGACTTTAGAATTAGCAAACAGATGTTTTTAACTTGGTATTAACCAAATCAAAAATGATTTATATGCCTAATTGATGAACCTAAAAACAAACCAACAAACGTGATCGGTGGAAGTTAAAAATTGATTGGTGGATATAATGAGAAAGAATAAGTGTATTACTCCTATATTACACTTATCAAATTGTTAATGAAGTATGCATACTTGTAGGTCTAGTTGGTACGTCTATTTATCATTACTCCAATAATATTTTGGAAAAACAAGAAAGACCTAGTGATAGCACTCATTATCCCATTGCAGAAAGGATATACCAAAATTTGTACATTCACAACAAAGCAAATGCCTCAATTATTCATGACTGCTAACTCATTTGCATAAAAATGATACACCTTAAACAGAGGAGGAAAAATATAAAGTTGCCACATTGTGACATTAAATTGACCTATTAGGCACGGGCATTGGCCCTAAGACATGCCTCCTCTACCAATTGAGCTGCAACTCCAACATAGTTGTGGGGAGTTAGCTTCAAGAGCTCTTTCTTTGCTTCAACTGGTATTTCTAACCCGTTAATGAATTCAGTAATGCTCTCTTTGTTAACTGCCTTACCTCTCGTAAGTTCCTTCAGTTTCTCATAAGGCTCCTCAACAGCGTATCTTCTCATCACCTACATACTAGATGAGTAGAGTTCTTAAATAAATAAGACTCTGTAACAACAAAAAATTATCGACTAAAGGACAAAATAACGAGTTCATAAGCATTCTCAGGTGAGCAATTGGATAATCTACTTCATGATCTTGGGAGTGGTCTGTCGTTATATAACATATCATGCAATTAAGTTATATTGCTCCCCTCCCCTTATTATGTTATGCAAAAAAAACAAACAAGCAAACAAACTTGGAAAATACACACTTATTTGCAATTATATGTAACAATGTAACAGATATCTATATCAAAATTGAGAATCTAAAGAGCAAGGGCGATTATTCAATAAGTATAAGCCAGACACATACCGTCTGTATTGGTTCAGCAAGGACTTCCTATGAGTTGTCCAGGTCTTTGTTTAATGCAGCTTCATTGACCTAACGCACACAAACAAATTTAGATCTATTAGCACCCCTTTTTCACATATAAGATGTGCAAGTTCAACTTGAGTATTAACCAAACAATTTAATCGTAGGTAAAAACTTGAAACCAATTCTTATGGATTAAATTCGTAATTTTGAAGAAAGTCATAAACAGGACTTCGGATACGTAGCATTTAAACTAACTATATATACTGTTCAAACATAATCCTGTTTTTATTTCACTTGTATTACATAAAATTGGAATGCACACTAAAGGCTCATTTGTCTGGTATAAAAGAGCATTTGCTGAACATTAGATTATTCAATCAAATTTGGTACCTGAAGCTTCCCTATTCCTACTAGTGCGCTCTTGTAAGCCAGAAGTGAATAACCCAATCCCACGCCAATGTTTCTCAGAACCGTAGAATCAGTCAAGTCACGCTGCAATTGTTAACAATTATGCCATGTAACTGATTACATATGCGAAGTCATAAGCCTTAGATTCAGATATTATAAGCTAAATGAACGAACCTGCCAACGTGATATAGGCAACTTCATGCTTAAATGGTCTAAAAGTGCATTAGCTATCCCAAGATTGCCTTCACTGTTTTCAAAGTCAATGGGGTTCACCTTGTGAGGCATTGTTGATGACCCAATTTCACCAGCCTTAGTCACCTGCACAACATTTACAATCTCAAGATCTAATTCTTGTTTAGGATTACTTCAAATTATCATAATTAACTACTTGAAAATGCACCTGCTTGAAGTAGCCCACAGAGATATATCCCCATATATCTTTATCAAAATCGAGTAAGATGTTATTAAAACGGATAAACGAATGGAAAAGTTTAGCCATGTAGTCATGAGGTTCAATCTGCATCACAAATATGTTTCGCATATTATGTCAGCTGCTACATCAATTTTATACTGTTGTCTTAATATGGCAGTTCATATATACAAAGCAAGTCTAAAGTAGTCAAGTGAATAAAACATACCTGAGTTACGTATGAATTAAAGCTTAATCCAAGAGAGTTTACAAACTGCTCTGCAACCTGTGGCCAATTTACATCAGTATACGCAGCAGCATGTGCATTATAGTTACCAACCGCCCCTGCAAACTTCCCCAATATCTCAACTTGTGAAATATCTCGCCTTTCTCTGCTCAACCTCTCGGCAAATATTACCATTTCCTTTCCCAAGGTTGTTGGTGAGGCTGGCTACATAACATAGGAAAATAGAGTTACTTTTATAGATGAATAAACTAAAACTAATGTGGTTTTAATTCATAGTCAATGAAATGAACTGTACTTGTCCATGAGTCCGAGAAAGCATAGGAACATGAGCATTAGCCTTTGCCATAGTATATATTGCACTAACTAAATCATCCATCACCGGAAGAATGACCGAGTTAACTGCGTCTTTAAGCATCAGTCCATGAGCCAGGTTGTTTATGTCTTCCGATGTACAGCCAAAATGGAAAAATTCAAGCACCTGTAATGATTTCAAAATTAAAAACTCAACAAGATAGTGTAGACGAATAAGGTTACATCAGAAATTATGCATGCTAAGATATTTGCTTGAATAATAAATACACACCTTCGCTATCTCTGGATCTTCTTGACATTTTGTCTTAAGAAAATACTCAACTGCTTTCACGTCATGATTAGTTATTTTCTCGATGTTCTTCACTTGAATTGCATCAGCCTCACTAAATCCATCAATCAATCCTTTCAATTTCGTTTCAGCTTCCTTGCTAAAGCTAGGAACCTCATATACTTCAGGAATTTGAGAGAGTTTTAGCAGCCACTTGATCTAATGTAACAGATATACATATAAGAAACCATTAAGCATCCTATTTATTCTGCGCTATGCAACTACTATTGAAAGTGGAACAATAACAAATGGATGATAAAATAAGCATTGTACCTCAACAAGGGTTCGGTAGTAGATTAGGCCATATTCACTTAAATAGCGGGATAGATCCTTGACCTTATTCCGATAACGCCCATCCAAAGGACTTATGGCTGTTAAACTTGAAAGCTCCAGCTCAGCAGTAAATTCAGAAGGCTTCACTTTTACCTGAAATCATATGAAATCTATCAGGTAACAACACAGGTACTTTGAAGGCGCAAAAGAACCATGCTTTGAAGAAAGAAGTTTCAAAAAGATTAAGAAACAAAAAGGAATGATTACACAGTAGATCACGTCGAATTCTTACGATTCTTAGTTGACTTTAGAGTTAAGACCAAAAAAAGAGTTTATATCTCAAATTGTACAAGATAAAGGCGATGAATATCGGAAAACTGATGGTTGAAAGAGATACTTTTTGGCTGATCTTGAGCTGCCATCCAAACATGGAGAGCTCCATTTTAGATAAAAATATTAAGTTGGGTTCGAATAAGTTTTGGTGCGCATATTTTGTCCTGTAGCAGAAAGTGAGATTTCCCAAGTAGAATGGCATAAGTGTTATTTAGCAGATATTCCGGAAAACTAATAAACTTGAATTATTCATATTTCTTTCATCAAATAAACTACTTAACAATTCATGAAAAGATATCAAAAGTGAGATTAAAGCTAGTTACATCAACAGAAAACATGAAAGATGTCAACAAAGGCAAATAGAAACTAACAGCACAGTCCTATTAATATGACAAAAGGCTACCTTTCCTACTGCTTCAATATTGTTATTTGCTTCCTTCAAAGTGGCTTTGCAGACACAATTTTTGCGAGGAAACGTCACATTAGATGAAACACTTGAAGTGTGGTTCACAGTTGAAACAGACTGTTCATGGAAGCCACTTGCACGAGTCAAGTACGATGTTGGACAGCCACCATTCTGAACTCTAATACATGATCCGATTTCCATAAATGCTTGGAAAGCTTCAAAAAGAAAACAATGTCCAATCAAAACGATATCAGTTTACAAGATATACATACCAGTAATTCCTCCCCATTTTTCGAGTATAAGGTTCATAGATGCTTATGGTTTAAGGGGTGTTTGGGAGTGCTTATGTTTCCGACTAATCTGCTTATTATTAGGAGACTCAGTTTTGTGCCATCCAAATTGCTTATGATTATCTGCTTAATTGAAAGGTAAAATACGCAAACTATAATAAGAAGGTGCTTATTTCAAAGTGCTTATTGGATTATGAAATTAAATTTTTTTTGTCGACCATCATATTTAACCTTAAACCTTATATAAATGGATAGATAAAACTTTCCAACAAATTATCATTATCTATTATATTTCCTAAAAAGCTTATTCTTAAGCAGCAGCTAATAAGTTTGTATGATAAAAGTAAGCAATCCCAAACAAACACCTTCTAAACCTAAAACTTTTCGACACAGATATGATATGCATTTAATTGACACAAAATCACAAATATAACTATTATTAGAATAACTTTAATTCAGTCAGCAGTTCCATACATATGATAAAACTTAGGGTGTGTTTGTTTCATTAAGATGTTTTAGGTCTGAATCTGACTACCACATCTTACCAGTAAGAGGTGGCTAGAAAGTCTAAATCTGAACGAAATAATGTTGTTTGTTTTTTTATAATTGTCCGAATGATTTTAAGTGCTCGTTTCTGCAATTTATTTAAGTAACTTATGTGAATATGAAACAAGACTTTTTATCATAATATAACATAGTTAATAAACAATCAAATATAGTATATTAACATGAGTCTTCAATCTCTTACTAGTAAGAGTGGCTAGCAAGACTTTTTTTTTTAAACAAACACACCCTTAAACTTTTTTTACAAAACAGACATGCAATTGCAGGATACAGCTAATAATAAAGTACCGTAAATAATTATATAAACTGAAAATATTAAACCCTGTAAAAGTTACAATTAGAGGAAGGTGAAATGAACTGTTAAAACTTAAAACTGCACATTAGATTGAAGAAAAGTTCGTGTGACTGGAAAGTAGGAAAACTTACGGTGGCGTTAGGCGGCAGAGGAGGAGGAGGAGGTGGCGGCGGCGGCGTTGTTACGGCTACGGCTATCACTTTTCTTCAGTTTACGAATATTTCGGACGCCTTCAACCTCTCCTTTTTTTTATTCTAAGTGGACGAGTTGCAAAAAGTGCCTTGCTAATTTACCAAGGGTCTAGTTTTCACCCTCATCTCTTTTAAATAGTCACATTTTACTCTCATCAACAAAAGTATTGTTATTTTTCATGGTTCTAAAAGGCGCCACGCCTTATGCCACGTCTTTTTGTAAATTCGATATATATGGAATATGATGTAAATATATAAATATTTTCATATTTTGTGTCACCTTATGTCACGCCTTATAAACGCAAAAGCTTCGTCTTGGCCGCTAAAGCGTGAGGCTTGATCATGCCGTCACGCCACGCCTCGTGCTATTTATAACCTTGGTATTATTGTTACATGGATAAAGATCCTGTACATGTTAGCCGAGCACTTGTTTTTACTTTTGTCAGTAAACGAAAAAAGCAAATAAAACAAGGGGAGATTTACATCAATATCCTTGTACAAAATCATAATTACATCAATATATTTGTAAATTTCATAATTACTTAGATATCCTTCTAAGTTAAGGTTAAAATAAAAAGACAAATATTCTTGAGAAGGTGAGAAGGAAATATATTTTTTTTTAAGTTTCGAAAAATTCAAAAAAAAATCACAAGATCGTGTATATTGGTTCATAAAACTTTTGTAAAGGGTTTTTTTTTTTTTTTTCTAATTTTGAGTATTTATACGTTTTTTTAATGCACAAAAAATGAAATTTTGATGCACAAAATTTTCAACTTGTTATAATGTGATAGGGGCAATAAAATTTTGAACAAAAAGTCAAAAGAAGTTGGGTACAAGAAATAATTTTTTATGTACAAAAAATCGATTTAATGCACAAACGTTTTTTTCATAATTTTTTTCGGCAAAGCTATCCACTTTTAGAAAAACTTCCTTCACAACTTTTTTTAAGCATCAACATATCCGATTCAGTGATTTTTTTTTCTTTTTTGAAATTTTTCGAGAACTATTTAAAAATAATAATTTTCTTCTCACCTTCTAACGAATATTTGTCTTTTTATTTGATCTTTACCATATCCTTCTAAATCATTAAAATACACCAAATTATCCAAAAGCACATTTTCTTTATATTTAAATGAATTTAAAACTAATAACTTTTTTACAAATACTATTTGACATGTTAAATTACTTCTTTATCCTCCTCTCATATTAAAAAAATAAAAAATAAAAAAGTTTAAATCTAGCAACTAGTATACACATATGCTTTTTCAATTGAATCTTTCAACTGAAATTAAGAAAAAGGTTTTTTTTATTAAAAAAAAAAAAAAAAAAAAAAAAAAAAAAAAAAAAAATGAGTTGCTTTCAATCTGTTATTTTACATTATGTCTTTACGATTTGCGTGTTAGCACTTAGAAAAAACGAGTGGGAGGACCCACGTGTTGCTGCGGGAATGCGGTGCTAAGTCTTGTTTGAAAGTTAGTCATTAAGGACTAAATTTGAAAAAGATCGACAAACCAAAGGACTATTTTTGGAAACTAATTCTGGAAATAATATGTTTTTTCAGAAAAAGTCTCTAAAATTCTCGGCGCGTTGCATCGTTAGTCCCCGGAGGACCTAGCATGCAAAAACATTTACACCTTAGGGACTAAGTTGCACATAACGACTGTTAACCCAAGGACTATTTTTGAAAAGTAATTCTGGAAACAATATGTTTTTTTTGCTGAAAAAGTCCTTAAAATTCTCGGCGCGTTGCATCATTAGTCCCCGAAAGACCTACCTTGCAACGACAGTTACACCTTAGGGACTAATTGCAAATGGGTACTGTTTCGTCCACTGTAGCAGCTACAGTGCTTTGCTACAGTGGCCCTTCCCCCTTTTAGTATATAGTATAATGTGTATGTCAATTGGGATTCTGGTTTGAACTTTCATTTTATTTGTTCTTGCATATTGCCCAATAAATTTTTGGGTAAAAGGTCAAAAGACTCGGTAAATGTATTACTCCAAAAACGTTTAAGTACAAAGGATATAGATGAAATCCCATATCTCAGCCCGTTACATAGGCGAAAGAGCTTACATAACAAGACACTACATTTCCTCTAGTACAAGAAATAAACTACTAACACATTAAATAACATGACTACAATAAAACCAAACTACTTCCTAACACGACCTTGGGGCTTGATATCATACATGTCATAAAAAGCACCCAATTGTCCTGAAAGATCGTAGACTTGATCCGCATAGTCATCATAATCATAGTAATCTTCAAGCTCATGTCCACCACCTGTCGATGAGAGAAAATACATAGGCTTATCAAATAAATTCGCAGACTCATCAAAAGTGTTAACAACCTCCTCATCACTATCAGAATCAACAATCTCTCCAACCTTAGAAAAAGGGTTAACTCTCTTAGTAGAAGAAGTAGCCGGAGAAATAGAAGTGCTAGGATTAGACGTTCCAACCTCCTTCTCTTTCAGCTCACTCACAAGCGGTTCTTGCAATGTATTACCAGTCTTTAAAGACTCATTCTCCTGATCTTTCATTGTACTACCAACATCCACATCCTTATTCACTTCCTTAGTAGGAACACCAATGTCATCAGTATCATCCATATTAAGGGCATCAAACTGATTGGATGTAGCAACCTTCGTTCTACTCGTACTAGCCACATCATCAGCCTTTTTCTTAGTGACATCCACTTTTTTAGGTTCAGAAGGAGGCTTTTTGGGTTGATATTGAAACTTCTTACCCACAACAGGTTTCGTAAACCCTCCTTGACCTGGAGCAATTGAACCACCTTGCTTACCCTTCTTCTTGTTGTTGACAGTTTGGAAACCATCATTAACACTCGTAGTAGGCTGACTAAAGTGTAAAATAGATTTTGGACAATCAACAAGAGTATGACCAAATATCTTACATGCATCACATCGAGGTGGTTTCCACTCGTATTCAACTCGTATCTTCTCAATAGTCGAACCCGACCCATCAAGTAGGGGTATTTCAACAGTTAAGCTGTCCCTAAGTACCACATCCGCCTTAATTTAACTTTAATCAAGCACCTAGCAAAACTACTGTGGCCACATGATTCCTTGCACATTTGACTAGTATAAGCATCTAACATTCTCAGCGTACCAATCAATGTAGCAAGAAGACTAAGATCGTCATCAGAAAACATAGCAAGAGGGACATCATGGAATTTAACCCACACCAGAATGTTGGTCAAATCCTCTTTAAGTAAGTTGGTGTCCAAAGTCCATGGTTTAAGAATAATAGGGACATTTCTAATCAACCACGGACCGTTTTCAAGGACATCATCAACACCTTTCTTCGAATTAAACTTAAAGAAAAAGAAACCCTTGGCATTCATCATAACCTTCTGTATACCATACTTAGCCCACACATTGCGTACATAATAATCAACAGCAGGAAAAGCAATGCATTTTCCAAGAAAATAACCATGGAGAGTATTCTCATACCTATTGTTCACCTCTTCAACCACTTTCATAGGGACAGTAAGATCCACACCATTAGTTTTCTTGCTACACTCCAACCTACGAAAGTTAGACGTGTGTTTCTTAGGTTCATTAGAAGTAGCACCCGCATATAAAGTAGTAGCCTGTTTCAAAGCATTCTCAGCATTCTTTAATTGGACATCATGCATTACTTTATCAAAATTCGCACAAGCATCCAAGACTACCTTATCAATATCATTAGCTTGGCTAACAGCCACCTGTGAACTTGTATCAACCTGAATGGAGGGATCAGTAGCCAATTGAGGTTCGACAAGCTTAGGAGCTGACCAAGCAGCCTCCTCAACATCCAAAGGATTAGTGAGCCCACTGTTAGGGTTCATAGCCGGTTGTGCCATCGACTCACCAAGGCTAACAGTTGGGTTCACCTCATTAGTAGACTTAGTTTCAATGATATCAACGTTAACATGTTCATCAGTAGCTAGTAATTCAACATCGTGAGCTTGTTGGACCACACTAGAATCATTAAGTGCATCAAACCTAGGATCACGTCTAGGTTTCTTAAGAACGTTACCAGCATTAGTATTATCACCCGCATTCTTCAACTTCGGCCATGTACCATCATCCAATGCCAACCCAGAAGCGTTACCATCAGACACCAGATTAGGGTTTCGCACAACCCTAGTATTATGCGTTTGCTGGGATACACCGGAGTTCCCAGGTTCAAGTCCCTTTAACCTTTGCATTCGAGCACTTAATTCATCAACATCAACACGAACACTAGCAGTAGATTTGTTCGCACTCGTGTTATTTAGAAATCCTTTATTCATCATCTCTCATAAACCCACTTACAGCAAAAACAAGAAAACACTTCCACTTAATAAAGATTAAACCCTAACCGAGACAGTTAGGGTTTATACGAATGAAACCAGAAACAACTAACCTCCAGCCATAGTTCTGTCGACAAAAATAATAGATAAAATTGTAATCGACTTTAATTAAATAGGAACAACGAAACCCTAACAAAAAGTGAAAACCGATTTAAGAAAACCCTACAGTCGGTTAGAGATCATGAGAAACCCTTAGATCGATTCAGCAGAATCCCCATGATTTAAACAACAAATTAGATCAAGTAATGATATACAAGAATTTAGATCACCAACTTAATCAGTTCGAAGCAGAAAACAAACGATTCATAGCTATTTTTGCCAAGTCGATTAAGGAGTTAGGGTTTAGTTTTTTTGCCAGAGAGAGAGAGTCGATTAGGGTTTACAGCCTAGTATTTGTGTTTTATTGCCTAATAAATTGATTCACATGCCAACCATTGGAGTGCTTTTCAATTGAAATTTCATCTGCAACAAAACCTTTCAAATTTTTTGTGTTTGTTTGATTAAGGGAGAAGGGTACATATGTAATATAACATGTAAAACAATATTTGATGACGTATAGTCCGCATTCAGGTCACGAACCTGATCCATACTCAAGTCCATCACGAATGGACTCCAGTCCATCACGAATGGGCTACTTACGATAACGGTTTGGGCTTACATTGGCCCAAACCCGAAGTTATTTATGGTCTTGATAGGATATCTCTTATTTATGGGATATGTATCAAAACCGACTTAGGCGGATACGCTGAGGAGTGAGGAACACGAAACCAACTAGGGTTTCGTGTGTATATAAAGAGTCTCTCGACTCTCATTAAAGGTACGATTTACAAACCCTAACTCTTCAACTAAACCCTAAAAACCGATTACTTACTCTCACGCCGGAGGATAATCGTGGGAGACAATCCCACGATAAGCCTAACGGTGTCTTTTTGTTTTCTTAGTGCGCAGGTCTCAAGCATTAAGATCTGATTGGTACGGAATCAAGGAACGCCCAACTTTTGTATCAACAAGTGGCGCCATCCGTGGGACCCTACACTAAGAACTTTACTAAGAACTAGAATGACAAAGCACGGGAACCCAAACCTGCGGACTCCGCAGACGAAGAAAACGCATGACGACCTACTGGGGAAGAAGCAGCAAACTGATACAACCTCTAAGCAAGCCTCTGGAACAACCAGTGCGCCTAAAAGCCTAGGATCATACTCAGATCTGGTCTTTACTCCAGTAGAACCGCTCACCAAGACTACCAATGCTACTACAACAAGTACTAGCGCGGTAGACCTACAGCGCACTCCTCTCACCATGCCAGAAGTAAACTTCACTGAGCCGCCAAATGCGCCTATCCGAAACAAGGATCTTGTTTTTGAAACAGGCACCCTCGCGCTAGAAGGAGTCACCCCTGAACTTGCGCCAAGCGATTTCGTGTCTCAAAACTACGAAACCTTGGCTGCGCTCATGCGAGAGGAGGCGAAAAAGAGGTCAAGTCAAAGTCTGCACGCCAGGCTCAACTTCGACCCTGAGCATGAAGCATCCCCACCGCGCTACCGAAAGGAAAGACGCGAGAAGGATAGCCGCAAACACCCAGTGTTTACTAGGATTGGAAGGAAGGTTGTGGATGACGAAGCAGCCGACTTTCAGTATCTGGAAGAGCATGAAGATGGGGAACGGCGCACCAATGTCCACACTAGGCTTGGTAGTCGCAGGGTTCATGATAGGCTTGGGCGACGGTGCTCCCCAAGCGAAAGCCCTTCAAGCTCTGATTCCGAGGATAGTCGGCGCAAGCGCCGCAGAGGAGCAAGCTCGGATTCCGATGATAGTCGGCGCAAGCGTCGCAAAAGAGTAAGCTCATCCTCAAGTGACTCCTCGGACAACGAGGACAAAGAAACAGGACACTAGAAATCAAGGGGAAGATACCGCGACCAGGAATACGAAGACATGTCTCGTCCCTGGCGCCGCCAAAAAGTTGATGCGTTCACTCGGCGCATCAGCGATTTTTTGAAAAATAAGAGAAGGCGCATGCCCGCTAATGTCAAAACATATGATGGGACAGGTGATGAACTCAAATAAGTACATTTTATTACTATCATTTATCCTAATAATTTGACTTGTTTTACTATATTATGTATGAGGATTGATACTTAATTGTTTACTTTTGTAATTCTCAGGTAAAAACAAGCATTTGGTGAAACTTAGCGATTATGGACTAATTATGGAGCAAAACGTACATAAAGTGGAAGTCTACTGACATGGACAAGATCAAGTCAATTCTGCTCCAGATGCGCCGCATCTCACTCTC
Source organism: Artemisia tridentata subsp. tridentata (assembly GCA_021014915.2). Lineage (NCBI taxonomy): Eukaryota > Viridiplantae > Streptophyta > Magnoliopsida > Asterales > Asteraceae > Artemisia > Artemisia tridentata. Next base: position 345,152,207 of record CP139503.1, on the reverse strand, counting down.
GACATGCGCCGCATCTCTATCAAGATATCACCAGATACGATCCAAGATACAAGAGGACATGCGCCGCATCTATAAAGGCAGTTACGCCGCATCTTCTGGCGGTGTACGAATATTCCTGAATATTATAATCTTGGACCCCACGCGAAGTTAAGTACATGCGCCGCATCTACTTAAGTAGATGCGCCGCATCTTCCCTCAGACACAAACTATAAATACCCCGTAGACCATACGCATTAGAGAGTTCCGAAGGTTCGAAACCCTAAAACCGAAGTTCGGACAGCAGAACAGGAGGACGAATTCAGTCAAGAGGCAGCACAAGACACACCCAAATCGAAGATACAAGAGCTGTAAGAAGGTGTTGCATATGTTTAATTCATTAAGTAGTTTTGTTTTATTGTTTTAGCAAACTTTAATTCATCAGGATTGGTGGCTTGTGTAATGTGACAACGGAAAGATTGCACTCCCTTTAATACTTGCTTTCCCATCAATTAAAGTTTATATGTTGATGTCTTTGGTTACTACTTATTAGTGCATTGATAACCTCTGTGTTTATTAGTGGCTTGCGGGCATCCGACTGCGGGACAAGATGTGGCTCCCACGGTTGTTTCTAAATTGATCACTTAGGAATAACTTTTAGACATAAGTAATCATTAAGGGTTTACTCGCCGATGAGAATAGGACCAACGAGAAAGGGTTAATTACATACACTTCATATAAAGCTATCAATAAAACAAGTGACAAACTACTTAATCATAAGGACAGCCCTCTTATTGTCTCTAGTATCTATCTGTGTACGTGTGTGCTACTTGCTGATTCGTGCCTATTTGTTTATTTTATTATTTAATTGCAAACAAAACTGTGCCAGTCTCTCAGGCTGAAACCCCCTTGCGTTAGGATATTAAAATACTGATTAGAATAACTAGATAATACGTTCCACTCTTAGTGATCGACACTCTACTTACCATTATCTTCATACTGACCGGGTACACTGCTCGTTAAGTGTGTGTGTTATTGATAAGTCGGCTAAATATAAATTTAAAACTTGAGTAGGCATTAAAACTGCTAAACCGCAACGACACATCACGCGCATCAAGTTTTTGGCGCCGCTGCCGGGGAGTGAATTGTTATTATCTGTTAATTTGATTAGTATTTTAATTAGGTTTTTCTTTTTATTAGATTAATTGCATCATTGTACTATTTTGCATATTTGTTGTATTGTGTGCTATTTGTTTTCTTTTATTTTTGCTTTTATTTGTTTTTGTTCGTGTGTTTTATTTTTGTTTTATTTTTATTTTTATTTTTTTTGTTTTTTGTGTGTTCTGCTATCGTTGTACTGTGCTAAATCAAACGATACGGCGCATCTGATCTCTCAGATACGGCGTATTGCGTTTAATTTTTTTTTTATACAACGCGTTTAATTAATTCGATACGACGCATCTTTTCCCCAAGATACGGCGTATCTGTTTTTAATAAGAAAATTTTTTCTAAGTGATAAAGTAATACGACGCATCTGCCTTTGCAGATACGGCGTATCTGTTTTTGATAAAAATTTTTCTAAAACATTAACGCCATACGACGCATCTTCTTTTGAAGATACGGCGTATCTATTATTTTAATTAAAAACAGTTTGCGAATTATTAAACAGATACGGCGTATCGATCTCTGTCGATACGGCGCATCTTACTGAATCAAAAATCTTTTATTTTTTAAACGTAACGAAAATACGGCGCATTAACTTTTGTTAATACGACGGATATAATTTGATAAATATAGTTGATTTTTGATATTTACCTTGATCGGTCCGCTACTCTCGTGTGCAAGTTGTTTATTTTCAGGATAAATGATGACTCGAGCATCACCAAGAAGGATTACATTCTGAACCAAACCACGAAACGCTAGCTGAAGTGACCGAACATAAGACGACAAGAGTGGAGGAAAAATCAGTACTGGTAACATTGTACTTCTTAAATTCTCGAAATAGAATCCCAGGTAAACTCTACGATAATTCAACTGCCCTAAGGAAAGTTCTCTACACTATGATCTCAGTTTTATTATCCTTATTATACGTCTGATTCAATTCGTAATCTTAATTTTGTATGCTCAAAAACGATATTTGTTCCTAACCTCGGAATAAATCCTTATCCACTAAACAATAAGATTACGATTATTAATGAAACGTTTATGCCTATTACTCTTATTTTGAATTCATCTATATGGTGTGCCGTTTTACCCCAATTTGATGTATAAAGAACTGTGTTGCGGAGGCCAAGGTACGTTCTTCATTTAAATTTCGTTAACTAACATAGAGATACGGCGGATCTAAATATCTAAAAGCGCCGTATCCCTGACCAACTAGGACTTATTGACTAGTCAACGGAATTAACTAGATACGGCGCATCCCAATTTTCTAATACGGCGCATCGTGTCGCCCTATAAATACGACGGGAATACGCCGCATAAATACACACAGTTAAGAACACGCACTAAAATTATACTCAAAATCCGATCATTCTTCTTTAATCCGCCTTTAATCCGAGCTATAATCCTTCTCCTAATCACGAAAAACTAAGGTAATTGTTACATTTCGATTCAATTTTGATTAATACGAAAATTAGGGTTTATAGGATTGAATCGATTCGCGCTTAAACGATATAGGGATATGATTAGAACTTGGCATTAAATATTTCCCCTAAGTTAATTTTAGAATAAGACGTCGAATTTGACACTAATTGAATCGAACGAAAATTTAGGTTTTGGGTTTGATTTTGAATATCTAGCGGGAAGGCGAATTAGTAAGTGGTGGAATGCGATATTTGAACTGATATAAAGAGTATATAATACTGTGATATTTAGTGGTAGTTTACGTCACGGATACGGATTCTTGATAAACGTGCCTGCCCCTTTATTTTATACTGATATGCTTTTAGATGCGGCGCATCTGGGTTGATTGATGCGGCGTAATGACCTATTTCAAAATTGATAAAATTTTAGATACGCCGTATTGATTAATCTAGATACGACGCATCTCAATACGCCGTATCTGTTGTCTTGCACCGCATCTCTTATACTTTATACAGATACGCCGCATTGATTTAATCAAATGCGCCGTATCTACCTTTCTTGCAGACTGTTTACTGACTTTGAATGTTTATTTCAGATGACACTACCAGATATCGCACAAAGGCACCAATGGTTGCGATTCGAGAACATGGGACTTACTGATGGCACTCTAGAGGATTATCTGCATAGGCTTGACTCAGTTTACTTCAAGAAAATATTCAGAGTCCAGGTTCTGAATTTTGACGATGTGGGATTGATCGGTGGTGGACATGCAGCTGCGAGCTTACAGCGTCGTATGGAGATGGTTGTTGTTGGAGGTGATGATGAGGTGGAGTTCTGGTCTAGTGCTTGGGAGCGACTGTTTAGGGTTGACGAGCCTCTGATTAGGGAGCTCATGCTGGAGTTCTTTAGCACTATTCATTATAGGGAGACTGATCTCGGTCTCGACACATTTGACACTCTAGTATTCAGATTGGGTGGTTTTGAGAGAAGGATGTCTATGGGGCAGTTTATACTCGCTCTTGGGTTGCATACTACAGCAGAGATGGCATCTCCTGGTTTTACTGATTATTGGGCTAACAGTTTGAGAGTTGTTTCAGATCGTGGGGAGTTGGGGGATTATTGGGTCGAGATTTCATCTGGAGGTGATTCTACCTCCACCACTCCCTCATATACACTGATTAGAGAGCCGATGAGGAGGCTTTGTCATCGCCTGATTGCCCTGACTATTGCCGGGAGGGGACAATCCCCTGAGAAGGTAACTACTTTGGATCTTTTTCTCTTGCGGAGCATGGATGGGGGAGCTGTGGTGAACATCCCCCACTTCTTAGCACATTATTTACACAGAGTTGCTCCAGGGAGAGATGGTAGGAGCCAGATGACTGGGGGCCATTTTGTCTCTCGTCTTGCTAGGCACTTTGGGATATTAGGTGATGAGATTCCCGGTGATCTTCCAGTTGATGTTGCTAGATTACCTAGTATGGATGCGGACTATCTTGCGACTAGGCTTGGGATATGTGAAGAGATGATAGATGGGTACTTCTGGGCACCACTTGGACCACCTAGGCCTGCTGAGCCAGAGCAGGGGGATGCTCAGGCAGCCCCGGCTGCTGCTCCTGCTCAGGAGGAGGTACATGCACCAGCACCAGCTCCCCGCAATATTGGACAGAGAGTCGAGAGAGTGGAGCTGGAGGTTAGGTCATTGAGGGAGGCTCTGGAGGCGCAGAGAGTTGAACTCGCTGGAGTGAGAAGAGATACGAGTTGGTTGGTCGACGGTGTCAGTAGGTTGATGGCTCTTAATGGGGTCAGCCACAACCTCCCAGACGGTGCTTATGTCAGAAGGATTATCAGATACGAGCGCAGGGTTCGCCCCAGGACAGACGGAGCTAGCACTTCAGGAGCCCAATCAGATGACGTGACTCCTGACCAGCCCATGGCTTGACCACTCTTTGCATTTTCATTATGGACACGTTTCCCCGTACATTATTATTAATTTTTGGATTGTACTAATCGCTATTCTTATGTTTATGTTTAAATGTTTCAGTTTATATTTCCTGTTGTGTTTGACGAAGACTGGCATTAAGTTCAGCATGAGAGAACGAGAGGACGTATGAGATTAAACCGTGGAACGAGCCATTTTTGCAACAGACTGTTAACAGTCTGTTTGGTAACTACATGCGCCGTATCTGCTTAAACAGATGCGACGCATCCTATCCTTTACTTTGTTTTAGAGTCAGTCCAGGCCGCACGAAGATACGGCGCATCTCAATCCTGAGATGCGACGCATCCTCTGCAATGGTCATATCTTATTTTATTTTTCTGCATTTTTATTTTCGACTTTAAAACTATTTATCAGTTTATTTTAATGCGGCGCATCCCTGGTTAAGGATGCGGCGCATCTTTATTCTGATCCGTATTAATTCCAGGCTCGATACGGCGTATCTTCTTCAATAAGATACGGCGCATCGACTGACCTGATGATTTTCAGTTTTTTTTTTTTTTTTTTTTTTTTAAGTTTTATTTTACCTAACTACTAATGTATTATGCAAGTTGAACCTTTCTTATCTTAGGTGTGTTTTAAAGTGTTGGTGGTATTATAGTTTCCTGGATTTCCTGTGTATAAATCAAGTATGAAGCTTTAACGTTCTAATCCACAAGAAGTTGATTTTTGCTCTTATACTAATGGAGGATCATACCGAGCAAATCTCAGGGGAGTTTTTCTTGTTCTAATTCTTTTATTTTCCAGTTTTTAACCTTTTATACAAACAACGAGGACGTTGTTTAACTTAAGTGGGGGGATAGGAGAATTAGAACACTTAACACTTACTTGTCCAACTTTTTCAAAAATTATGCTTAAAATGTGCTTAATATATCAAACTTAAAAATTTTTTAGCATGTTTTTGTTTAAGATCTAAGTTACATAACTGCACACATGACGTTATTTTCAAAAATTGTGATTTTTTTTCAAAATTCACAAATCTATGAGTGTGCCGGTGACTTGTAAACTTTAGAACTTGGCTTGTATACTATTCGAGACCACCATAATGAGTATTATTTATATAATTGGAATGACTTGTCTAACTTGGTAAAATTCTAGGATTACACCCAAATAGCCTTTATATGTTATGTGATATTAACTAACTACACTGGTTAGTTAACCCCCGTATAAACCCTTTGTTACTCTCACTTTTAGAGTAAGATACCCCTAGAAAAACCCTCAGAGCCATTCCTTTCGTTTCTTACACCTATGTTTAAAATGTTTCGTTACACCTTAAACCTTAGCCTACCCTGTAGATTAGAATCCGTGGTTGGTTAATTGCTATAGGCAGAGTGTGTTTCCTTACATTACCTGTGTTCGCGTGGCGTAATTCATTATCTATGGTTAGGTCGGGAAATTGCACAATGCAATTGGAGTGAAAGTAAATATTGTATATTTTTGAGTTTATTTTTCGTGTGTTTACTACTTTCACTATTACCGTTATTTCTGAAAGTATGAAAAGTATGAAAAAAATTATCCGGAAAGAAAGTTGTAGTGATGTGGTGAAATTTTACACATCTATGTTTATGTTTCAAGTCAAAAAAAAAAAAAAAAAAAAAAAAAAAAAAAAAAAAAAAAAAAATCGAAAAAATGAGAAAAGAAAAAGAAAGAAAAAAGAGTTGGATGTTTATTTTAAGCCAACGATGTAGAGTTATGTAAGTGGTCGATATCACCACTATTTGTTGTATTATATCTATGGATTGAATGGGAATTGGCAGTTATGGGAGCGCCAATTAAGGATTATTCTTTGATTAAGATTTTGTTGAGTATAATTCGTATCTACCTAAAGCGTGTGTTTCAAGTGTTAAAGCGTGAGTTATTCAATGATATGAGTCTTATTCATGGGATGGTTGGGATAGTGATTAACCACTCTTAGGATTTTAATTTATTTGTTTTGTTTATTCTTTTTATTTTTATTTTACACCAATTTATATCCCAAATGTTATCCATACCCTGTATTGTTCTTTATCCAACCAAACCTTTGATTTATTGAGATTAAGGATTTGAGCAATCTTAAGTATCGTAGTCGTGGATTCGGCTATGTATTTATGATTTTGTCGCCCTTTTTGATATATTATTATTGGTGAAGTTTGGACCTATCTTTAGCCTATTCGAGTTAAGGATTTGAGCAATTGCAAGTATCGTGTTCGTGGATTCGATCATGTATTTGTGATTTTGTCGCCTTTTCTGGAATTTGAGATCGATAGTGTAAATAAGAATAATTAACCCTTAAGCCTAAAAACCCTTTTTACCGCTTTAGACTTGTTATTCCTTAGCTTTAGTGGTGGAGATGTGTATACTTGCCAAGCTTATGATAGAATATTCGTCGCGACTGGACAGTTAAACGATTAGATTTGCTTTTATCGACTTATTTTATTTTACTTCTAATTCGTTAAGTGTTTAGTTGTGTGATTATGAAATAAACGAATACATGCTTAAATATAAAAATAAATCCTAACATCTTTTAGGATACATTTTCATAAATGAAATTCTAAGGTTTACTTGGGGACAAGTAAAGTTCAAGTGGGGGGATATTTGATGAACTCAAATAAGTACATTTTATTACTATCATTTATCCTAATAATTTGACTTGTTTTACTATATTATGTATGAGGATTGATACTTAATTGTTTACTTTTGTAATTCTCAGGTAAAAACAAGCATTTGGTGAAACTTAGCGATTATGGACTAATTATGGAGCAAAACGTACATAAAGTGGAAGTCTACTGACATGGACAAGATCAAGTCAATTCTGCTCCAGATGCGCCGCATCTCACTCTCGACATGCGCCGCATCTCTATCAAGATATCACCAGATACGATCCAAGATACAAGAGGACATGCGCCGCATCTATAAAGGCAGTTACGCCGCATCTTCTGGCGGTGTACGAATATTCCTGAATATTATAATCTTGGACCCCACGCGAAGTTAAGTACATGCGCCGCATCTACTTAAGTAGATGCGCCGCATCTTCCCTCAGACACAAACTATAAATACCCCGTAGACCAGACGCATTAGAGAGTTCCGAAGGTTCGAAACCCTAAAACCGAAGTTCGGACAGCAGAACAGGAGGACGAATTCAGTCAAGAGGCAGCATAAGACACACCCAAATCGAAGATACAAGAGCTGTAAGAAGGTGCTGCATATGTTTAATTCATTAAGTAGTTTTGTTTTATTGTTTTAGCAAACTTTAATTCATCAGGATTGGTGGCTTGTGTAATGTGACAACGGAAAGATTGCACTCCCTTTAATACTTGCTTTCCCATCAATTAAAGTTTATATGTTGATGTCTTTGGTTACTACTTATTAGTGCATTGATAACCTCTGTGTTTATTAGTGGCTTGCGGGCATCCGACTGCGGGACAAGATGTGGCTCCCACGGTTGTTTCTAAATTGATCACTTAGGAATAACTTTTAGACATAAGTAATCATTAAGGGTTTACTCGCCGATGAGAATAGGACCAACGAGAAAGGGTTAATTACATACACTTCATATAAAGCTATCAATAAAACAAGTGACAAACTACTTAATCATAAGGACAGCCCTCTTATTGTCTCTAGTATCTATCTGTGTACGTGTGTGCTACTTGCTGATTCGTGCCTATTTGTTTATTTTATTATTTAACTGCAAACAAAACTGTGCCAGTCTCTCAGGCTGAAACCCCCTTGCGTTAGGATATTAAAATACTGATTAGAATAACTAGATAATACGTTCCACTCTTAGTGATCGACACTCTACTTACCATTATCTTCATACTGACCGGGTACACTGCTCGTTAAGTGTGTGTGTTATTGATAAGTCGGCTAAATATAAATTTAAAACTTGAGTAGGCATTAAAACTGCTAAACCGCAACGACACATCACGCGCATCAACAGGTGATCCTGATGATCACCTAAAAATTTTCGAATCAGCAGCCACTATCGAAAATTGGCCACAACCTGTGTGGTGCCACATGTTTAACTCTACATTTGTAGGGAATGCGCGCAACTGGTTCAGTAAGCTTCCACGCAGAAGCATCGGTGGGTTTGAAGAGTTGCGGAAGGCGTTTCGTTTGAACTTTACTCAGAGGAAGAAGTGCGCCAAAAACCCTGTCGAACTCGCTAGGGTAAAACAGCGCCAAGGGGAATCCACAAGCGCTTTCATGGAGCGCTATAAGGACGAATGCATACACGTCAAGGCGTGCCCAGAAATACTAAAGATCTCAGGGTTTATGAACGGAATCAATAACCCAGATCTGATAAAAAAGTTAAACGATAGGGTTCCCCAAACCTTTGACGAACTCATGAAGCGTACGAGGTCCTTCATCCAAGGAGAAGCCACCGCTGCGGACAGTAAGAAGGGCTACTCAAACTATAGGTCACAAGAAGAGCCAAGGAGACAATCCAATGACCAGAGTAGCAATTGCAACAAAAACTATCGCAGTCAAGGGGGCGGACGGGGAAACGACAAGTATACCCCACTAACGAAGACTCCAAAGGAGATATTCGCAACGGAAGGTGCGAACTTCCCGAGACCCCCACCAATGCGCACCCCAGAAGGGCAACGCGTAGGGAACGGGTACTGCGAGTATCACAGACAGAAGGGCCATACCACCAATGAGTGTGTCCAATTGCGCCAACTAATTGAAAAGTTAGTAAAAGAAGGCAGATTGGATCATCTGGTTAAGAACATCAAGGAGGGGAAAAACAAACAAAAGACCGAGAATGATGAGGCGAAAAGTGTACCGCTTTTAAGGGGTCATTTAAGCCCTAAATCGTATTTATTTGATCAAATATCGCCCTAAATCGTTTCTTTTGTCATTTTAGGTACTTTTGAGGAGAAATCTGGAAAAGGAGGCATTTTGGACGTTTTTGGAGCATAAAGTGAAGAAAACGGCAAAGTCTCAAGAATCGGCTAAAAGTTACTCTTGACGGCGTCACAATTAACATGGGACGGCGTCATGCTTTGGCAAGAAAAGTTGGATGTGAAATTTACTCATGACGGGCCAGTGAGATAGCATGTGAATTCTGACGGCGTCACGCTTTAACTTGATCAAGGGCGTCACGGCTTAAATCATAAGGGGACGGCGTCACGTTCATTGTTCGACGGCGTCAAGCCTTGATAGGCCAGAACGGATTTTGGAGAATTAAAGAGGGACGGCGTCAAGATGGTCATCCGGGAACCCTAAAAGCGGCGAGGTGACGGCGTCACAATCCATAAGGTGACGCCGTCAGATCCAAAAATCTATATATAGTTTTCTAATTTTTTGTCATTAAGGAGAGCTTAGTGTGTGGAATTTTGGGATAAAACCCTAAGACGATTTTAGCATCTTTTTCAGGGCTTTTTGCCTTGAGATCTTCCATGTTTCATTGAAAGATAAGTTATCAATTAATCATTCAATATGTCTATGTGTTGTTTGATTCTATCTTATTCTTGTCTTTTGTTTAACATGTTAGGCTAATTTTATCTTGTGTTTGCTTAGATCTAATGAAACCTAGCTATTGATTATTGGTTGTTAGTGTGTTATTAGTTGTATTGGATGATTGTTTATCTATGTTAGGCTTAAGAAAACTGGCTAACTTCCTATTCGGTAACTTGCTTGAACGTCTTAAGAAACATGAACCAAACGCGTACTAAAGGTTTTTATGGTTGTATTTAATGCACAAGCGAATTCTAGTGATCCCATGTTAGGAGCTTCCTAGCCGGCTCGACATAGGAGTGAAGTAGGAGCTTGTAGAGTTGGGGAAGTAAGTACGCCACCCCACGAATGGTATTAAGGAATACACCCGTCATCCACGCGACTAATACACACTAATTAACCGGTAAAAGATAGTTAGGGAGTAAGGAAATCTAAGTAAACACATTTCTCTACACATAAGTTTCTCACCACATTTTATTTTCAGTTATTTATTTTATTGCATTTGTAGTAATTTGGGTTAGTTGACTAGCAACTAATTCCGCCCACTCCTTCAAAACCGAGATTTTACTTGCTTTCATAAAAAAATATAAAAACATAAAAAGAATCTTCCTCAACCCTTAGACCTAATTAGAGTAGCCTTTCACACCTAACGAACACTATTCCCTGTGGAGAACGATCAATCCCCCGTACTTACCACTACACTATACTACATCGGTCAGGTACACTGCCTGGTGGGGTTGTAAGCCTCTTGAGATCCCTCGAGAGGTAAAACCTGTTGTAAGGTTACAAAACCACGCAATCAGAGAACAAGAAAGAAGCACCTAAGGAAAAGGCTGATACTATCTACATGATACAATCATGGCAGCGAAAGACTAGGCAAAAGGTCAGCCAGAAGTTTTCTCATGGAAGCGAAATTTCTTTTCCAACCTTGGCTGCGGACAACGCAATGGCGGAACCACTGACCATCGAGATAAATACGGGGGGTCACGATATCCACCGCATATATGTTGATGGAGGGGCATCCGCAGACATAGTGTATGAGCATTGTTTCAAAAGGTTGCGACCTGAGATACAAAGACAGTTAAGCCCGGCCACGACACCGTTGACTGGCTTCACGGGAGAAAAGATATGGCCTATGGGGCAACTACGACTAGTAGTCGTTGTTGGTAATAAGGAACACTCCACGACAGCGTGGATGAATTTTATGGTGATCAGATCTCCTTCGCCATACAATGGCATTATTGGAAGACCAGGAATTTCGGTAATGCGCGTAGTACCGTCCACAGCGCACGGAATGCTCAAATTCCCGGTAGAAGGCGGTATTGTCACCATCTACAATAATGCTGCGCCACCAAGAGAGTGTAACACGATTACACATGAGACGACGCACACCCCAGAACAGAGCGCAGCTAAAGTACCAAACCTGAAGGTCGCAATTCATCCTGATTACCCGGAGCAAGAAGTATCGATCGGAGGATCGTTGTCTGAAAAAGGCAGAGCGGCCGTGTGCGCGCTCTTGCAAAGGAATCTGGATATCTTCGCATGGGAACCAAAGCACATGACTGGTGTGCCACGCTCGATTGCAGAACACAAGCTGAAAATCCGACAAGGATATTCCCCAGTGCGGCAGTAAAAGCGCGGCCAGGCTCCAGAGCGCGCAAAAGCCATTCTGGAGGAAGTACACAAACTTGTGGACGCAGGCATCATGCGAGAAGTCTATTACCATGACTGGCTCTCCAATCCAGTCATGGTCAAGAAGGGTGATGGCAGTTGGCGGATGTGCGTGGATTTCACTGATCTCAACAAAGCATGTCCACAGGACTGCTATCCGCTGCCAGAGATAGACTGGAAGGTAGAATCTCTGTGCGGATATCCCTTTAAATGTTTCTTAGATGCATACAAAGGGTACCACCAAATCCAAATGGCTAAGGAAGACGAGGAAAAAAACAGCCTTCCACACAAGCCAAGGCGTCTTTTGTTATACAAAGATGCCTTTTGGCCTGAAGAATGCGGGCGCCACCTACCAGCGACTGGTAGATAATGCATTTGAAAAGCAGGTGGGCCGCAACCTAGAGGTCTATGTGGACGACCTTGTCATAAAAATCCATACAGAAGACGAAGTGGTGTGTGACATTGAAGAAACATTTACAACACTACGAAAGATCAACATGAAGTTGAATCCTAAGAAATGCACTTTTGGCGCCACAGAAGGCATGTTCCTAGGATATTTGATAGAACCAGATGGCATTAAGCCATGCCCAGAAAAAACAGAGGCTGTCATCCAACTTCCTTCACCACGCACGTTGAAAGAAGTTCAGTCTCTGAATGGAAAGCTAGCCGGTTTGAATAGATTCCTGTCCAAATCAGCGGATAAGTCACTTCCTCTCTTTAAAACACTCAAGAAGTGTACAAAAAAGGGAGACTTTCGTTGGACTACGGAAGCGGAAGAAGCTTTCACACAGCTTAAGCAACATATTGAATCGCTTCCTAAGCTAGTCGCACCCCGACCAGGGGAGGAGTTAATCGTCTACTTATCTGCAACTCATGGAGCAGTCAGCGCAGTGCTACTGACGGAGAGGAACTCTGTACAAACACCGGTATATTTCGTAAGCAAGGCGCTCAAGAAGACAGAGATTAACTATAGCCCAATGGAAAAATTGGTCTTGGCATTAGTATTCGCCGCCAAAAGACTGCGCAGATACTTTCAAGCGCACCCAATAGCGGTAATCACAGACCAACCAATCAAGCAAGTTATCTCCAAACCTGACGCATCGGGGCGATTACAAAAATGGAGTGTGCTACTAGGCGAGTATAACATCTCTTACAGACCACGCACTGCGGTTAAGGGGCAAATACTAGCAGACTTCATCATCGAAAAACCAGACACCGATGCTGCACCTCCACAAGGCGAGGTAGAACTACAAGAGCCATGGGTCCTGTTCACGGATGGATCTTCATGCGTGGATGGGTCGGGCGCAGGCCTTATCCTCACCAATCCAGAAGGAATGGAATTCACTTACGCGCTGCGCTTTGAATTCACAGCCACAAATAACGAGGCAGAGTATGAAGCCCTAATCGCTGGATTACGCATTGCAACTCGAATAGGTGTACGCAACCTAGAAGCAAATATGGACTCTCGATTAGTAGCCAACCATGTGTTGGACGAATATGTGGCTAAAGAGGATAACATGGTTCAATACCTCGACAAGACCAAGTCACTAATCAAAAGTTTTGACAAGTTTACCATTAAACAAGTTCCTAGAGGGGAAAACAAAAAGGCGGACGCACTAAGCAAGATCGCATCTACAAGCTTCGCGCATCTGTCAAAACAAGTATTGGTGGAGATTCTAAAAAATAAATCCATCTCGGAGATGGAGATATCCACGGTAATAGAGGAAGAGAATCCTACGTGGATGACCCCTATTATCGAATTTATAAGCAAGGGCAAATTGCCCGATGAGCAGAAGGACGCTCGACAGATACAGCGCACAGCGCAGAGGTTCGAACTTAGAGATGGTATCCTATATCGGCGCTCATTCCTACAACCATGGCTTCGGTGCGTTGGACCTCTTCAGGCAGATTACGTACTCCGAGAGATCCATGCTGGTTCATGCAGTATGCATTCAGGACCACGGTCCGTCGTAGCACGAGCATTGCGCTCAGGATACTACTGGCCCACTATGCACCGTGATGCGCGCGATGTGATAAAGAGATGCAATGACTGCCAAGTTCATAGACCCATCCCGCGCAGACCACAACAAGAGCTAACGCCTATCACTTCTCCATGGCCATTCTATAAGTGGGGTATCGACATTGCGGGTCCCTTTCCTGTTGCAGCGGGGGGACTGAAATTCCTTATTGTAGCAATAGACTACTTCACTAAGTGGATTGAGGCAAAAGCAGTTGCGACAATCACAGGTAATCAAGTAAAATGATTCGTTTGGGAAAACATTGTATGCCGCTTTGGATTACCTGGGGAAATCGTTTCGGACAACGGAAAACAATTCCGTGATAACCCGTTCAAAGACTGGTGCACAGAACTAAATATCACACAACACTTCACGTCAGTTAAACACCCACAAACCAATGGTTTAGTTGAGCGCGCAAATCGTAGTCTAGGCGAAGGAATCAAAGCGCGCCTGGACAAATGATGCGTGGTTTTGTAACCTTACAACAGGTTTTACCTCTCGAGGGATCTCAAGAGGCTTACAACCCCACCAGGCAGTGTACCTGACCGATGTAGTATAGTGTAGTGGTAAGTACGGGGGATTGATCGTTCTCCACAGGGAATAGTGTTCGTTAGGTGTGAAAGGCTACTCTAATTAGGTCTAAGGGTCGAGGAAGATTCTTTTTATGTTTTTATAGTTTTTATGAAAGCAAGTAAAATCTCGGTTTTGAAGGAGTGGGGCGGAATTAGTTGCTAGTCAACTAACCCAAATTACTACAAATGCAATAAAATAAAATAACAAAAATGAAAAGTGGTGAGAAACTTATGTGTAGAGAAATGTGTTTACTTAGATTTCCTTACTCCCTAACTATCTTTTACCGGTTAATTAGTGTGTATTAGTTGCGTGGATGACGGGTGTATTCCTTAATACCATTCGTGGGGTGGCGTACTTACTTCCCCAAACTCTACAAGCTCCTACTTCACTCCTATGTCGAGCCGGCTAGGAAGCTCCTAACATGGGATCACTAGAATTCGCTTGTGCATTAAATACAACCATAAAAACCTTTAGTACGCGTTTGGTTCATGTTTCTTAAGACGTTCAAGCAAGTTACCGAATAGGAAGTTAGCCAGTTTTCTTAAGCCTAACATAGATAAACAATCATCCAATACAACTAACAACACACTAACAACCAATAATCAATAGCTAGGTTTCATTAGATCTAAGCAAACACAAGATAAAATTAGCCTAACATGTTAAACAAAAGACAAGCATAAGATAGAATCAAACAACACATAGACATATTGAATGATTAATTGATAACTTATCTTTCAATGAAACATGGAAGATCTCAAGGCTAAAAGCCCTGAAAAAGTAGCTAAAATCGTCTTAGGGTTTTATCCCAAAATTCCACACACTAAGCTCTCCTTTAATGACAAAAAATTAGAAAACTATATATAGACTTTTGCATCTGACGGCGTCACCTTATGGATTGTGACGCCGTCACCTCGCCGCTTTTAGGGTTCTCGGATGACCATCTTGACGCCGTCCCTCTTTAATTCTCCAAAATCCGTTCTGGCCTATCAAGGCTTGACGCCCTCACCTCTTGAACGTGACGCCGTCCCCTTATGAATTAAGCCGTGACGCCCTTGATTTAGTTAAAGCGTGACGCCGTCAGAATTCTCATGCTAACTCACTGGCCCGTCATGAGTAAATTTCACATCCCACTTTTCTTGCCAAGGCATGACGCCGTCCAGAGTTAAGTCTGACGCCGTCAAGAGTAACTTTTAGCCGATTCTTGAGACTTTGCCGTTTTCTTCACTTTGATGCTCCAAAAACGTCCAAAATGCCTCCTTTTCCAGATTTCTCCTCAAAAGTACCTAAAATGACAAAAGGAACGATTTAGGGCGATATTTGATCAAATAAATACGATTTCGGGCTTAAATGACCCCTTAAAAGCGGTACACTTTTCGCCTCATCAACAAACACAAAGGAAGATGGGTGGATGAATTGTCGCATGTCTTATGGGCGCACCGAACGACAATCAAAGTTAGCAATGGAGACACTCCCTTTTCTCTTGTCTATGGGACAGAAGCTGTCATACCAGCTGAGATTGGGATGCCAACTATTCGCACCCTAGAAGTTAATGTCGCAACCAATGACGACGAAAGGCGTATAGACTTGGACCTATTGGAAGAAAGGCGTGAACGCGCAGCTATACGTGAAGCAAAAGCCAAGTCAAAGATGAAGGGATATTACGATGCTAAGGTTCGAAGCACCTCATTCAGACCAGGCGACTTTGTGTATCGCGCTAATGATGCAAGCCACGCAGAAGACACTGGTAAACTTGGACCAAAGTGGGAAGGACCCTATGAGGTCATTGAAGCACTAGGACAAGGCGTGTACAAGCTGCGTGACATGGATGGCCGTGAGCTACAACGCACATGGAATATTTGCAATCTCAAGAGATGCTATCTTTAGGAAAGGTTACGACCCAACACACGGACACTTCCGCACTTTAGTAAGTGCTCAATAAATATCCGTGTATTTACATTTTTGTTTCATTTAGACAAATGTTTTATCTTTTTACAAAAACTTGCAAGTATTAATAAAATGTTGCGGTTTCTAGCTAACTCCGTGACACACTTTACTTTATTGCTTACATATCATTTATGTCTCAATATTGTTTGTTACATTATCTTTTGCCTTCATGGCGTGCATGCACCAATTAAAAACCCACGATGGTAAAAGGATGAGTAAACCTACTAAATAACTCGTTGAGTAAGAGGGTTGCAAACCCATCAACATCGGATCACGCATCCTTGTTAAACACCTTACTCTCAAGACGTTGGAGTAAGTTCGATGTGTACCCCACGACGGATACACATCAATGCACACTGTGCGCGTTTAACAAATTAGGAGTTAATACAATTAACCCCTTAAGATGGTATTCGCAGCACGCTGCAATCCATACACTTGTGCACCCCACGATGGATACACAACAACTTGTGCATTTCATACACAATTATGTCATACACGACTATGTCATAAATTTCATACACAATTATGATATAAGTGATTATAAATCCTTGTAATCTTTTTTAAATGTGTTTATACAAACGGTTTGATTCTTAGACATCTTTTACGCAAAGACAAAATAACTAAGTACAAACATTATAACCACAATCAAATTTGATACAATATGCGTACAATCGTATTTTTCAAATCAACACTTTATGGATAACAAGTTCATACAAGATATAGACTTAACATGCACATGTGCAACAAAATGTTAATCTATTACACAAAATTACCAAGACAAGCTACGGGTACGCCTAAGCCCTGAACTACCAACATGGTACGCCACACTACCAGCCTCCTCAAGCTTCTTCAACAGGTCAACATCCTTGGGTGACACCGTTGGTACGCTAACGGGCACCCCATCAGACCTCGGGATGTGAGCCGCACTAAGACCACAAAGAATGGCTTTCCCCTTCATGCCCTTCTTCCTGGCAAGTCTCATCTCATGGGCTTCTAAGGACTCCCTCAATGGAATTTCCTTCTCAAGGGCAAAAGGGTTGAGGATGTCACGGGGGCGAGCAAAAATAGGCACATGTAGCTGCGACACATCCGGCTTCAGAAAGTAGTCAAGCTGCGCCTCAGCATCCTCGGATGAGTGCCTAGCCAAGGTTAAACCCTGCATGATCACGCCTATGGGGTAATCCTGGTCACGCTCCAGCTGAGCAATATGAGGAAGCTATAAAAGTTTCAACTTCTCCATAGCCGCAACAAGTTCACCATAAGCGTTCTCATTATAACCAGGTACTTCGGAGGGAGACATAGTCAAAACCTTGGTCGCACACAGCTCCTCTACAGCTTCTGCCTTACCGCGTGCCAGTGCACATTGAACCACATCTCCAAAGGAGTCCTTGACCTCTTGAGACTCCAGCGTCGTCAAGGCAGCAAGACGCAAGCCATGGCTGATAAGCCACCTGCGCTCAGCAATAGTTGACACCAAATGAGGATACAACTCCTCATCATATTCGATGCTGAGCTTGCGCAGCTTGCTCTCCTGATTCTCCAGCAAACTCTCCACAGTCTTGCGGAATTCATCCAAGTTAGAGAAGAGTCTCCCCTTGTTTAGCTCCATATATTTCAAGGCCCAAAGGCAGGAGGCCTTGTATTCTTTTGCTCCAGTGCGCTCTTGATTCAGTTCGGCCAGGAGCGACATCTTCTCATCAGCAATTTTCTGGGCGTACATAGCAGATGCCCTCACTCCAGCCTGCGCATCAGCCAACTATGCCTTCAGAATGTCAATCTCCTTGTCCTTCTGCGCAACCTGGCTACCCTCACCACCATATTGAGCCTGTAGCCGCGCAACCAATGAAGCCTGGTGCGCAGCAGCTAACGCCAACTCCTCTATAAGGCGATCTGTTGGCGCATCTTCAGAAGATTTTTCCTCATCCACTGGACTCTCAGGCACAAACTCACCAGCATATGCAGAACCAGTCTTGGATGGCGAATTCCCAACATACGCATCATCATCAACAGCAGTTTCAGCACTGCACGCAAATAACAAAGTTACTCTATAGTATTAAACGCGGATTAAAGGACTAAAGATCTAAAGATACAAGTACTTACTTGAGGGGAGGAGTTTTATGCGATGACGCATCCTCCTCAGATGATTGCCAGACAGAAATAGCAGGGCGCTTACTTGATGTCCCTGAGCCATCATCACCAGACGATCTCTTGCGCTTTAACCTTTGGCCCTCCTCCTCAGACTCATCCATAGCACTCCCCGACGAGTCTATATGCAATAACTCCACAGGGATTTGCGACCCAGGAGCGGGAAAGCTACGCAGAGGAGTAGCCATAGTGACACCTGTGGGGACCTCCTCTGTCTCCTCTGTCTCCTCTGTCTCCTCCTGCGCAATCACCATCGTGCGCCCTGCAGTAGCCTGAAGAACTGGCTCCTCACCATCTCTCAAAGGGCGCACCCCTACGATCACCTGTTTCGGCTTCTCCAAGCGAACAACACTGAATAGGTCCATCTCTTGCGCAACAAACAACAAACAAACACAAAAGGAGTTAGATAAGCTACAAAGGGAAGAACGATTACAACTACTAAGCGAAGAGGAAGGAAGAGACAAGCACCCACCCCGGCTATTTTCATCCAAAAATGTTGGCACTTCTTCCGGACTACCGAAGTAATTGCGACTGATGCCCATGTGCACCAAAAACTCTTCTGGATACGCTTTGATCGGTATGCGATTGGTATTTATCGTATCCGCATCAGCTACGTTATACAATCCGGGGTCTGGGTGCTCGTCTCTCGGTAATGATTCTTGAGTATAGAACTCAAAAATCCATGAAAAAAAGGCATTATCAACCCAAAAGAACTTTTCCCTCCAAACCCTCAGTGCGTCTAATTTCTCCGTATAGCACTGCAGTGACCCTGCGCGCTTGGAGAAAGATACCCACCCGTTTGACCACGACGTGTGGTAAAACGCGCGGAATAGATGAATTGTGGGTTCAATCGCCAACAGGCGACAATTTACTTCAAAATTGGTTATTTTTGCTGCACCTATACAGTGCAGCTGGGAAATATGCAGACGATAGTGGTTTAGAATATCGCACAAAAAGAGGGAAATGGGCGCACGCTGGTTAGCGAATTCGAAAAAACGCGTGTATACCCCTACTTTCCCTTGCGGGAAATTCGCTATTG
Source organism: Artemisia tridentata subsp. tridentata (assembly GCA_021014915.2). Classification (NCBI taxonomy): domain Eukaryota; kingdom Viridiplantae; phylum Streptophyta; class Magnoliopsida; order Asterales; family Asteraceae; genus Artemisia; species Artemisia tridentata. The sequence goes on along the minus strand of CP139503.1, from coordinate 345,132,820 downwards.
ACGCATTTGCTGCCGGAACTACCGGATGCAATGCGAGAGGGATGTGATAATCTGAGGTGAACTGACGAAGTTCATCCTCAGATATATCGGAATTAAAATCGGACAATTGAAGAACCATGATTAACCTTCAATAACTCTTATAAGCGCACGCGCTATTACCTTAGCTTTTGTTGATTTTTTTATCGCTGTTCGAAGGTTTAACAATGGTGGAAAATGATGATTTTTACTGTGGTAGCCACAGTGAAAAGACGGCTAACCTTTATATAGGGTTACACATATTGGTGGATGGATGACACGTGTACCCCACTTGCCTCAATCGTGTGGCTGGGACGCAAAAAGGTAAAGCACTTTTTCACCCAACCCTCACGATTTTCGAAGGAGATATGGATGTACTTGGACTAGATTAATTTGCTTTTTTAGGCGGGAAATACTTGAAACTTCCCCACTACGCATCGAGGAATATTTTTAGCTACAATTGTTAGTCTAGCGTCCGCAATTTCGCATTGCGCACACTAGACTGGGGGGACATGATGACGTATAGTCCGCATTCGGGTCACGAACCCGATCCATACTCAAGTCCATCACGAATGGACTCCAGTCCATCACGAATGGACTCCAGTCCATCACGAATGGGCTACTTACGATAACGGTTTGGGCTTACGTTGGCCCAAACCCGAAGTTATTTATGGTCTTGATAGGATATCTCTTATTTATGGGATATGTATCAAAACCGACTTAGGCGGATACGCTGAGGAGTGAGGAACACGAAACCAACTAGGGTTTCGTGTGTATATAAAGAGTCTCTCGACTCTCATTAAAGGTACGATTTACAAACCCTAACTCTTCAACTAAACCCTAAAAACCGATTACTTACTCTCACGCCAGAGGATAATCGTGGGAGACAATCCCACGATAAGCCTAACGGTGTCTTTTTGTTTTCTTAGTGCGCAGGTCTCAAGCATTAAGATCTGATTGGTACGGAATCAAGGAACGCCCAACTTTTGTATCAACAATATTCATAAAAAACTTTTTAATTTTGTATCTATTTAAATATAATGAAAATATTGTAATAATCAAGAAACACGTTCAGGAGGTCGGGGAAGCTCAAAGTAAAGAGTAAACATGGTATATTAGATTAAAGAATGGGGAAGGTGTGTGTGCTTTCTAGAGAGAGAAACGAAAAGACACACACACCTTGATGATACAAAAATGAGACATCCTACCTTCCTATTTGTGACTAGGAAAGTATTTATACAAGAATACAAGCCTAACTTAGCAATATTGACTAAACTAGTCCTTGTACATAGAAAGAAATGCAATTCCCGGATATGACATAACTTTAAAGGCTAACAATCTCTCCCCAAAGTGATGTCATACGGGAATTGCTTACAATGTTCCCTACAAGTCAAATTAGATACAAAACATAAGCACATCAGCTCCGAGAATGGTCTTCAAACTTCATTACTTCTTTCAGCTTGAAGAATCTTCTCAGCTGCCATCTCTTTACTTGTAGAAAACAATGTGAGCAAATCTAATTAGGGATTAAATATGGCTTTTCACTCTCCCCTAATTAGTGCTCTCCCCCAAACTGACAAACTTTCTGATGAATGCCCTGAATCTGAAGAAGTCTTTTGATGAGTAAATGCATACCGTCTTTAGTCTTCTAACACGCAGCGGAAAATGTAGAGAATAGACTGTAGACTCGACCTTCTTCAAGATTGTCCATTCGGGGGAACAGAGTATCAACATCTTCATCTCACCAAATGCATCCCAGTTATCTTACATATGAAAAATCAGCCTATAACGTACACATGAAACGATAAAACCAAAGTAACAAGTTGAAACATTGATCATCTTGAATTTGTTTCATAAACCATTAAACCCGATCATGTGAACTTGTTGTGCGTCATCGATGTACACATTTCTCTCCCCTGATGGTTACGATTTATCGGAATCAGCATAATGATGTGTACGTGAAGCATTAACTGGAAGCACTTTATCATTAAACATATAGCCCGTGAGAAGATGTTGATAAACCTAATCTACTAACAATACCATTTAAAATGTCTAACTCTTTATCAACCCCCTGTATAAAAAACAACGGCTTTTTGTAGTGACTACTGATGGAGAAAACCCACTATGACGAACTTGAGACTGAAGTAAAATAACCCGAACTTGTGACCTAAACTTGCACTATTGTCTGACTAAAAACCAATACTGAGAATTTCAATAAAGGTAGTATCATATACCCATCCAACCATCCTTAATTGTATATGAACATCTCTTAAATTATCCACAGCTTTTTGTGACACTTAAGCACTACAACGTAACTCCTTTAAAGTGATAGCTATAATCTGTGAGCACAACAACGTAACTCCTTACATTAGGTATAACTAGACAAATCAAGTCTTAATCATTCTAACGGTTAAAAGCTCGAACAAGGATCTCAAAGAATCATGCATCCAACCAATCCCGATATCTTCAAGATACTAGGTACAAACACCCATGATATTCCACTTCAACTTCAAATAAGTAATAATGAATCATCCCTGTAGTCACAGTTGATAACATTCAAAATTTAGCCATTGTCATTTGATTGTGATTCTTGATCAGGATCTTTTAAGCTATACGTGGTGGTTTGTTTTGAAAGTGTAGACGAATAATGTCATATGTGATTTTGGTGTGAAGGGTGAGTTTGTTATATGCCCTAATTCTTTAGATACCCCCTGTTCTACGGATCGAACTAGGGTTTTGTATATTAGACATTCGGCGAAACCTTAAGAAACTCTAAAGAATTTCACTCCTTGATGCTCGGTAAAACCCTAGAAATTCGGAAACGTAACTCCTTACTCGAAGATTGTATTCCTTGCTCGGAAATTTTGCTCTTACTCGAAAACTTCTTCCTAACTCGGAAATTTTAAGCTTACTCGAATTTTAGACAATCCTTACTCGAAAATATATTTCCTAACTCGGAAATTTACCCCTTACTCGAAAATTTAAAGACCTAACTCTGAATTTGCTCCTAACTCGGAGATATACTTCTTGCTCAAAGGATTTTAACTTCCTAACTCGGAGAACCTTTTCTAAGTCGAAGGAAGTTCAGTCCTTACTCGAAAATTCTCTTCTAACTCGAAGGAAATCACAAACTAACTTAGTAAATCACTTCTTGCTCGGTAAACACCCTTCTAACTCGAAGGATATTATGCCTTACTCGGAAAATTAACTTCTTGCTCGAAGTTTTTATGCCCTTACTCGGAGAAACACCCTTCTAACTCGAAGGAATAATGTGTTACTCGAAGAAAATGCATGAACAGTAACGTGAATCTTAAAAACACACCAAAAATCACATTTTTTTTTCACCACAAAACACCACGATTCGCCCCTGGTTAGCTCTGATACCAATTGTAATAATCAAGAAACACGTTCAGGAGGTCTGGGAAGCTCAAAGTAAAGAGTAAACATGGTATATTAGATTAAAGAATGGGGAAGGTGTATGCGCTTTCTAGAGAGAGAAAGGGAAAGACACACACACCTTGTTGATTCAAAAATGAGACATCTCACCTTCCTAGTTGTAACTAGGAAGGTATTTATACAAGAATACAATCCTAACTTAGCAATATTGACTAAACTAGTCCTTGCACATAGAAAGAAATACAATTCCCGAATATGACATAACTTTAAAGGCTAACAAATATGTTTTTGGATATGTATGTGTATTTTTAAGTTTTGCAAGGATATTGAAGTAATTTTGGAATTCGAAGGATATTGATGTAATTTTATTATCTGCAATGATATAAATGTAAATTCCTCTACGTTTAAAGTTCTGTACTATCAAACATTAGAAATCCTCAACTCTATACTTTGATACACATATGTATGCATGTTTATTGTTTCCTCTTATGTATGCAAGTGGGGACAAGAAATGAAACAAAGGTATTTGTTTATGTTTAACATAAAAGCAAAATAACTTTCTTTTTTTCAATTTGGTATAATTAATTCTTGACTTATTATCAATTCTTGTATGACTTCAGATCCACCTCTTCACTCGCAAACATGGTTTTGAAGATCAGACAAAAAGCATTTTCAATAACAAACATAACCTTTAAGTCAATATTTGTTGTCTTTGACGTACATTTGCTCTAATACCGCTATTCTCGTGCTATTTTCAGAATTTTCCATGATCATCTCAAAATTTTCACCCGTCAAAACGTAAATTCATGTCTCTTGATTGACTTTTAGGACACCCTACCACTATGTCATTGTGGAAAGTTACACCCCGTGCCCGGTTATTGTTTTTACTTTTCAACTACTTTTAGTTTTGACAAAGATTTTAAATCCAAGAACCAGCAAGGAGCTAGTTAAGGATCGGTATCATACAAAATGATAAATTTTACAACGGTCAATAAAGGATCAATGTAGGATCGATTCATGTTGATTATTGTGGATCGAGTGGTCTTGGATTATGGAAGAAGACCTTCATGTTTAGATGTTTGAGTTAGAGAGAAGAGTTTAGAGAGAGTGGGAACTTTTAGAGAGAATACTGAATATTAGATTAGTGAAATAACAAGAGTTCCAACCCTTCCCTTGTGTGGGAAGGGGCTTATATAGTAGCTAACATATGGTGCCCCTAGTGGGCTGTGGAGTGAGCTGACAGTGGGTAAAGACCCGACCCACTCCACAAATATAAATATAACTACACTAATAATACTAATAATAATAATAATAAGCCTACGAGCTACTTAAATGCTAAATAGATACTCGGGGTGACCGAGTCTTCACATGAATATTTATATTCCTAACAATCTCCCCCTAAGGGAGGTCACCCCGGAAACAATATTTCGAATTCTAGCATTTTATCTTCTGAACTTGTCTTCATAGCTCGTAGTCTTTGATTCTTCAAAGTCATTAGTCTTTGTGCCTTCAGCAGTAATCTTTTGATGACTGATCGATTGTCTTGGATGATCTTTGAGTATTCTTCAATTTTATCATCCAACATTTGTCTCCAAGTCATCTTTCAGCAGTATGTCTCCATGTGATGTGGTATTCTTTGAGTCGACATGCTCACACTGTTCTGGGTCATGATTTTCAACATCAGAGTTAGCAGAAGCAGTGTTGAAGGTCTTTTAGGTTATCATGACCTCTTTGAATATGATGATGATGCAGTGTGAGCATGTGGTTATGGATTGGCATCTTTTCTGCAATCAGCTACAACCGCAATCAGCTACAACCGCAAACAGCTGCAACAGCAATCAGCTACAATCCCCAGATGTTCCTGCATACGACAGTTAGCAATAAAACGTCCGGTACTTACAGGTTCGGACTTCGAGATTGTTAACAGCATAGTGTGAAAACTCTCTCTAAACCTTACCAAGACCGTTCCTAAATCGGAAACCCACAGAGGGTTTTAAAGATTTACCGTAGCAAATCAACGATTAGGTGAGTCGCTGGAGATCACTCCACGACTGTAGACCGTTTGAAACCGCCGCGACCACTAAGCGTAATCCACAAGGAATTACCGAAGTGACCTGCTTTCAGGGCTGTTTGATGTTGACCCTGGCAGGAATTTCCATTTAATCACTGAGAATTACATTTGTAAATTCTCTCATAAATGTTCTGGCAGATTGCTAAGATCTGCGTAGGACTCATAAGTTTACAACTGGTGTCCTTAATGTTGAACAACCAGTGTAGAAATAATACGTGTTCCTATAAGATCTTATTATGCATCTCGTGGCTCTAGACTCAATTGTGCGTTTTGATTTGGTGATCGGAGGCTGGAGAGGACTGCCACCTTTTCAATATCATCTAACTCGGAGTGAGAGAGACGATAGAAATGTATTGAACTCCGTGACAATTGAAACAAGAGTCCTTTGAGGGACCTTGAGTGGCTAGGGAGGGTTGTGCAGCGTATCACTGGGTCCATGATACTTTGTCTTCAATGTCAGCAATTAACCAAGTGATTCTGACAGCATATGAATTGACCCGGTTTCTGCCTAAAGTGTAAGGAGGGCTTCTCTCTTTTCACCCTTTATCTTTACATTTCTTTTTCATTCTTCAACCCCTTCAGTGCTTACCGAGACTTCATTACTAGTACCTTGTTGGGTTTGTTCCAGTACTAGCTCCATCTCAGTCGGCACTCTTCCCTTATTCACACTTTTCTCCTTTTTAATCATACCTAAGGACTTCTACACTAACTAGTGGATTGTCCCTGGGTAGATCCCTCCGGCTCTGGCGGGATCATGGGAACTTGTACCTAACCTTACCATCCTTATAACTCCAATACATTAAATAAAATGGTCGGTCTTTGGTGTTCTTCCACAATTGCCATTAACCAAATCTTTGAAAAATCTCTCAAAGTGTTCATGATTAAGAAACACATTTCACTAACACTTTGAGAGTTTTGAATTTTTCAAATGCTCCCCCTCAACATGTGCTTGGATGATTGTTTTATAAATTTGCACATGTTAGGTGGAGTTCGCACTTTTTGAATTGATCCACTTTCAGTGAACACGACCGATTCGAGACACGCTTACATCACTAGTTAGACTAGCTTGAAATTATTACCCGGCCTGGTCAAGTCCACAGAAAGTTTCTCAAAACGGTACACTCTACTCAGACACATCCTTTTCGAGATACGCTTACATCACTGGTTAGACCAGCTTGAAATTATTACCCGGCCAGGATATGTCCTTTCGATTGATGACAATATATGTTTCGTCAATTCATTGGTGAAGTCTGTGCCTTGCTCACATAGGATGCCAAATCCTTTTGTCCATTTGCTCCCCCTCAATATGTGCATCGATATACGAAAGAGTTTAGCACATATGGGAGAGCTTACATTTATGTCCAAACATCACATTTTATCAGATTTCATATTTAAATCACATTCTCTCCCCCGATCAAAAATTTCAAACCATTTGAGATTTGTGATCCCAATTGATTTAAATAAGTTAGAAAATGTGGGAGAAAATGTGTCCGATTTAATGTTTTCTGATAATGGAACATACTATGCTCCCCCTTAATCTAAGAGGGAGATTCACTGCTTATTATGCACAAAGTGACTGTTATGACACGAATGATATTGACCTTTTTGCGCAGACGATGTGATCATCCGCTTCTCTAAGGGAGTCATTGGTCAACATCAATTATCCATCCACCAACAAGAACGTCCAAGTATTGTAGATCCCCACTTGGCGAGATCGAAATAAATATTGCTTTGTTTCACTGAAGGTGGTGGTGGTGATGACAGTGTTGTTGTTGTTGTTGCTGCCGATGTTGTTGTCGTGGTGAATACTGAGCCAAACAATAGAGTTTGAACATCTGATTAAATGGTTAGAGCTGGAACTGGCACATTCATATTGGCTATGGAATCTGCATAAGAATATCAACACAGATATACATACATACAGATACACTATTCCTTAATAGCTACCACATAGCAGCTTGCCGCATCATAATACAAAGTTCATCTCATAATCAAATCACAATCAGGAAGTATATCAAACCACTATCTAGCATGAAGAGCAATTAGCAATCATGAGCATGGCAATTCACTCATATTTCAACATTCAATTCAGGATCTTAGGGACAAGATTATAACATGATAACTATATACCTAAGCGAATCCTGAGAACATATGCACTATATCAACAACAATTGAGCAGCAATCGACTAACAAGAGTCAAACAACATTTGAAACTCATTCATTCAGATCATACAAATGTCAGTGGAGTATTCAAGAATATCAAACACAATGGGTTTTCTAACTTCCTTTAGATTTTGTGTTTTAAAGTATTTAGGGGATTAAACGAGGATTCCAAAGCAACACAAATGAACCTTCTAGATACATAAAGCTAGGAAACTATAAGCAAATTGCACATAATGCCCTAAACTTTCTAGCAACTAACACATTTGGCCATTTGATATAAACTTAAGCAATTTCCTCTTCAACTAATACCCCATTAACTACAAAACCTTTTATAAGAATTATGAATTAATCAAGAAACCCGTTTGATGATATAAAATTTTGAATTCACTCTCCCCCTCAATCAATGACCCGTATTCTAGTTAAAGATTTGTAGTCGTTGATTGAGTGACAAATTTTATGCACAATCCAAGTCTAAAAGAATTTCAAGCAACACAAAATCACCAAGTGTCTTACAAATAATTTTCAGCAGAATCATAGAATGAAAACTATTTGCATACAAAGAAGATTTCTCTTCTTTTTCAAGAAATGATGCACTGAAACGTACATCAGATCGAAGAAACATGGATATAAAGTAATCCATGCCCAGGTGAACATCACCCAGTTGGAGGAACAACCGTCTTTTTGGCGACGTGCTTTCCCCATTTAGAAGCGCAGGTTGCTATCTAAAGTAATAGCAAGCCATTTAGACATGTTTTAACAATCCATTTTAACTTCTGCTCGAGCTTCATTTAAAGACCCGTGCCATTATTGAATGACATTTCTAAGTCCGTAAATGTTATCGATAAACAGAAGACATGCCTAGGTGAAACTATTTTTGGTATTTTCTATTTTTCAATTTTTATGGTTTTTTTGGTTTTACGTTTCTCTATTTACAATTTGCAGGTTTTCTATATATCTATTTACAAAATGGTATAAGATATGAACAAGTATATATATACAAGGATACGAGACAAAACCATTACTCCTCAGCTTCCTAATCTTCTCCGCTGCCATCACTTGACTTGCTGAAGAGCAATGTGAGCACATTTAATTAGGGATTAATTCTGGCTTTTCACTCTCCCCTAATTAGTGCTCTCCCCCAACCTGACCACCTTTCTGATGAACGCCCATAATAGGAAGAAGTCTTTTGATGAATGCCCATAATATGAAGAAGTCTTTTGATAACCAAATGCATGCCGTCTTTAGTCTTCTAACCCACAGCGGAGAATGTAGACTAGACCGAAGACTCGACCTTCTTCAAGATTGTCCATTTGGGGGAACAGAATACCAATCATCTTCATCTCACCAAATGCCTTCCAGTAACCTTACATATAACCCACCAGCCCACAACGTACACATGAGATGATAACACCAAAGTAACAAGTTGAACCACTGATCATCTATAATATGTATCCTGAGATATTAAGCCCGATCACGTGAACCTGTTGTGCGTCCTTGATGTACACATTCTCTCTCCCCTGATGGTTACGATTAATCAGCCCATGACGTAAAGGTGAAACGATAATACCAAGGTAACAAGTTGAACCACTGATCATCTATGATATGTATCCTTAGATATTAAGCCCGATCACGTGAACCTGCTGTGCGTCCTTGGTGTACACATTTCTCTCCCCTGATGGTTACGATTAATCGGAATCATCATCATGATGTGTACATGAAGCATAATGACGTGTACATGAAGCATTGACTAGAAACCCTTTGTCACTGATTGTACCAGCCCGTGAGAAGATGTCGATTAGCATTCCATGACCATGTTCTTCAACACCTTGATAGACGGAGGAAGATGTAGTGTTGGAGAATCATGGTTTGCACGACTCCTGAACTGACGTATTCAGGAGTCGTATGACCATTTCTCAATCATCAATCAACATGTAGATTATTCACCCTTTCCCCCCTCAAAAATTGCATATGCCTGTCAACTGCAATTTTTGGTTGAACAAGTGAATAAGAGTATACTCCAATGTGCGCCGATCCACTTGAAGACTGAATAAGCACGGAAAGAGCATGAAACTTGTTGATGAGAATGGCCATAAATAAGAAGATTTCTCTTCTTCCAAAGATAAAGCGCACTTAAGCGTACACCTTTCTTTTCTTTGAGGAACGGGGCCTGAAGAGATGTCAGCAGACGCCATTGTCATTGAAGAGCGAGGCCTGAACTGATGTATTCAGACGTCATAGCCAATGAAGAACGAGGCCTGAACTGATGTGTTCAGACGTCATAGACGATGAAGAACGAGGCCTGAACTGATGTGTTCAGACGTCATAGCTAATGAAGAACGAGGCCTGAACTGATGTATTCAGGCGTCATCTCTCTCTTTTCAACTTCTCTCAGCTAACTCGTTACCAACCCCATTATCATTATGTCGGCTCTTTGTCGTGACTACTGATGGAGAAAACCCAATATGATGAACTTGAGACTGAAGTAACATAACCCGAACTTGTGACTTAAACTTGTACTAATGTGTGACTAAGAGCGATGTAGAGACTTCGTGCAACATTGAATCCCTAAGTACTCTATACTCTTCAACCAACCAACCATCAAGTATGAGACGTACATCACCTCTTGGATATCCACAACTTCGTGTGACACTGAGCACTACAACGTAACTCCTTAAAGTGATAGTTATTTTGTAATAGAGAGGAAAAAAAATAACTAGATATCCAAGTCCTCGTCATTGTAAAGGTTAACCGCTCGAACAAGGATCTCGAAGAATCTTCATCCAACCACCCCGATATCTTCAGATACTAAGTACACGCACCCATGAAATTTCACTTCAGTCTCAAATAAATAATAATGAATTAACGCCGTTGTCACATCTTGTTGTTTAAATGCCCCGATCTAGCCCTTTATGATGTATTAACTGAACTTTGATAATGGTTTTAACCCGATCACGGTTGTAAGCGCATAACCCATCATCACGGGATTTTATAAATCTATGATTTCAACCGAGAAATAAGTTCTTTCTCGGGATTTTACAAAACCAAGAAGAAACCGTGAGACAGTACTAAATTGAATGTGTTACATGAGACGCCACAAAAGTTTGGTTTTGGTGAATGTCATCTTGGGTTAACATGCACGAGATCAGCAATAATTCTTCTCACATATGTAGAATGCTTCACAATCCATACTAAGTGAAGCAGTATAACACTACTCCCTTCTGGAGGTTGACCTCATAACACAGTACACCTTTCTCCCCCATGATGGTTTCGAACTTTTGGAAGCATCATTGACGTGTACAACCATATGCATGAGAAGATTTTGTCATAAGCATCATCTATGACTTGCGGTACCATCGAATATCCCGAGAGAATTGCTGATCACATCACAGTCTTTAAACTCTTTGGCAGACTAACCAACCTCGTACTCTGACGACTACTAGTGACCACTTGGTGAATGAAACCCGATATGCCCAACTTGAAAAATGAAATTGAAGCCCCCAAATTTTTTACTTAAGCTTGCACTATTGTTGATTGAAGAACAATGTAGAAGAACACCTCTAAGTACCCTTATTGCTCAACTAAGAGCCAAAGCCAGTACAACACCTCTTGAGACTATCCACATCTGCATATGCGTGCGACACTGAGCACTACAAAGTGACTCCTTGAAGTGATAGCTATAACTCATGAGTACTACAATGTAACTCCTTACATTGGGTATAACTAGATAGTCTAAGTCCCAATCATAACTTGTATACGTCCAAGCAAGTTATCATTGAAATCATGCATCCAACCATCCCCGATTTCAAGATAAAATAAGTAGACTCTTTCGTGAAATTCAACTTCACTCTCAAGAAAGGAATACCAAATTAACTTCGTGATCATCTAGTGCGGTTGAATAGTCAAAAGGAGAAGAAACATGCACTAATTCTTAGCAGTGCCCATGACTCATAGTCAGTCCTATCAAGCATAGCTGTCTGACCCAGCTGCTTGGATGTTATCAGATGCAGTGCATGGTATAGTTGTCATACTGTATACAGGATTTTACAGTTCTTGAGATTTAACCGAGAAATAAATTCAAGAACAAACTGCACAACAGTAAGTATCAAACCGCTGAAATCTTAGGCAAATCGCTAAGACCCAAACCGCTGAAAGCTAAACCACTGAAACTGGAACCGCTAAGATTCAAACTGCTGGAGACTGAACCACGGAATCCTGAACCGCTACGATCTGACCCGCTATCACCGGAACCGCTAAGATTCAAACCGCTGGAGATTGAACCGCTACGATCTGACCCGCTGTAACCGGAACCGCTAAGATTCACACCGCTGGAGACTGAACTGCTAGAAAACACGCGCTAATTCTCCCCCTCAAAAAGGGCATGCAATGACCTTTTTGCCAAAGTAGAGAGTCCGTGATGGTTGTGAATTTACCAGTCACAACATAGATACATGGAAAGAGACATATAAAACTACTGCAAAGAAGATGGTGATTAAGACTCTCTTGTAGTAACCCCTAGTTTGTCTCCTCATCAATGGTTTAGCAAATTAACAAATTCACTGAAGCTCGTAATATGCCAAAATCGCTTGATGAGATGCATTTAACTTCAGAGTGAGTATAAGGTTAAAACACGTCTCTGAACAATCCACCTTCTGTCTTTAAGTCTGACCACCTCTTGAGAAGATCTTGTACTACAATCCCATTAGAAGCTTGAGAAACAACAATCTCTCGATGAAGCTTGATAAAAGACAAATCCGCGACTTATACTTGCACTAAATTTGTGATTTAGAACCTATATTGAGCACAACAACGTAACTCCTTTAAATATAGGTAGTGGTATATACCCAACCTTCCATCCTTTATTGTATATATCCATCTCTTGAACTTCCAAGTCTAATCACTATAGATACGCTCGAACAAGTATCATCAAACATCGTGCATCCATCCAACCCCGAGATGTATGAGATATTAAGTATACGAACCCGTGAATTAACAAACCAACCAAGTTACCATAATTTCCCAATTCCTGCCGATCTCGTAGCACAAACTTATCCCGAAAAAATAGTCAAACCCCGTAAGTTTTATTATGTCAAAATCCATGTCCCGCCTACTTGTCCAAAAATTGATTTGACGGGATTTTACCACTCTTGAGATTTAAACCGAGAAATCGAATCTTTCGCGGGATTTTCTAAAATCTACAAGAGAAACCGTGAAATCAACCAGAATACCCAAGAGTGAACTGCAATACTGATCTTCAAAATTCAAGTTAAAGAAGTCAAATCTCAACTTGATCAAATCGCAACAAGTCAAGTCGCAATCAACTAAATTGCAATAAGTCAAATCGCAAGTGTCAACTTGCAACGTCAAATCACACCTGGTCAAATCGCAATTCGTCAAATCGCAACGAGTCAAAACGCAACTTGACAAATCGCAATTAATCAACTCGTAATTTGTCAACTGTAACTCGAATCGCAAAGATCAAATTGCAGGCTCACTCAAATCGTGGACACCAATAGGACAACGCTGCCAAATCCACAACTCAGCAATCACGTTGACATTCATATACCCAAGTACCAGCGGTGACGTGCGTGTCCTTATGAACTTTTGTAGATCCAAATTCAATATGCCAAAGACTATACCAAGAATTAAGACACTGCATATTGGAACACAAATCCTTTAAGCCAACTTTGTGATATACGTTCAACCCCACTTTATACACTTTCATAACTCCACTTTATACGCTAACAAAGCAAAACAAATTGCCCTAGCGTAAGTTATCAACAGGCCACAGTCAACAAAAAAAACAACATCGTCCTTGTGTTTATCAGCCCAAACAAGTAATAAGCCCAATCGAGTTTCCCACATGCAAGCCCACTAACACAAGAATGATCCGACCCAAAGAAGAGAAACCCGATCCATATTTCTCATTGCCCTAATTATTCGGTATTAATAAGAATACCCTAACCCTAATCTCAAACTAATCCGCCCCTCTTTCTCATCCTTTCACACAGCCACCAAGCACACCACAAACCCTCATCTCCATTGAAGCATCTTCAGTCAATAAAGCGCAGCAACATATACATCAAACCATCCCTATTACTCGATCTTACACCTTCCATTGCTTCCTACCTTATCACTCCACAAAACTGAAGTTACCAGGCCATCCTTATTACACCATCTCCACCTTTTTGACATCATTTTTCTTGAACCAAATAACAATAACACAACCCTTAGCACATAAATCGTTAAGAGTCTTCATGATCTCTACTTAGAGGTCTCGGGTAAGGTGTATTAATATGTTATTGTTTTTCAGTTAACAAACCAAAGAAAGAGCGTAACATACTTGTTGTAATTCTTTCTTTCTATTCGGATAACACCAAAGTCACAGATCGATGATGATTTTCTTTTCGTGTTTTTGATCTTTGAGGTCTAATAAACTTATGTTCTACACGAAAGATAAACTGAGATCTTGTTGATTTTCATTTTGTGTTCAAGTGCTGTGATGATAATGATGTCTATATTATCGAGTCTTGGTTAAATAAGATGAGTGTTGGGGAGTGACTTGTGAGGGTATTTGAGGTTGCGTCTAGCGTTAGGATGTTGCTGGTTACAGTTTTCATTTTTAAGGAAAAAAAAAACTGAGGTCGTGGAGAGATGATGGTAACTGAGGTCTAGGAGAGTTTGTGGACTGATATTATAGATCTGTTCATGTACATTCTTTTCTGTTCATTTAGATTTATAATCTTGGACCGATGATGTTTACATAACTGAGGTTCACGCAGAGAGTCTGTGTTTGGTATTATGTTGTGGTCTGGTCTTATTCTTCTTTCTTAATTTTAGTTCTGGTTTGACTTTACTGGTTCGACTTGGTTTTACTGTGGGTTGACTCGGTTTGACTTTTGCTAACACCACAAATCGCAACCAAGTTACCATTTGGGTAGCGTTTTGTTTAGATATGCTATATAATTTGTTATCAATATTCAAATCACAAGAACAAATCGCAACCATAGTCAAATCGCAGTTTGACCAGTCAAACCGAGCTGTCATTTTCGTACTTTCCCTAAAAAACCGGATCTGGGTTTTTCTCTTTCATCAAAACGCAACCAAGAACATCTGCACCAAATTGCAACTAAGAAAGTTCAGTCTACAACCAAAATATTCATGGTAATGGTACAAACAAGAGATGAAAGAGTAAGACTTTAGTTTTGACCCTTTTTGTTAACACAAGACATGAAGAAACAGTTTATCATGTAAACCCAGATTTGTAAGTTTATGACTTTTTTTGACCAGTTCACAAAAAAAAAATGTTAACAGATATGTTGCAAGGACTCTTTTGACCATATAAATACACACACAGTTTCAAGACTGTTAACCATTTTTCAGATCCAAACAAAACATGGCAAAAACAGCATAAAACAAACAGTACGAATCCACAACTAAATCAACGAAATAACACAACCTGTCTCTGATGCCAATTGTAGGATCGATTCATGTTGATTATTGTGGATCGGGTGGTCTTGGATTATGGAAGAAGACCTTCATGTTTAGATGTTTGAGTTAGAGAGAAGAGTTTAGAGAGAGTGGGAACTTTTAGAGAGAATACTGAATATTAGATTAGTGAAATAACAAGAGTTCCAACCCTTCCCTTGTGTGGGAAGGGGCTTATATAGTAGCTAACATATGGTGCCCCTAGTGGGTTGTGGAGTGAGCTGACAGTGGGTAAAGACCCGACCCACTCCACAAATATAAATATAACTACACTAATAATACTAATAATAATAATAAGCCTACGAGCTACTTAAATGCTAAATAGATACTCGGGGTGACCGAGTCTTCACATGAATATTTATATTCCTAACAATCAATATCATAAACATGGACAAGTTTGACAATGGTTAAATCACTCAATCCAATTATGAGAAAAATTATTGCATCTACTCGACATCCAGTTAAATAAGTAAACTTTGATTTAGTTGAATATGAAATTTAGTTTTTGCCAATTAAAAGTGGTAATCAAATTATTTCTATTTTTTCGATTGGTGGTTTAAACGGACACGTCGAATTGTCTTAAAAGCTTACTTGTGAAGGGTGCAATATTGGCTAAGGAAATTGCATTATTGAGGTTGTGTTAATCGCATCCTTGATATTCCACCACAATATGACCTTTGCAAATGGAATCTAACGATACATGGCCTCTAATTATATCTTTCAAAATCGTCTACACTAACAATCCATCCTTCCCCCCCAAAGGGCGATTTTAGTAAATAACCAAATATGATACTTGGGCTAAGCGTCAAGTTGGTGATTTTTCTTACATCTCCTCCTCCCGGAGCCCAAGTATCATATACGCCCGCAAAATAAAGAGCCTTGAATACAAGAAGAAAAGCACCTAGACCTAACAAGATTAAGTGAATACCAAAAATTGTAGTCATTTTATTTCTATCTTTCCATACATAATCGAAGAATGTAAAAGATTCTTCAAGCATCTCAGGCCCTAAAAGTCCGTGATAAATACCACCAAAGCCCAACACTGTGGAGGAAATTAAATGAAGTACTCCATATACAAAGTATGAAAACATATATATATATATAACTTCCCCACCAGGACCTACCCCCAACCTAGAGTAGCTAGGTGAGGAAGTAAAATTAATCCTTGTTCATACATAGGCTTCTCTGGTACAAAATGAGCCACTTCAAATAGATTCATTGCTCTGGCCCAGAATACGATTAATCCGGCATGTGCTACATGAGCCCCTAGTAGTTTGCCGGATAAATTGATAAATCGACCATTATCGGCCCACCAAGCGAAACCGGTGGTTTTTGGTCACGACCGACTAAAGCTAAAGTTCCATTAAAGAGCGTTTCCATGAGGTAGAACCCTCTCAGGGAATATAAGGTTTTCATGAGGATGATCTTGAGCTACTATCCAAGCACGGATACCTTCGTTTAAAAGAATATTTTTGGTGTAGAAAGTCTCAAATTCAGGGTCTTCTTTCAAATGTCTACCGCTAAGTCATAAAAAAATAAGCATGTGCTCTTCCGTTTCGATACCTACGTCACAAATTGGACATCAAATGGAGTCGAAGTCGTTACCTCATCTATCAAGGTTGACATTAGTCACTAGCCTCTTATATGCAATCGCCATAAAAGAGATATTGATCTTTAATGGTAAATGAATATATTATGTGGTTTTCGATGAATAAACTGGTTAGGCGAAATGTCAAATATGTATTCAAGTATTCAACTGCATCTAGTCTAGTTGGTTCCCAATGGATTAGATGGTTAGGCCACATGAAAAGGGGGATGAAGCTGTTTTAGTTTCATGTGACGAACAAAGAAATGGAACTAGAACTAACCGTAACCAGGTGCATTTGAAAAAAATCTAAACATGACTAGGTACATAACAATTTTTGGATCTACATCTAAAAAGTTCGAGATTTTTTTTACAAAAATTGGCATTATACCGCAAAAGTCTATTAATGTATTAAGACCTTCAGCCAGGATCCATTATCGTTTCGTCCCAGGATGATCATGAGGTGGTCTAGTCTCAAGGTTGTAATGATTCAACCTTACGAATATTCAAATCCTCTTCATGTTTTGTTCATATAGGAAATGGAATATTTGGTTATTTAAATAATAAGAAAATGGATTGCATGACTAAACTTCATGCCTAAAGATATGTTTAACTCTAAGATCACGACACATGACAAGATTAGTTGTGATGATTATGAGAGAGAAAATATACATTTCACATGTCACATGATAAATTGTTTAAGCATCAATTTAATCATATAAATTAGATCTCCCTATCATTGCTCTAAATAATATAGGAACTTGTAACTATAATCTTGTCTTGGTACATCTTTCTTGAAATAAAGAACATAAATTAACATGTTGTTAATGTTGAAGTAATTTCTTGCAATCACTTCGGACAAATAAAAGAGACCTTTCGGTTGAACTAGCTAGTGGTTCTTCCGAGAGGTTTGTGTGTCGATCCCTTCGGCTACTAAGGATCCTTTGGGTATCTGCACACAACAACACGCGTTAGGCTCGCCCCGGGTGTTATCCCAGGACCCACCTCCGGCGTGAGAGTAAGTATTTGGTATTCCGAAAGGTTATGAACAGTAGTATGAAGTAAATGCTAATAAATTAGTTAGTTGAGAGTAGTAAATGAGCTGGGTATTTATAGTGCCCAGCCTCGATACCTGAAATGGCGGCGCCGGGTTTTCAGGAAACATGTCGCAGACATAATCCTGTAAATCCTGGGGCGGCGGCGGTGGCGTCTGCAGCTACCATCTGTCAAAAGGTAAATGCCACATGTCCTATTACTTACAGTGATACTGGCCGGATGAGTCGAGTGCCCTTCGGTATTTCCAGATGGCTCCATGTCATTCGGACGGCCGGTCAAGACAGGCCGTCCGGGCACATACGTCAACATGTCCCCCCAGTATTGCATTATCGATTGAAGACCGATGATGTAATACTTTAAAGAATGTCTTTGTCTCTTCTGGCATACGTCGCTCAGATGCATATACCTTTAATACTTAAATAATATCTTTATGCCTTTCGGCAAACATCATTCGGACACATATATCAACATGTCCCCCCCAGTATCATAGTATCGGTTTTACCGATGTTGTAATACTTTGAAAATTCTGACATTACCCATGATATGATGACTTTGATGTACAGAAATTATCATTGCAATACTTTCTAAATCTTTTGTGATTTAGAACATACGCCTTGCTACTTATATTGACTTAATGACCATCGCCCAGACACGTACGCCCCATTCTTATCATTTCCGAGGGGTCCAGGTTGTCAACAATCATTATTGCTTTTTCAAAAAATAACTGTCATGTTTGCCTGGTAAGTCAATGTACTTTTTTGTTTTACCCGGAGGGTTTCATCCTTCCCCCCAGTATTATAATATTGGCTGTGCTGATAGTGTGATACTTTGACATTTTCCGGTCGACCCGGACCGCTAGATTTGAGCATGTCTTGCGTTATTTTAGACTCGCCGAGAGTCATGTTACATATATTTTTTTTATTATTGAAAAAGAATCGCAACCACAGAATGTTGACACGTGCGCATGCGTCCAGCGCGTGGGTGGAGGTGTTGCCACGTCAGCGTCTGACTGGGCGCGATATTTCACGCGTTCTTTTTTACCTATAAATAACCTTATCTGTGTCACTTGTTATTACCGTAATTTTACACATTTCTTCAAGACGTCTTGCGGTATTATTTTCTGAACAGTAATCGCGAGTCAAGTCAAGCGGCTTTCATATTAGTCCTTCGTCTGTAAAGGTACGTTCCGAACTACCCATCTCTTGTATTTACTTTGCTGTTCGGCTGTATCCCACTTTCCCTCGGTTAAATCATGTCGGATTCTCTTGTTTCGACTCCTGACGAGGATACTCGAGGGGTTGAGGTATTTCTTCCCAAGTTTGACATTCGAAAGTACACCTCTCGGTTGGACGAAGAGGCTGTGCGCAAGATAACTATGGACTATGGTATACCGACAGACCTGCACCCGCGGCTACCCCCGAAAGGTATGACAATGGACGAACTACCAGACGATGCTATCGGCTTGTACTTGGAATATTTTATTGAGGGTGGCCTTAGTGTACCTTTCTCTACCTTCCTGTTGGGTGTTATTAAATATTATAAAGTTCATGTTTCTCAATTGGTTCCGCTGGGAATGCATCGTGCGACCTTGTTCGAAGTGTACTGCCGAAGCTTACATATCAATCCTACTAATCCTCGGTTCCGGGCCTTCTACAAACTGAGTAAGCAAGGCCATTGGTTTTCTTTTGAAAAAAGGGTCGGTCGTGAGAAGAGGGTATGTTTCCGGGAAATTTTGATTGGTTTGAAGGGTTGGAAACGCGATTTCTTCCTGATAGATAGACGAGCCATTCCATTTGCCATGCCTTGGAGGCATCATTATTCGGATATATCGGATCCGTATCCGAGAGGGGAGTTCGATGTTGCAGATGCCGACCGACTGGCTCAGGGTGTGATAGATCTCATCCAGGTTCCTCGGGCCTTTCTCTACGTCGTTGGGCTTACATCTCATTGGGAGCATCCCGGCTATCGGGTCGCCATAAGGGATGCCGAGGGGAAGGGTATAGCCTTGCATCCTTTGTTTCGTATCTCCCTGACTGGTATATTTTATGTGCTTACTTCTTAACTATTTAACGTTCTTGTGTTCTTTGCAGCTATCACAATGTCTCAGTATTTGAAGAAGCCAAAAGTCCGAAAGGATGCGTCTGTGGCGCGAGGGGATAAATATCCGGAAGGTCAGTCTCACGAGACGCATGTGACTATTCCTGCCACTTCTAATGCCGACATCCCGAAGAAGACGGCCGAATTGACAGGGGTCGAGGTACCTGATGAGAAGGTATTGGAGGCCAAGAGGAAGAAACATGAGCAACACGCTGCTCGGCAAATGTCCCAGTCCCAGCAACATGGGACTAAATTCCGCCTTCAACGCAATGTGGAAGGAGGTGGTGAGTTCCAGTCGGTCAAGCGAAGTAGGCCGAACGAAGATGCTGATGTGGTGGAGCTAGATGCTTCGGCCGCAAGAAAACAGCCGGAGGGCCAAGGTTCTTCGGCCGGAAGAAAACAGCCGGAGGGCCCAGGAAGTATTGGCGTGGGCTTCACGTCCGAGGCCGCTGGTGCTGGTAAGCCTTTCGGGAATGTCACTCCCTGCATTTTGCCTTTGCATTCATTTTTGATAATAACCGTTGCTCATTCTTACTTTCTCTTGTCTTTTTTCTTTTTACATAGGGGGTTCTTCCGGCGCTGGCTCTGGCCATGGGAAGGAGAAGGTAACTGATGAGGATGACCTTGCTGCTTTGCATGTTCCGGGGTGGAAAGTTCGCAAGGATGATAGTTTGGATGGTTGGGAAGTTTGTCGGGATTTGATGTTGAATCTGCCGACTCCGAAGGAAGAGTCGTTCCTGGAGAATCTGGGTGATGCTGAGGCTGCCCAAAGGGCCTGGAAGCTATTGGGTATGGGAGCCATAGCTCAATCGGACCTGTTACTCCGGTTCGAAAATCTTCTTCATGAGCATCATGAGCTGTATCGCACCCATCAACAGTGCGGAAACCTCGGAAAGAACGGGGGAGAGCTAAAACAGCTGAGGACCGAGCATTCCACCTGTATGGTGAAAGAATCGGAGTTGATGGGTCAGGTTAAGGAGTTGGAGAAGTTGGTTGAGGACGAGAGGTTGGTCGCGGCGGAACGGATCAGTGCCTTGGAGGCTGATTTGGAAAAAGCCAAGACCAAGCTGGGCGAAGAGGTAAAAGACAATCTGGACCTCCGTCATGTGAAGAAGGATCTTATCGCCCGACTGGGCCGGACGGAGGCAGATCGGTTTAAGGTTGTGAAAGATGTCATTCCGGAGGTGGTTCGCCGTCTCTTGAGTAGTCATGAATATAAGGAGCATTTGGCGGGCCCTTTCAGTTTGTCTTCGCAATCCGGTTTTATGGAGGGTGTGGTTGTAGGTCGTAAACCGGAGGAGGTGGCTAAAATTGTGGCCGAGATGGATGACCTGGATGTGGAGGCTGGCAAGAAGTTCGACCCGTTGTACGACGGGCTATTCACCGCCGAGTATCCCTACATCAAGAGGATTAGCAGCTCCTACCTTAAATCTCCTGATGAAATCCTGAAGATCTTTCCTGACCCGCCTCCATCTACTTCCGCCGAAGACCAACCTGCCGGTGCTGCCGTTGGATCAACTTCCGGTGTTCCTGAGACCGAAGTTGCTAACGTCCAGGGCTCTTCTGCTGGAGTGGATGAGTCGGCCTCCTGATCATTCCGAAATTCTTGTGAAGCTGTTTTAAACTGTTACTTTGAAAAACATTTGTGGATGTAAGGCCTTCGAGCCAAAAACAATTTATTTGATTCGGATGACTGTAATAATTTGTAGCGTACAATTTGTATGATATCTGTTTATTTGTGTATCTAGCCATGTGGTTGCTTTACATAATTCGGCCTGTACCATGTTTCTTATTTTACGCATCGCTTTTATTTATTTCCGGAGTAATTTACCCCTTCGGTAAACCGGGATGTTTAGTGTTGCTTTGATCTTACGGAGCTTTCATTTTGGTTCGTGCGATGGTGTATTCCTTTGAATACTCGGATTGGACTATCGGATTTTATAAACTTGCCATTATTAATGATTATCTGGTCTTTCTCCCTCCTCTTTTCTCTTTTTTTTTTTTTTTATATCACATGTGTGGAGCAAAAAATGTAACAACTTAGTTTCCCAAAGATGATAGTTTCGGATCGCTTGGTCAACTTTAGCTTCTGTGGACCACTTATTATCCTTTCGTTCCGCCTGCGTTTTCGACCCCCGAACGTGTGCCGAACACTTGTTTGTTATTACCGTTACTGCTTGCGCAGTTCCGGAGGTACAAGCTGACGTTCGGCCTACATTCGGGTTATGAACGTACCACTTGTTTTTTATTACCTTCACTATTTGCATAGCTCCGGAGGTACAAGCTTACGTTAGAGCTAGATTTTTGTTACGAACGTATAATACTTGTTTTTTATTACCTTCACTATTTGCATAGTTCCGGAGGTACAAGCTTATACGTTTTTGGGCGACACACGCCGTTCTTTGAACACTGACCACAAAAATATCCGAAGGGCGCGAACCTCTCGGAGGGGTCACATTCGGCTTATGTTCAAAGTAAAATAAATGATTACTCGGTCACCCCTTTTTGGGTGCCGTTATGGTAACCCCTTTTTGGGTATCCCATCTTTGAACATTGACCACAAAACTCTCCGGAGGGGGCCAGCCTCGCGGAGGGATCACTTTCAACTTATGTTCAGAAACTATATGGCAGGCCCCTTTTTGGGCATACCATCTTTGAACATTGACCACAAAACTCTCCGGAGGGCGCGAACCTCTCGGAGGGGTCACTTTCAACTTATGTTCAGAATGTAACAAGTATTGCAAAAACGTATTGTAGGAAAATTGCCTCCCTTCAACGGTGGGATAGCTGCATTTGTCATTTAAATAGTTAATACCAAGCCCTTTTGGGCATTACATAAGATATATAAACCAAGTATTCATGGAAACATTTTCAACAATCGATTGTCTGTCATATCAACGGTGCTTTCCTTTCCATCATTGCGTGGCTCGTGTGGTTCCGCTTGGCAAGTTTCCCTTCCTTCGGTGGATTCATGCTTTTCTTGGCTTGTTCTCCCATTAGTTTCGTTCCATCGGCATGTGAGACTACCTGCCTTTAGTTACGAAGGTATTTTTGTTCCTTCCGTTAGTTTATAATGAAAACAAACATTGGCGAGAATGAAATAGCAATAGTGAAATGGTTATTTTGTGTTAACAGTTACCTGAACCGTTATTCCTACCTTGGTCAACTTGTAAGGATTCCTTCGGTTGTAGCATCGGATCGTCTCTCCGACAACGGATTCCTTCCCATGTTCCTGCGGTGAATCTTCCGGATGACAGGCATTCCTTCCGGCATACCCCTTTGTTATTTCAGCGCTCCAAGCTTCTCCCTTTACCTCCTTTTCCTTCATCCGTTCCTCCATTGACCCGTGGTGCTCTTGAATTATTGGACGTGCGGTCAGTGTTGCTATACCGCTTGGAGTAGGGAATTTGACCATCGAGTGAATAGTCGAGGGGATGGCCCGTAATTTCCTTAACCCGGTGCATCCCAATATGATGTTGTAGGAGGAGGGCGAATCAATCACAGCGAATTCCATCCAGACTTTCCGGGATCGGCCTTGACTTCCGAAGCAGATTTCTAAGTCTATCGATCCCCGCGCTTAACGGGCTTCCCTGCGAATCCTACCAGAGTAGTGCTGGATTCTTTCAATCGGGCCTTAGCCGAAGGGTTTAACCGTTCAAATTGGTGTTCATACATTATCTCCATAGAAGCGCCAGGGTCCACGTAGACTCCCTGTATTGTCATCCCTTCCACCTCGGCTTCAATCACAAGTGGCTCGTCCGACATCTTATTCGTAAAGATGGACGGGAAACTTATTGGAAGGTTCATCCACTCTTCTGAGTCTGTCTTTTCTCCTCCTTGAGAGGCTGCTGAGCTTTGGATCATGTTAATAATTTTTCCCTTGTTCCCCTGGTGATTATCCCCTTGGGTGGCTTTTCCTTTTCCTCTGAGACCTTTCAATAAATGGTCTAACTTCCCTGTATTTAGTGCGGCTTTTATTTCCTCTTTGAGCTGCCAACAATCATCGGTATAATGTCCTTTCTCACCATGATAGTCGCAATACCGGTCCGCGAAATCCTTTTGTATTTTCCCCTTCGTGGGAGGAGGCTGTGGTAACTTCAGTTGGTGCTCGGTTGCCAATATCTCTTTTGGTGTCTTCATCAGGGCGCTCAGATCTATCGGCCTTGTCTCATTTCGGCGGTTATCAATGCGGCGAGGATCGATCCGGCTAGAGCTGTCATGCTTCGGGGGAACATAAGGAGCGTAGTAGTCACCCCTGCGTCATTTGAAATCAATCTTGAGGTTATTCCGGCGGCGATCTCCTCCGAAAAGGGGCCTTGGTTGTTGGTCACTTCTGTTGTGGTATGGGTTAAGCCGAGATTTCACTTTCTCTCTCCTTCGGCAGTTCTGTTGTCTGGAAGGCCTCTTTGGCACAGATGAAATCATCAATTCTTTTCAACATCTCATCGACAGTCTTAGGGATCTTGTCAGAGAACTTTTTGCCAATTCCGGGCAGTGGTGACCGTTCAGAAACGAACCGATTTGCATAATTTCGGGAGCGTCTGGGAAATAATTGACCTCGCACACCCATCTCTCCTTGAAGTCCGGAAGGCTCTCATTAGCCTTCCGGTGAATCTTGTTGATCTCCGTGAGGTCCTTAGTGCTTATTCTCAACATACTAAACCTATTCAAAAACCTCCTCTGAAGCTCGTCCCAACTATCAATGCTTCCCGTCGGGAGCTTATTAAACCATCCCCTGGCTTTCCCGTCCAAGGTTTGTTGGAACATTCGACACCATACGGGCATGGGCCATTCTTCGTGATTTCCTGCTCCGGTAAAACGATTGATGTGGTCGTCTGGATCAGTGGTTCCTTGGTATAGTTTTAGGTTCGTCGGTATCTTGTGCTTGGGAGATGAGAACTCTATGATCCTTTTCGTGAACGGGCACTTAATTACTTCCTTAAACGGTTTGCTCAAGTCATCGTCCACCTTTTTCCCTTTGCCGTATGGTGACCCTTCAACGTCCTCTTCCTCTGAATTTTCATACTCGTCGCCGAGCCTCAGCATTCTGGGGCTTATCAAGTTGCGATTACTCGGTTGCTTGAACAACTCTTTCAAGGCTGAAAGATGGCCTTCGATTAGGGCTCGGACATCCGGAGGGTATTGGTCTCCTCCGGATCCCCCGGCTTCTCCCTCATTCCGGACAGGGGTAAAAATGGGTGGAGGATCCGTCATTCCGAACGTTGGTGTAGGACCCGTCATTCCGAACGTTGGTGTAGGACCCGTCATTCCGAACCTCAGGTAGATCGAGCGGAAGGTCCCACGGATGGCGCCAATTTGTTGAAGTAATTTCTTGCAATCACTTCGGACAAATAAAAGAGACCTTTCGGTTGAACTAGCTAGTGGTTCTTCCGAGAGGTTTGTGTGTCGATCCCTTCGGCTACTAAGGATCCTTCGGGTATCTGCACACAACAACACGCGTTAGGCTCGCCCCGGGTGTTATCCCAGGACCCACCTCCGGCGTGAGAGTAAGTATTTGGTATTCCGAAAGGTTATGAACAGTAGTATGAAGTAAATGCTAATAAATTAGTTAGTTGAGAGTAGTAAATGAGCTGGGTATTTATAGTGCCCAGCCGCGATACCTGAAATGGCGGCGCCGGGTTTTCAGGAAACATGTCGTAGACATAATCCCGTAAATCCCGGGGCGGCGGCGGCGGCGTCTGCAGCTGCCATCTGTCAAAAGGTAAACGCCACCTGTCCTATTACTTACAGTGATACTGGCCGGATGAGTCGAGTGCCTTTCGGTATTTCCGGACGGCTCCATGTCGTTCGGACAGCCGGTCAAGACAGGCCGTCCTAACACATACGTCAACAGTTAACTTGTTAGTGTTATCTTGAACTAGTACATGTTTCAACACTCAATTTACTACATTAACTAGCAAATTAAACGGTTAATTACTTAATGCTTATATGTTCTTGACAATCGGATATTTTTGTTTGAATGGATAATTAAATTTAATAAGTTACAACAAAAGAAATAAAATGAAACAATAGTCAGCCATATAAGTACATGATCATCATAACATGCAGAGAGAGCCACATAAATCTTGAAAAGATGAGTAATAAACCTCACCCCCATACTTCTTAATCAACACCATATCTATCCATATCATTGCCACGTGTCATACCATAGTTGCCTGCTTATCTTGTGAAGAACTCATTCAGCCAAAAAACACTTAAACACCACTTACTCAAACAGTCTCTTGCTTCTTGAATCTTTTAGCTTCATCTTTGAAGCTTAAAAAATATATCAAAAATGGAAACAAGTGTAGCTTGTTTTGCACGTGGTACAATCTTGCCAAGTGTTGCTTCTCAACATACAACTTCAATTGCATCACCAAGGTCCATTTCACCATCATTCACCACCAAGGTATATGTCAATGTATAGTTCATTAGCTCGTTTATGTTGCTCTTTTTGGTTTCAATGACTATTTGACTTCATATTATTATTTTCACATGTCAAATTATGCATGCAAGATCGAATATAATTTGATTGGTATAGTTCGGCTTTAGTAACTGGTTTATGGTCTAGTGGTCATGTAGCACACAACTTGATATATGAATATATATCCCATCAAGGATAAGGATATTGCAAATTGAAACAAGACACAATCACACTAGGTGCTATATACTTTTACATAGTACAGTAGTAAACAAGAGAGTGTTGATTCGAAAATAATTTGTTTTCTACTCTACAACTTTACAACAAAGAATGTTGACAATTTTGGCAGGTCTGAAAAAGTATCAAAATCAAAAAAACCAGAACCAAAATGAAGTAGCCTATCTATACAATGTCTATACTATCTCTAAAGCACTAATAATTTTACCTTAAAACTTAAAAATAAGTAAAATGTGTTATATCCAAAGTACCCTTTTAAATTTCAAATTCTTTTTTACTTATCTTTAATTAAAAATGATAATAAAATCTACCACTAATTTAAAAGTTTAAATATTGTTTAATCCTCAAACTTTTATATTTTTCGTTTTTAACTAATAAACTTTCTTTCTCGCTGCTGATTACAAATTGAACCCGCAATGGTCACACAAAAACCACAAGTTTACAAGTATAATTATTTGCCGCTATATATACTTGTGCTTTGCGCGGGTATTCGTAATTCGTCTAGTCTAAGATAACTAGTTAATGGTTGTGGCACGATGATAAAATGTTGAAAATCAAGACATCTAACGATGGATTTTGGGTCAAAGTTGGGCTAGCCAGTAGCTAGTTGTAGGCCCATAACTCTATTCAGATTAAAAATTATTGTTGTTTTGCGTTCTGTGCATTAACTGGCAAACTGCAATGAATATTCAGTACCACAAAATCACTACTTACATCCCTCTAACTTTAAGACGGGATTCTATTTTGTAGAGTTTAAAATCAAGCTCATTATTCGGAGAAGCATTGAGAGTAGCACCAAGATCATCCCTCAGAGTTTCAAAGGCACAAAATTCCTCGGTCATAACCAAATGTGAAATCGGTGAAAGTCTGGTGAGTTTAGCATGTAAACAAGAAAAGATATACTATAGTAGTATAGTCGTTAGGGTCAGTTTAAAGAAAATTAATTTTACATATTGGAGCTCATATTGGTGTTTTAATACTTTTTGTAGGAAGTTTTCCTAGCAAAGGCAACCCCGGACAAGGGTTTGATCAGATTGTTGACATGCATGAGTGAAGCGATTAGGACCATTGCCTTTAAAGTCCGAACTGCTTCTTGTGGTGGAACCGCATGTGTCAACTCATTTGGAGATGAACAACTTGCAGTTGATATGCTCGCTGACAAGCTATTGTTTGATGTTAGATTCAAACTAGACTACATTTCCCTTGCTATTTGAGTAACAAATTAAAATTATCGTTCCAAACAACATTCTATAATTCACAAGCTTATAAATAAACTTTGTAAACATAAAAATTGGAAGGACCTTTTGAACCGGCTAGCCTACTCATATTCAAATGCTAACTAACCTCTTTTGCTAAACTCTTTTATAGGCATTGACTCACTCGCATTTCTGCAAATATGCTTGCTCTGAAGAAGTTCCTGAGCTTCAAGACATGGGTGGTCCTGTCGAAGGTTATAATATTACATTTTCTAAATTTGTACAAGATTTTGAGTATATATAACGTTAACATATGATATAATTGAGCTTATACAGTTATACTTTTAATACAATTTTTAACAGCAATTTATCTTACGAATGTCTCCAATGAGACTTGAACCCACAACCTCTTGGTTATACTTATAATACATGACATGATGAAATTTCAAGATAGGCGGTCATACTCGCTCCAACGTCATACTATCATGTCATGATATTATATGATAAGTTTGAAGGTATCTTTATCATCAACATATAATAAACCATAATGTTAATAATTTAGATTATGTGAATGACAGGTGGATTCAGTGTCGCGTTTGATCCCCTTGACGGATCCAGCATTGTTGACACAAACTTCACCGTGGGCACCATCTTTGGAGTATGGCCAGGAGATAAGCTAACCGGTGTGACTGGAGGAGACCAAGTGGCTGCAGCCATGGGAATTTACGGACCTCGAACAACTTATGTTATTGCTATCAAGGGTTTCCCTGGAACACACGAGTTCCTTCTCCTAGACGAAGGTAAAACAAACTTTTGTTCTCTTTTTTTTAGAGAAAAACAAATTATGTCTTCAATTATAATTAATGATAATTGTACTATTCAAACATTAAAAACTGACAGTTTCGAGTTCCATAATTAGGGAAATGGCAACATGTGAAAGAAACAACCGAAATTTCAGAAGGAAAAATGTTTTCCCCTGGAAACCTCAGAGCCACTTTTGACAACCCGGATTATGACAAGGTCTTAATTAATTAATCCTTATTATTGCACTCATCGAGAAATCTTGCATCTTTTTTGCTGATTTAGTTTTACTTAAATCATCTAATGCAGTTGATCAACTACTACGTAAAAGAAAAGTACACTTTGAGGTACACTGGTGGTATGGTGCCAGATGTTAACCAGGTTGATCTCTTCATTCTAATCTTTGAAAAAAGTAGATATTTTTTGGTGATTTTTTTCGAGCTAATTCTCATTTTCTTGCAGATTATTGTGAAAGAAAAGGGTGTATTCACAAATGTGATATCGCCAACAACAAAAGCCAAGCTAAGGCTTCTTTTTGAGGTAGCTCCATTGGGACTATTGATCGAGAATGCTGGAGGTTACAGCAGTGACGGGACACAGTCTGTGTTAGATAAGGTTATCGTGAATCTTGATGACCGGACTCAAGTAGCATACGGATCCAAAAATGAAATCATCAGGTTCGAAGAGACACTATACGGATCATCTAGGCTCAAGGTGCCTGTTGCAGTTTAAAACATCATAAATCGAGACCATCTTTGTTTTGTAAACATGTATTGCTAAGAATTCAATGAAAATTTTTCATCATATATATTGGATATCATAACTTTTATAAATACTAGGCGAGTACCCGTGCATAGCAACAAAAATTCCTAGCGGCAGACAATTAACGATATGCGGTGTTGTGGTAAATGTTTCGTGTGACATTCAAAATAGAACGTGACAATTAAAATAACTGTTGTTTCATATAGAAGAGCACAATAACATCAACAAAAACACATTAATTCATATGACTTGGGATTAAGCTTATACAAATCACAAATCGAAAATTACATAAACTTCTTCAGTGGGTCTTGTGCAAGGATGCATATAATTCCAAATTAGCGAGATTGCACCCTTGACATTTATAGACCATTTACGGTAGTTGTTAATATATCAAACTGTAAAGAGAACATGCAAGTTGGACTCTCGTCTTTCCCTAAGCGTATAAATCATTGCCTAACTTAAAATGATATCTTTACATGCATTTTTATTAAATCATTGACTAACTTAAATTTGCATGATATGTATAAATCATTGCCAAAACGTTTTTTGAATTCATTATTAAGTATAGACAATTAGGAAAAAAATTATAATATGCATATTTTATTTCGTAACCAAAGCACATGCATGAGAATAAAAGAAAAAAGAATTCAAGACGTATGCTTTATTTAATGCACCTTTTCTTTTACGCAATGTTTTAAAAACCTGTTTTTTAATTGACTCGGTCGAGCCACCGGGTCACGTTTCAACCGGTTTAACCGGCGGTTCAACCGGGTTTTAAAACACTGCTTTTACGCACTCTTCACAATATCACACTCGAATATTAAAACAAACATGTAATATATATCAATAAGTTAAATTGACATAATAATAACTTAAGTTTTTTATAACGTAAATATATATAGTCAAAAACAATGTGCAAATTTAAATGTAAAAAGCTATATATGAATACGTGAAATAAAGTTACTGGGTAAAGTCGACCCTTTCGGAGGGAGGTTGGTTATTTGAGAGTTTGGAAACTCCTAAGTCCTAACTGCTTATTTCATTTACCCATGGCAAAAACATTGTTAATAAACATGTAGAATTCATTGCTTATTTATAATTTATAGTTCTTGTTAAACAAGATGTTTTAACAATAAGGAAACACATGGATGCTTTTTCGACCGGCTAAGATTACTCGACTCTCTTCCGACCAGCTATGATTACTCGACTCTCAACAGTTGGCGTTGGAATTTCTTCTTTTCATCATCATCGTCATCACTTGAGGGGATGAAGCTGTATTAAAACAAACAATAAAAGGAGAATTTAGAACACATACTTGTAATAAAAACAACTACTACATGTAAAAAAAGGGAAAAGGGGGGGGGGGGGGGGGGTGGTAAAACGTAAACAGGAGAACAACCAAAAGTACGTATCCCAAACAACCAAGTGCATGAAAGTTTCAATAGTTCATGTATATCAATATGTATATCTAGCTGTACGTATATTGCAAAATAAGAAAACAAAGAAAACCATTTCTAACCTCAAGATCATTATCAATATTCTTTTGATTTTTCATTTCCATTTCTTCCTTTTTAACCTCCACGACTTGATTTATTAAATGAATTAGCACATTATGGTTGTTTATATAGGCAATGAAAAAAAACCCTTGCCATATATACTTTCATAAGTTTCAACTTCACATAAAAATTGAATTTTCCCGCCTTGTACAAGTTGAATTTTTCAGCCATTTTCTAACCCTTGCACTTTAATGTCCACCCGTGTATGCATATGGTTGATTGTCATTTCCTAAGATAGATGTCCAGCCATGTTCCATTAGTTTCAATAGTTCACATTATGTTTCAAGAGTTTCAATGGTTTACATTATGGTTGATCCTTTCCTAAGATAGAAAATGTCCAGCCGTGTTCACATTATGTTTTCACTTTATGTTTCAATAGTTTCCTAAGATATATTCGATTTCCATTCATTGACAAGGGCAAAATGGGCATTGACTGAAATTTCAGTTTTCCACTTTTCACTTGACCATTTTTACATTACTAGCCGAATACCCGCGCCTAGCGGCAGCGGTGTCTAGATTTGACAAAATTTCAACGGCGAATAATTGTTTGTCGACAAAGTGTATTTGCAGTGTTAGAGAATTCTTTTCGAATAATTTTTTTTTCTGATAGTGTAGTTGCATTTTTTTCCAATAACGGCAATCTGTGTTTGAGTGTCTATTCCGATAGCATTGTTTTAATATTGTACTAATAATATATCCAAGCATTGTAACTATTAGCCGAGTGACCGCGCATAACGGCGGAAGTGTAAAGTTTTCGACCAAATTCGTATTGGTCGATCTGTTTGTGTTCTTTATTTATTTATTTTTTTCTTTTTGCATTTGTGTGTGTGGTGGAGTGTGTTTGGTACATGCAAGTTCAACTATTTACGATTGATGCAAAAGTTTATTGTCATGGTTTAATAGTTGTGTATGAAAAAAAAAATCATCAAACTTAAAAGCAAATGAGACTTAAAAAACGTAATATAACAACTTAACTTAATATTCGAGCATGTGACTTTTTACCCGCAATTTGACAACTTAACACAATATTTGAGGCTTTGATCACAACATCAACTGATAAGTCTTTAAAATATTTCAATGTATCTACCAACACTTTAAATAAATTAAGTTCCATACCCAAAGTATGAATTACTGTCAATTTGTATGTTTTACACTAATATTAGACGTCAATCTTATTTTCCTTTCAAAAGTTAACCATATTTAGGTGTCAATTTCTTTAGAAAGATGATCAAATTCTCTTTTGGTCACAATGTATCACAATCATCACTTTTTTACTTTTTGCGCCAAACCTTCGCTTTATACATTGCATCAATAAACAAACTTAATAACCCTTCCCAATGCAAATTAAGGGTGTCTTTGGTTTGAGGGTATGAGAATGCGGAATGACTTTCGTTTTCAATAAATTTGTTTGGTTTTTGGGTTTTATTTCCGGGAATGGGTATGAAACCCACAAAAGTAGGCATTCTCTAAACCCCTCAATGGTGATGGGTTTAGAAACCCATTCCCATACCTATACCCATAGTGATTCCTTAATACAAACCAAACGCCCCCAAACTTCATGCCAAATCTTGAGATCCCAAATTAGTCCCAAGTTTGGTCATGTACTTTGTCATATCTAGTTAGGGTTCCCATCTAGTCCAAATTTATCTTTTTAGTTTCTGCACTCTATATTCTCAAAAGCAATGAATAAGAAGCTAGTTCTTTTTTCAAACTAAAGTTGCATTGTTGCTCTTTTCTACACATCTACACGTATCCATCTTCGTAGGGGAATTTAAAAACACATTTAATACTTTTAATTAATAATTTTACAACATAAAATATAATCTAATTTAGGCAAATATGAATCACAAGCTATTAAATACCTACAAAATCAGCAATAGATATACTACGTAGTATTTTAAATCAACAAAACAATTGAAGACATATGGTTTCTCTCCTATCAATATAATAAAGCGTTAATTACATGAATCAACAAAACAATTAACCACATACACAAAGCATATTCTATCATTTGTGTTTCCAATGTATTCGCTGGTCGAATCATCCTCGCTTCGCGAGAACAACAAAAACGAGTTAGCTGGTACGGGCGGACCCAGAAAGAAGAGAGGAGGGTTCACCACCAGTCAAGAAAGGAAAAAGTTGGTTCAGCATGGCAAGCGCAACCTCTCGCCTAGATCGAGATCACGAAGCATATTCTATCATTTGTGTTTCCAATGTACTCCGTATATATTACTTTTGATTTTTTGTTTAGAAAAAAAATGTAAAAATTGGACCAACAGTCATTGACTACCGTATGGCTCAAGATTTGACAATACAAAGTAAAAAAAACAAGAGCAATTTGTCTCAAGATTTGACATGGTTGCAATAATGAAAGTTGTGAAGTTTAATAGAATAAAATAAGAGGCTAATCACCATGAACACCATAATCAAAATAATCTTTAATGAACCAAAACAAAGTTGCTAGATGGCAACATCAGCGTATCCAAACACACGAGATCTGGATATATCACCAAAACATAAACAACCAAATAAAAATCACCAAACACGTCTAGTTCCGACCAAAACCCAAATACTACTACCAAAATATCACTGGACTCAGCCTCAATTTTAACCACCACCACAAACCATAGATTCAATCATTCAAACACGTCTAGGTTACTTCAAACCTAAAATACAAACACATATTTAATAATAGATACATATATTAGTTTACACATCTTGGTTCATGCCTAAAGTCCGAATACATCCCTTTAAACAAATAACAGCAACATGATATCTGATAACCACATCCCACATAAACAAATACAACAACAAAAATACAAACCACCAAATGACAGATCTGGTTTTACCAGCACCAAAAAAACCGTTACTGGCCTCAGTTTCAGATCTAAAAACATCATTGGCCTATGTTTTCACTTTTCAATAAATCTGGAAACAAATAAATAAATAAATAAATAAATATCATAAACACGAAACACTAACCACCATGAACGTTTCAGATCCAAAAAAATCATTGCCTCAATTTAACAACCGAGTTGTTTATATAGGCAATGGAAAAACCCTTGCCATATATACTTTCATAAGTTTGAACTTCATATAAAGATTAAACTTCCCGCCTTTGAAGATTGAAGAAGTCAGCCATCATTTAAACACTTTCGTGTCCAGCAAAAAGATAACAATAATTTCATAGCAATAGTTTAATAGTTGCCTCCAATAGCATATAGTAGTTTACAGCTTTTTAGTTTCCAAACGCATGACCATTCATAGTTGCCTGTTATAGTTTCCAAACGCAAGACCATTCACATTTCACATTTCAACATTTCAAACGATTACCTTGACTAATTCATTTTCACAAGGGCATTATGGGGATTGACCAAAAGTTAAGTTTTCGCTTTGACCGTGTTAAGTTTTCGCTTTGACCGTTTTGCCTTTATAAGTAGTATGGGGATTGACCAAAAGTTAAGTTTTCGCTTTGACCGTTTTGCCTTTATAAGTAGTATAGATAAGTAGTAAATATTTGTTTGCTACTGTATCATAGTTTATAAATAAATAAAAAAAGTTAACGCGCCAGGTAGGGGTCGAACCTACGACTTTCTGCTTAGGAAACAGACGCTCTATCCACTGAGCTACAGGCGCTTTTTGATAGTCATTTGAGTTTATTTATAATAATACTACTTCTTCATAAGTTCTCTGATATATAGAATTGTATTCCAACATTCAACAATGATACATTTGTTTCACTATTGTTCGTTTAGAATAAATGACCTGCATAATGCTATGTTCTCGTATTGTGACACAAGATAATGAAGTTTGGAATATTGAAACTATGAATATTTGTTCTAGTAGAACGATGTCGAAACTAATTAGTGAATGATCAAGCGAGACAAAGATTGAACTTTAATAAAGTAAACGTGGGTCTGCACATTCGTCACAATGGGAATATATGTAGTGACGAACCTAATCATACCTATTTTTTTATGATTGATGTCTACAACTATTGATATGTGACCGACACTTTATGGTAGTCGATGTGAAATTCATGCATAATTCATAGTGACAAAAAGAAGTGTAAATGCATTATACAAACTTTAGTACCCGTTATTGTTCTTTCCCACTTGACCCTTAGCTTTTTTTTCCTTTTCAATCAGCCTTTGCCTCAAATAATTGCTCATGGGCAATTGCTTGGCCCCTTCATTGATTTTTCGTACCCACTTACATGCATAATTACTACACCTTTACAGTCCAATCTTTGTCTCGCTTGGCCCTTCGACCTTCCAAAGAAGTGGGTTTCGTCAATTAGTTGTTGCTATACGTAAATACCCTTTGTTTTGTACGTTTATGGAAACGTTAACGTTTGGATATGACACTTAGGACCACCTTTCTATTCCAATTCGATTCTTTTGCTATTGAGAGATGCTAAATCAACGTACGGATCCTTCATTTCCAAGCATCATCTCATTTTGCTAAAACAAGTTAACAAAACATATATTTCAATTTGATTTCGAACATAAGTGTGTTGATTGTCTAGCAACAAAGTGTGTAAAAGACCATTTAAATATTGAATGCTAATATATTTACTCTATATATTCTGTTAGCAAATAGTGTACGTGTTTTGACTCGATCGAAGCCACCACGCAAAAACATTCTAGTGGAAGAGATTATAATCTTATCTCATTTGTGGATTTATCGGAATAAGAGTTTAAATCCTACTTGGCTAGCTAGCCTGAATAACTGATCATGTTTCAGCTTGTATTAAAACGTTTGTAATCCTTTATTTATCTAGCTTCTTGCACTACAAGAAAAGGAAGAACGGGCGACGAGGACAACGCCGACGACATAATGTCGTCGGCATAAACCACTAAACGACAAAAAACAGGCTTGACCAAGCCAAGGTTGCGTTGAATTTTTATGATGATAAAATACCGACGACACGTCGTCGGTATAATTATGCCAAAGTTTGACTTTTCAAAACCTGGTGAAAACTTGGGCGGGAGTTTGACCCGCCAATATTATGTCGACGTCATGTCGTCGGCACTATATAAACCAAAAAATAATTGTGATTAGCATGGGATTAGCGATTGATTAAGAATTATTTTGCCGTTACTGTTATTATACCGACGACATGTCGTCGGTATTTATTTAGGTCAAACTTTTGACTTTCCCCGCGTATGAATAATAGCGAATGATTGGGCGCGGTTTTTTCCCGCCTTTATGACGCCGACGATATGACGACTGTAGTTTATGGTTATACATAAAATCTTATCCAATAATTGATATATCCTCACCTTTTACCCCGCCAATTTTTTACTTATATATATATATCGTATAATGAAATTATCACAAAACACGTAAATTCTCACAAAAAACACACATAACAATGGATGGTTTAACGCCGGAACAGGAATGGTCAAAGGCTTTATCACACGAGCTCCTGTATAATGAAATTATACTTCATTGGGGCTGGGAAATTTTTGATGAATATGGTTCTTATGCGAACTGTGCACCGTGGCAGAGAGACAAGATTCTGGAATGGTTGAGGAGAAAGCCGTACTATAGAGAGTATTTGGAAGAGCTAGATGCTGCTGAAGCTCAAGCTGCTGCTGTTGGAGGTGACGATGAAGCTGAAAGCACGTTGGACGTCGACACCGAATTTGGTAATCTGGAAAATAGAGTAACAAATCTCGAAGCTACGTTTGCACATATCAAGGAAGGGAAAAGATGGTGCGAGTTCCAGCAAAGCGGGAAGTAGCCGCAAAAAAAAAATAAACGGGTTGTTTCGTTTGATCTGTTTCGTTTGGTTGTCGAGTTGTTTAGTTTGAGTTGTTTCGTTTGGTTGTCGAGTTGTTTAGTTTGATCTGTTTCGTTTGCTTGTCGAGTTATTTCGTTTGATTCTGTATGAAATGTATGTGGTTGAGAACTCTTGTGTGTTTTAAATAAACGGTTTGCCTTCGTGTTTGTTAGTTGTGATATTGTTTCTTCAGTTCCATTCTTTGTGCATATGTAATTTAAAACATACGTATTACTCCAACATTAAAGCGTACGAATTAAAAATATAAAGCACGTTCGACATCAGTTTTCACAACAACAACAAACAACAACAACAACAACAACAACAACAACAACAACAACAGCAACAATAACACAACAAACAACAACAACGACAACAACAATAACAGCAACAACAACAACCTACATAC
The DNA here is from genome assembly GCA_021014915.2 of Artemisia tridentata subsp. tridentata. NCBI lineage: Eukaryota > Viridiplantae > Streptophyta > Magnoliopsida > Asterales > Asteraceae > Artemisia > Artemisia tridentata. Next base: position 345,095,782 of record CP139503.1, on the reverse strand, counting down.
GAAGATTTCCCATATCACCTAGCATGTCATTATAAAGGTCGTGAAATAAGGCAGCTAAATCAATTGTGTGTTTGTTTGGATGTATATACACTTCTAGCATTTTATTGAGTACCATTATCTGGTGTTTGTTTGACTTCGTTGACTCTAATTAGTTTAGCTAATTAAATCGTTAATTATTTAGTATTATACCGACGACTTGGCGTCGGTATATTATTGTCGAACAACAAAAACGTTTGACCGGAAAATCATGTGGGTCCCACATTGTCGTCGGCGTCGTTTGTCGGTATCGTCAGTCCCGACGAAGCATTCTCGACAAGATCGTGCCGACGACATGACGTCGAAACCTCATTGTGCCGACGTCATGACGTCGGCATTATGCAAAAAATGTCACCTGCGAAGGCGCTATTTGTACTAGCTTCTTGCTAGATCTTTCTTAATGAAATCTATGTTGTTTTAAAAGAAGTTATATATCTAGAGATCGAGACATAAATTATAATATATGTTAGAAAGATCATGAGTGCATGGGAAAAAGTATAGTAGTGTTACAAAAATGTGAGATATTTGCCACTAGGTACACTAAAGAAATTTTAAAATTTAATTTCTTTTCTAATAACTTTGGTTGGAGCAATAATAATACAAAAAATGAAAAGCCAGATAAATCATTGTCATGCCAAATATTGCTAACTTTTGAGTGCAATCATGAAAGGTGTTTCATTTCATAAAGTATAATCTTTAAGAGCAGCCACAGTAAATAGTCCTAAATCATACAAACTAACCAACACCTTAATTTGTAGAGTATATATAAATAGCACATCACACTTCCATTGGCAACTTTGTAGCCACCTTATTTAATCATTTTAGGTTCATCTGCGATAAAGATTCGTATCAATACCAATCTTGATCCTGATATAAGAGGTAAAACTCGCTGCTTTTATATATATAATCCGCAAAATCTGTGGAAATTTTACTTTTTATTCATTAGTGTTATCTCTTTTTCAAGATTTTCTTGATTCTTGAATTGATCGGTCATTTTCTAGATTCTTTAATATGTTCGACTAAATCTATAAAAGGAATTTCTTATGATCTGATTCCCATGAAGTGATTCTGAACTTTTAGACTGTTTTTTTGGATGATTTTTCTTGATTTGAAACAACAGTTTAAAGCACGAGTATGGAAACGTCATATCCATCGTTGCATGTTTTGAGCTCAAATCACATGATGCAAGATAGAAAGAGCTCAGAGTGGACAAAAGAACAGAACAAATGGTTTGAAAGTGCTCTGGCTATATTCGATACAGAAACGCCAGATAGATGGTCAAATGTGGCTGCTTTTGTTCCAGGGAAATCGGAGTATGAAGTGAGAGAACAATATGAAGAACTGAAAGCTGATATCAATAATATAGAAGCCGGTTTGGTTGAAGTTCCAGGATACATGACTTTCAAATCCGAATTTGTTCAAGATCACGGGTTCCATACATTTGGCAATAGGCTTTTGAGGTCAAGATCATTTGATCATGAAAGGCGAAAAGGTGTACCTTGGACTGAAGAGGAGCACAGGTGAACTTTTTTATCTTCTAGTTTTATGAAAGGATGCAAAAATTTTAAGTTATATATACTATTATCTATATTTTCTCTTGAGACTATAATATCTTTTGTCATTTTATCGTGATAGATTAGTTATAATAATTTATCACCCTGAATTAGTTATAAAATATGCACTACAGGCGATTCTTGATGGGTCTTCAAGTCCACGGAAAAGGAGACTGGCGAAACATTTCACGTAACTTTGTGATGACAAAAACACCAACACAAGTAGCAAGTCATGCTCAAAAGTATTACGCAAGACAGCATTCGGATGGGAAAGAAAAGAGAAGACCTAGTATTCATGATATCACCACCTTCAACTTACCACGAACCACCAACTTCTCAGACAACACAGATGTATTTTCACCATTAACCCCACCAGACAATGGAATCAATATGCGAGTATACAATTCTTGTCTCTATTTCCAGCCTACAAGGTACCAGGTTCAAAGTTAGGAAACCAACACTTGTACTTGTAGTTGAGGTCAAAGTCTTGATAATTTGTACTTGTGTTATTAAGTACTTATGATAAATCGTGATAGTTTATTGGACCAGGTCTTTTCAGTTTTTAAGCCATACAGCAAATTTCAAGCATAGTTTTTTTTTTTTTTTTTTTTTTTTTTTTTTAAAAAAAAAAAACAAAATTTTTTTTTTTCACTCCAAATCAAGATCATGATGGAAAGTGTAGATTGACATATAAAACCACATTAATCTAACTTTACACATCAAATTTGGCTTGTTCTTCACTGCATAGGATGCATAGAAAAAACTGAGTCGGCATCGTTTGTTTGGATAGACTGCCATGTCATGGGCTGACTCATTCTACACTTCTACCAGATCATATCACCACCATGCAGTGTAGAGCAACTCATTCGTAGTTTATTGTAAGCTTTAGATTTTTTAAAAACAAGTCGCTGTCTGCTCACACGTGCACAAGGAATTGAATAATCATCTAGCTAGCTAGTGTGTCAATGTTAACTAACAAAATTTCACCTTATCAATTATTGTTTCTTGGATAGTTTATAGAAAGAAACTCTATTGGGGCATGACAAATGCCCTCACTTTATGAAATAATTTTTGTTAATGTTTTGCAAGTTGTGGATGATAGAGCACTTGGTTCCACCATTTGATAATTTTTAGTATATATGGTACGTAATGGCCTACTATACATATATATAACTTAAAGCTACAAAGTTCAGATCATACAATTCCATGAATAAAAAAACTTGTAAGCAACTTTTACTTGTCTTATATGATGTTTTGTTTAGATGTTAATTAAAGATAAGAGCTAAAACATTAGAGCAAATGGAACACCTGATAGGAGATGCACATATGATGTGGATTTCTCAATGGAGAACTAAATTATTATTGAATGGAGCGATACTTTTTTATCAAACGATAGATATAAATCATTGTTGTTCTGATACGACTACTTATAGGAATATGAATTCGAAAAGAACAAATTGATAAACAAGAAACACAGAACTGAATGTGAATCGAGTGTTATCAAAAGGGTTTTGTTATTAGAAGATGAATTGTTCAAAGAACAGTTACAAGATAGAGGAAATGATTACAAATGAATTCGATCTGAAAATGGAAAGTAAATGATAGTTATATACAAATTGTGTTTTGGCGGGAAAGTCTATTGAAGACTTTCCCATGTGAGTTGCACGTGCACATTTGTTGACTTTTCATTTAAGCGTGTAGCAATCCACTCCCCCTGAGAATAAACTTGTCCCAAGTTTAATCAACAACATTGAAATTTGGAAACCTCCTACCATGGATTCTTTACAATGGGTTAAAGGATGCCATTCTTGAAATAAAAGAGGGGATGACTGGGTTCTTGGTGAATCAGAATGCTATTAATCAAGAACTCAATAGATTGAGGAATGGGGAAGGAACAAGTAACAATGAAGGAAGTCAGAACACTGGTGGTGGTGGTATTGGGCATGCAAGACATGTTGGTGGAAGAGGAATTGGGAGACTGTCAAAAATTGAATTTCCAAGATTCAATGGGGAAGATGTAAAGGGTTGGGTGTATAGATGTAGGCAATTCTTTAGAATTGATGGTGTTCCTGATGGTGTTGATAGGATTGATTTGGTGTCTATGCATGTTCATGAGAAAGCTTTGGTGTGGCATCAACAGTTCTGCAAGAGATTTGATGAAGATTGTCTTTGGGAAATCTATGAGAAAGAAGTATTGAAAAGGTTTGGAACAGTTCTTGATGATCCATTAATGGAGTTAAAGAAACTGAAGCAAGATGGTTCAGTGAAAGAATACCAAGAAAGGTTTGAGGAACTGTTGAATATGGTGGATTTGGATGAAAAGCATGCCATAAGTCTGTTCTTGGGTGGTTTGAAGAATGAGATTAGCCTGCAAATCAGGATGTTTACTTTGGGATCATTGACTGACTGTTTTTACATGGCTAAGATGCAAGAACAAACTTTGGTGGCTCTAAAATCAAGGTACACTCCTTTATTGCCTACTCCTGTATCCAAGATTGCTTCTCATAATACTTTTGGAAATAGGAGTAATGCAATGAATGTAAAATCAAACCCTGTGTTGACTTTGCCAAGTGTAACACCTTGAAAACGGGCCTTAAGTATTTTATTACGAGAAATGCCACTTGACTTAGTAGACCACGACTTTTATAAGTTTAAAGGACTTACGGGATTGGTTAGTCAACCCCGATAGTCAAACTGTAAGTATTAAATGTTATGTAAATGGTTATATAAAGTATGATGTGTCACAAATATAAGAAGGGAGGACTTAAAGGACTAATATTGCTAAGTAGTAAATATGCTATAAAGTTAGTGTGGCCAAAATGAGAATAATAACACTTGAGGGACCAAATATGCCAACTAGCCAAACTTATCCCCTACAAGTGTCTTGATACTTCTTGTATCTTCAATTAAGTTTCAGGAAATAAAGTGGGTAGGTGTGTGTGTCGTGAAATAGAGAAAGGAGGGAAGAGGAGACCAAATTTTGATGGTCAACCATGGTGTTTATGTATTCTCAATCAAATGGATGAAGCCCTAGCAATGATCCTTGCAAGTAAGTGACTTTAATTAGTGTTTGATTGATGAATTAGAAAATTAAGGTTTATGAACCCTAATTGAGGGAATTGGGTAAATGATGTTTATGAGTCATATAAGAAGTTATAGTAATTATGAGGTGAATTATTATGGTTTAAAGTTAATAAGTTTATGGGTTTGATCATCATATAATCTGTGTATGATTATATGATGATTAGGGGTGTTAGAGGTAAATTAATGGTTGTATAAACCATTGATTATGACAATTTGATTGTATGTTAAGTGTTTATGTTATGGTTGTTAATACAAATATCGTCCTAAAAACGTTATTTATATTTTACGATCTTTACTTAGTTTTGTTAATGACAATTACAAAGTATATCCTTTAGCAAATTATAAATGCTAGCTAAAGTCTCTTTAAAACAAAAGTTTACTTAGAATTACATTTTGCACATCTACTAGTTTATTTCCTTAAAAGGAAACTTTATTTTTAAAATGATACAATGACATCATGGCATGCATCATACATAATATCTTGGCTAGATCTTCAAGCAAGATAGTTGACTTTGGAAGATGTTGATATGACATGACAAAGGTGTGGATGATACAGCTGGATTTGGAAAGATTTCCAAAACTCTTAGCTGTCATTTTGCTGTCAAGGTGGCGGAACCAATCGACATAAAGGACGGATCCCTTTTGTGGGATCCGCCGGATCCGCCGGCTGTTCACCAGCTTGCCTATAAATAGCAAGCTGATCATTTGGACACACCATCACTCATAAAGCCTAACATTCATATCATTCATTTACATATCATCTAACATTTATCATTCATTCATTTCATTGATCTTTCCTTTTGTAGCAAGGGAGATTAAGCATCAAGGTTCAACACAGACGTGTAAACCTTTAGCATAGTTACTGTGTGATATAGTTGTAGTTCACACATCATTACTTGTATCATTTATCTCAGTGAGTGTGGTTAGTGTTTTAGTCCTCAAAACACAAAGAGTGTAGGGAGTGGTTGTACCCTTGTGAAAGAACCAAACGGGAGTGGTTGTATCCTTGTAAAGAACTCGACATCTAGCTTAGTGTCGGTAATTGTATAGGCGACGTTAGGTTGGTTCTACCTTGAAATAGAACCCGGTGTTTAGCTTAGTACCGGAAAAGGAAGTAAGCGACGTGTAAAGGTTTTCTCCACCTAGAAGAGAGTTTGTTTCTTAGTGAAGGATAACTCTCGAGTTAGAGGCTCGAGGAGTGGAGTAGGGCAAGGAAGAGAGTCCTTGTAGCCGAACCACTATAAACATCCGTGTTGTGTGGTTTGATCTTTCCTCTCTTTACTTCTCATATATATATTTTGTGAATATTTGTTTGTGCTTGTTTCCATTGAAATAACATAAAGTAACAAAGTGAATTAATTTTAAAACGGTAAAACTATTCAACCCCCCCCCCCCCCCCCTTCTAGTTTTCCACAATTGGCATCAAGAGCTACGTTACTTAAGATTTTTTAAAATATATTGTATTTTAAAACTTAAAACGATCCATGGATTTTGAAAACTTTATAGAATGGCAATCTATGCAAAGACCACCTCTATTCGAACCTAATTGTTTTATTTATTGGAAAAATCGCTTTGAGACTTATGTGAAGTCAAAGGATATAGATCTATGGTTTATAATTGTTGAGGGTGATTACAAGGCCATAAGTAATGATATTTCGGGTGGTCGGGATGTAGAAACTTGTAACACCCCGACCCGACAAGGGTAAAGATATCACAATAATGGATTCATATCAGATCAAAACAGAGCATACATCTACAGTAATACAAAAATCTCAAAGGATTACAAATGAAATACTGAATCTACAAGGTTACAATGAAAGCTTTCAAAACTAATTCTAAAACATAATATCTTCTATCCAATTCTAGTCCAGAATAGCTACCAAGCCTTCTAAGTCCAAAGGTACACTCTCACTCATTCCCAGCTTCCTACTGAAACCTGCCGCAGGAAAAGAAATGCGGCTGAGCTACGAGAGCTCAGTGAACAGATATATAGATGACAGAAACAATAACAGATAACAATACAGAAACAAATCCGAAATACAGATTATACAGATACTGAATTAAAGTTAAAGAATAGGAAAGGAATAAGGGTAAAAGAAAAGAAATGAGAAAGGGATAATGTACAAACCAGGTTTAGGGAAATACAGAAATCCATCACGAGCCCAGAGGTAACAGATAATATCATAACAGAGTAATCATATAATAATCCAGAGGGGATACCTCTCAAGTAACAGATAATATGAGGGGTGACCTCATGTATCAAATCGGAGTGATCAGCTCCCAGATATATGTGAAAGACGTGTATCGCACACACCATCAGTCACCAGATATAATAACAAACATATAACATAAACAGATAACAGATAACAGAGTCAGAACTAGGATGCATCCATGCGCCCCCTGTGGCCAGAAACTCCTTAACACACCAGATAAAATAAATCAGGGACGGGACAGGTCATCACTCTCCTGCCCTAGAGTCATGCCATCGGTGCATCAATGACATGGACATGAAACCCTCATGCCTAGTGATTGGCTCGGATATCAGACTGTGGTCAAGGTCAGATGTCATATACTAAACAGAGTCACATCTAAGGGTTCATGGCAGAAGGGTCATGTCAACAATTCAGATTAAGATAATAAGGTTTAAATCAGAGTTTATCAGATTAAGTTTAATATCAAAGCTTAAGTTCAGATTTAAAAGGTTTATTTCCAATAGTCCAAAAAGTATATCAAAGGTTAATGATTACAAACTTATAGCAATAATCCATTTCAGAAGTTCCTGTCAAAAGTTCATTTAAATCAATCCTTTAATAATGGTTTTCATTGAAATGATCTTACGAAATAGTTTTCATAAAAATGGTCTTCCAAAACCTTTAGTAACTTCCATTTCCAAGTGGTATCGCTTCTTTTTAAAATAGCTTTTCTTAAACAGTTTCATATGTAGTTTAATAAAGGTTCAAAATCAATTAGGTTCAGATAAGGATTTAACAGGTTAAGGTTTACCAAAATCAAATCAAAATTTACAACAGATATATCAGGTTAAGGTTCAGAACAAGGTTCACAGATCAGATCCAATCAAGACTCACAAATTCAGGGTTCAGAACAAGAGATCAATCAGAGTTCAGGAAAAAGGTTCAGAATACAAGAATCATAGCAGAGGTTCAAACAAAAGGTTTAAGACAAACAGATCACAACAAAGATCCACAACAGAAGGGAACATAGCAATGGTATAGGGAATCCTAATAAGGAAAATGAAATACTGAGAGAAAAGGGAAAGAAACACCCTTACTGAAATAGGGCAGAATATCTGTACCTTATTAGCACAGCAGAAAATAAACAAACACAGAAATGAAGATCAAGACTTCTCCTTCTTCACACCTAAGGAAGAGGAAGACAGAATTACTAAAGTTTCTTATTCAGATTATTCCTTTTAGTTTATCTCTTCATTTTATGTACTTTCTATTTTTAGTAACTTTCCAGATTTAGTAAGTTCCCAAAATTAGCAGGTTTTCTAGAATTAACAGATATTATCATTTCAGATTAGGTTTAACCCTTATTCAGAGATTATTATGGAATATCAGTATATTTTATCAAGTTACAGAAGTTTAGGGTTTTAAATGACAATTATACAGAGTTTAGGGTTTTAAATGTAACTTCACTAATTTCCAAGGTCATTTGTGAAAATACTTTAAGTTACAGAATTATACACTCATTTTATTCAGAATTACATTTTATTCCCTTAAGTTTCACAATTTACAGATTACACCCCTTTAGTTACATAATTTACAAAACCAACCTTATAATTACATATTTTACAATTTAAACCCTACAATATCCATAATTACCATACAAGCATATTATTTTACCCATTTTCAGAATGTAACCTCAGAATATCCATATTGTACTACTCAGCCCCTCAGATTTCAGAATTTACACATTTAGTCCTTTAAGTTTACAAAACATATATATTAAGTCATAATTCATAACAATTACAAAATTAGCCCAAAAATCCTCAAATTTACACAACAACCTTCTTATATCAGTATTAACTCAAAACAACTTCAGAATTTCAGATTTACACTTTTGGTCCCTCACTTTTAATTAATTCCAATTCGAAACCCTAAATTCCCATTAATTCATTATAATGCAATATTTACACTTAGGACCCCAAATTTATATTTTTCCCATATTCCTACAGATGTATATGATCCTACAAAAATATCCCAGAAGTTTCAAAGTTGGCAAAACAGGTCCTTATACATTTTACTTCAAATCGGTAAGACTTTTTAGAAACAATTTCAAACCTTACTTTTTACCAATCATTGAACCATCATTAAATCATCCTTAAAACACATTAAATGATCAGATATTCATCCAAGAAACCAAACCCTAGTACCCACGATTTCTATTTTATTTTTTTTCTTAATTTTCACAAAATCCGGTTTATACAATAATTCACCACGTTAATTTTAGGCCTCCAAAAATCAAAATCATATTTTTTCCAGATCATTTGACTCATAAGGAACCCACGAAAAATAAAGAACATGCCCAGAAAAATTGTTTAACATATATTGCATATTTACGTACGTTTTAGACATTAAAATTACAACGACATGATTTAGGCTACTATAATTCAATCTATAATTTTTCCTAGGTCTATTACATCATATGAGGTCTAAATAAAATAGCTATCATGCCCAGAAATTCGGATTTCATATTTTTGAGATTTACGTGTTCATTGTTCATTATATTTTCATACGCTTAGATTAGCATGCATGCTTCAATTCATACAATTTATATGAGTCATATAACATCTAAAGATCACAGGAAAATTGTCAAATTAATTTTAAAACATTTGGTTTAGTCGCATGAATTATTACCTTGTTTTAGAGCACTTCGACAAGAAACAAAGAATAAGAACGAACCAAAGAGAAAACGCAGCAACCCTTAATTTTCCTAGCTTCCTTGCACCTCCAATAATCCCAAAAAAATCCTTGTTCAAGCCCAGAATTCGTGTGATTGATTTGGTCGAATTTTCCTTGTCGCTAGGGTTTATGTTATGTTATGCGGTTTGTGTTTTTTTTTTTTTGAGAGAAAAATAAAAGGGATTTGATTTAACTTGTGGAAACCGAATTTGGGGGGGGGGGCAAGATCAGTATATTCGGTGTATAGAATCACCATATTATTTTGGGTTGATTTGCTTGATCTTATCTTCTTTTATTTAACATATTATTTAGTTAAAAAGAATTAAAACATATATTTAGTTAATATGAAATTTTCGGAATTTTATAATTAAATGAGTATGATTATTTTTGAACATTTAAAATGATGTAACATTGTCCCAGAAATTATTTTGTTTCAGATATAGTTCGATTTCAGATGCTTTGGAATTATTTCGGAATTTTATAAGTTGTTTAATAAGGTTTTATGTTATGAGGGGTAATTTGGTAATTTTACGGGTTATCTGAATTTCAGGTATTACAACTTCTTCCCCACTAACAAAAAAATTTGTCCTCGAAATTTGCAGAAAGCAGAAAGAAAAGGGAACGGAAACTAAACAAAGACATATCAGACCTAAAAGATGATAATCAGATTTCCTCGGAAGAGACGTATGAATTTCACAGGATTTTGACGGATATGTCGTCCACATAAATTGAATTGACAGATCAGATTAGAGCGTATAGCAATAAATTATCGATAACATCAATTGGAAGAAGTTTTATAACAAAACTGAAGATTATTATCAGAAGTTCAGAGGTCAGCAGAATGCGTGACGAGAATCCAGATGTATCAATTCGAATAACGGTGGAAGCAGATTACGCGTATAGGTAGAATGAACTTAAAGTCTCACTAACGCAGACGATCTCAAACAGTTATCAGAATTTCTAAAGCTTCTAAGGCACTTCTCGAGATATCCTATGCCTACAACAAATGCACGTTATATGATGTAAGTATTATCACGTTGGCCAGACGTCATAATACTGGCATCATATAAATATGCCCTCATGATGGTCATACTTTATCTCAAGTTGCGAACAGAACAAACTTATCCTAATCCACCTAGTCTTCCTACGGTCTCAGAGGTCATCAAAATCAAATACCCTAACTAAGAGGAGAATGAATCACTCGAAAAAAAAATTTAATGGAAGTCCCAAAATGTCTATCAGAATTTGGTACATCAGATCGTCCATCATTCTTCAAATTTCAGATAACAAAACCATCATCCGACATACGCAGAATGAACACAGAGCGGAATTACTGATAAGGAACCTAAATCATTCAAAGGATTTATCATCAGGTAACAGAAGTTTAGATAGGTCAAGCATAAGTGAATCACATCATCCATAACTTCATCCGTCACAGAATTTATTCGATTCAGAATTTTCTTCTATTCAAGGTCATGATCTCAGTTTCCATTCTCAAGTCTGCTTTTACTCTCAATTCATCTTAGTACAACTAAAATGAATAAAGAAGCAAGACTACGAGTCTTGGACAGGTCTACTTGCACAGTTCGGAATTCGCCAACTCAGATTGCTGTCGTCATCGGATGCTTGGTAGTGGTGTCTGCTACAATCTCTGAACGCCAATCGCATCTACTCTTCCAGAACAAAGGTCATTCCATTTAATACGAAGATGGTCTACATGTTTCCTCGTTCGTCTCAGGGCACAAACATGCTGTCATACTATGACAATTGTCCAGATACTCGTGAAAACATGATTCTTATTAGCCAATACTATTGGCATTATTTAAGACTCATTATGGTCACAATGAGTACGAAAACAGTTTTCATGAATCACTTCAGGGAAACTTCATATCTAAATCACATCACCCATCTTTACGAATAAAACTGAATTACTTTACGGAAGTTGCTCTCTGTTACTCATCTCCCTTCTCAGGAGTTCTTGTGGTTGCTTCTTCAGTCCTTCGAACATTAAATGAGGTTGTCTGATACAGAGTTCACAAGGATAGAATAATTTAATCATTTATACTCGGAAATGAAAAGTGATTACAGTGAGATTACGGTTAAGTTTACGATAGTTGATATGCAGACGCAAAATTTTCTTTTTCTTCTCTATAACTAAGAGGGTATTTAAAGGGGACACTGAGGTGAAACAAAATCATATCTCATCAGTTTCTTCAATCTCTCACTTCTATAGCATCATGGCTCGCCAACCAAGTTCGGTTCAGAATCAATTCTACTTCTCCAACGGGAGGAAAACCCAAGAGTTTCATCAGAAAATGGCAGAAAATTTGTGCAACAAGACTTTCAATGCCAACACTTTCTAGGGGTGGATACTAATAGGGTGTCCGGAGAATTTAACAATCAATTGAGATCAGGGTACATATTTCCATAGCAGTGTTAAGCTTAACAGCTTTAAGCGGTTCAAGGTTATTATATCAAAAGTAGGGTGGAATAGATTGTTACATTTCAGATGCGGTAGTTTATGATAGTTGAAGAACCAGTCAATCAATAATCACAAGATCTCCAAAATCAAGTATATCAATAGTAAACAGATCCGCAGAACGTATATGGTCACTTAACCAGACGGATAGTTCATATGTCAGAGTCAAGTACATGGTTCAGTATAGTGTGGGGATAGGTACGCGAACAGTTCAAGGTGTTGGAGTTTTTTTGGTTTAGCTTTTAGCATAAGTGACAGGTAGGGTGTACATCATTGGTAATACGAACATTGTATAACTGTCAGAAGTGAGACGTATGAAATGTCGGATATCAGCATCATAAGTTCAGTTAACAATTCCATGCAGAGATAGTACTTGCATCAAATCCTTCCAAAGAAAAACTGATTGGCAAAAAAAATTCATCATTCAGGACAGAATAGGATCAGAGGATACATTTATATCCAGCATGGGTCATGAATTTATAGAATGTGTCAACCAAATTAGGGTTAAACGGCCTTCGGAATGGTCGGAAAGATATCAGACTGTTTATTAAACAGATCGGAAATGAAGGTCAAAATCAGGTAATGGCAGCAAAAGTTTAACAATTGGTAATCATGTCAGGGGGTTCCAAAATTCTTTCAAACGCCAAAGGTGAGACATAGGAGGATAGTCGTCAATATTAAATGATCAAATCAATCAATCCTTATAAGGGTAAAATCAAGGTTACTGTCAAAGAAAGACGGATCAATAAAGATAAATCTTATCGTTCGGAAATGAGAGGGAATGCATTTTTATACTCGTGGTCAAACGCCACAAAACTTCTCATGGGAACAGAGATGGTTAAGACAGAATCAAAAGATTCATAGGTAATTATCAGAAGCAAGAAACAAATAACAGAATGCAACAAGTGCATCATCATCATGGGGATTCTCAGATTGCCCAAAGAGGCATCAGAATGATTTACAGAAGGTTCAGAGGTCGGAGTCAAAGTCTGAAGGTGAGGATCAAATAATGTCAGATAATTACTACGCAATTTCCAATGCTTCAGATTTAGGTTTCAATTTTTAGGTGGTGCAAGGCATAAGCTCTAAATTTCCAAATGTGATTTCAATAGTCTTTAACCAAAAACAAGGCACGAATCAGAGTGGTGCGGAAGCAAGATGCTTAAGCAAATGACTTATAGTTTACCCATTCCTCACTGGTCAGAATTTAAGTTCCTATAGGGAAATCCTAAGGCAAATTCTCAAAGGTTGTCCTACGAGCGCCTACAGTGGAAACTTAGTGACCCAGACTTCACAGGTCAAGGGTAAATGTATTACGAGTCGCAGCCTGTGAGCTCTGATACCATAAATTGTAACACCCCGACCCGATAAGGGTAAAGATATCACAATAATGGATTCATATCAGATCAAAACAGAGCATACATCTACAGTAATACAAAAATCTCAAAGGATTACAAATGAAATACTGAATCTACAAGGTTACAATGAAAGCTTTCAAAACTAATTCTAAAACATAATATCTTCTATCCAATTCTAGTCCAGAATAGCTACCAAGCCTTCTAAGTCCAGAGGTACACACTCACTCATTCCCAGCTTCCTACTGAAACCTGCCGCAGGAAAAGAAATGCGGCTGAGCTAAGAGAGCTCAGTGAACAGATATATAGATGACAGAAACAATAACAGATAACAATACCGAAACAAATCCGAAATACAGATTATACAGATACTGAATTAAAGTGAAAGAATAGGAAAGGAATAAGGGTAAAAGAAAAGAAATGAGAAAGGGATAATGTACAAACCAGGTTTAGGGAAATACAGAAATCCATCACGAGCCCAGAGGTAACAGATAATATCATAACAGAGTAATCATATAATAATCCAGAGGGGATACCTCTCAAGTAACAGATAATATGAGGGGTGACCTCATGTATCAAATCGGAGTGATCAGCTCCCAGATATATGTGAAAGACGTGTATCGCACACACCATCAGTCACCAGATATAATAACAAACATATAACATAAACAGATAACAGATAACAGAGTCAGAACTAGGATGCATCCATGCGCCCCCTGTGGCCAGAAACTCCTTAATACACCAGATAAAATAAATCAGGGACGGGACAGGTCATCACTCTCCTGCCCTAGAGTCATGCCATCGGTGCATCAATGACATGGACATGAAACCCTCATGCCTAGTGATTGGCTCGGATATCAGACTGTGGTCAAGGTCAGATGTCATATACTAAACAGAGTCACATCTAAGGGTTCATGGCAGAAGGGTCATGTCAACAATTCAGATTAAGATAATAAGGTTTAAATCAGAGTTTATCATATTAAGTTTAATATCAAAGCTTAAGTTCAGATTTAAAAGGTTTATTTCCAATAGTCCAAAAAGTATATCAAAGGTTAATGATTACAAACTTATAGCAATAATCCATTTCAGAAGTTCCTGTCAAAAGTTCATTTAAATCAATCCTTTAATAATGGTTTTCATTGAAATGATCTTACGAAATAGTTTTCATAAAAATGGTCTTCCAAAACCTTTAGTAACTTCCATTTCCAAGGGGTATCGCTTCTTTTTAAAATAGCTTTTCTTAAACAGTTTCATATGTAGTTTAATAAAGGTTCAAAATCAATTAGGTTCAGATAAGGATTTAACAGGTTAAGGTTTACCAAAATCAAAACAGATATATCAGGTTAAGGTTCAGAACAAGGTTCACAGATCAGATCCAATCAAGACTCACAAATTCAGGATTCAGAACAAGAGATCAATCAGAGTTCAGGAAAAAGGTTCAGAATACAAGAATCATAGCAGAGGTTCAAACAAAAGGTTTAAGACAAACAGATCACAACAAAGATCCACAACAGAAGGGAACATAGCAATGGTATAGGGAATCCTAATAAGGAAAATGAAATACTGAGAGAAAAGGGAAAGAAACACCCTTACTGAAATAGGGCAGAATATCTGTACCTTATTAGCACAGCAGAAAATAAACAAACACAGAAATGAAGATCAAGACTTCTCCTTCTTCACACCTAAGGAAGAGGAAGACAGAATTACTAGTTTCTTATTCAGATTATTCCTTTTAGTTTATCTCTTCATTTTATGTACTTTCTATTTTTAGTAACTTTCCAGATTTAGTAAGTTCCCAAAATTAGCAGGTTTTCCAGAATTAACAGATATTATCATTTCAGATTAGGTTTAACCCTTATTCAGAGATTATTATGGAATATCAGTATATTTTATCAAGTTACAGAAGTTTAGGGTTTTAAATGACAATTATACAGAGTTTAGGGTTTTAAATGTAACTTCACTAATTTCCAAGGTCATTTGTGAAAATACTTTAAGTTACAGAATTATACACTCATTTTATTCAGAATTACATTTTATTCCCTTAAGTTTCACAATTTACAGATTACACCCCTTTAGTTACATAATTTACAAAACCAACCTTATAATTACATATTTTATAATTTAAACCCTACAATATCCATAATTACCATCCAAGCATATTATTTTACCCATTTTCAGAATGTAACCTCAGAATATCTATATTGTACTACTCAGCCCCTCAGATTTCAGAATTTACACATTTAGTCCTTTAAGTTTACAAAACATATATATTAAGTCATAATTCATAACAATTACATAATTAGCCCAAAAATCCTCAAATTTACACAACAACCTTCTTATATCAGTATTAACTCAAAACAACTTCAGAATTTCAGATTTACACTTTTGGTCCCTCACTTTTAATTAATTCCAATTCGAAACCCTAAATTCTCATTAATTCATTATAATGCAATATTTACACTTAGGACCCCAAATTTATATTTTTCCCATATTCCTACAGATGTATATGATCCTACAAAAATATCCCAGAAGTTTCAAAGTTGGCAAAACAGGTCCTTATACATTTTACTTCAAATCGGTAAGACTTTTTAGAAACAATTTCAAACCCTACTTTTTACCAATCATTGAACCATCATTAAATCATCCTTAAAACACATTAAATGATCAGATATTCATCCAAGAAACCAAACCCTAGTACCCACGATTTCTATTTTATTTGTTTTCTTAATTTTCACAAAATCCGGTTTATACAATAATTCACCACGTTTATTTTAGGCCTCCAAAAATCAAAATCATATTTTTTCCAGATCATATGACTCATAAGGAACCCATGAAAAATAAAGAACATGCCCAGAAAAATCGTTTAACATATATTGCATATTTACGTACGTTTTAGACATTAAAATTGCAACGACATGATTTAGGCTACTATAATTCGATATATCATTTTTCCCAGGTCTATTACATCATATGAGGTCTAAATAAAATAGCTATCATGCCCAGAAATTCGGATTTCATATTTTTGAGATTTACGTGTTCATTGTTCATTATATTTTCATACGCTTAGATTAGCATGCATGCTTCGATTCATACAATTTATATGAGTCATATAAAATCTAAAGATCACATGAAAATTGTCAAATTAATTTTAAAACGTTTGGTTTAGTCGCATGAATTATTATCTTGTTTTAGAGCACTTCGACAAGAAACAAAGAATAAGAACGAACCAAGGAGAAAACGCAGCAACTCTTAATTTTCCTAGCTTCCTTGCACCTCCAATAATCCCAAAAAAATCCTTGTTCAAGCCCAGAATTCGTGTGATTGATTTGGTCGAATTTTCCTTGTCGCTAGGGTTTATGTTATGTTATGCGGTTTGTGTTTTTTTTTTGAGAGAAAAATAAAAGGGATTTGATTTAACTTGTGGAAACCGAATTTGGGGGGGGGCAAGATCAGTATATTTGGTGTATAGAATCACCATATTATTTTGGGTTGATTTGCTTGATCTTATCTTCTTTTATTTAACATATTATTTAGTTAAAAAGAATTAAAACATATATTTAGTTAATATGAAATTTTCGGAATTTTATAATTAAATGAGTATGATTATTTTTGAACATTAAAAATGATGTAACATTATCCCAGAAATTATTTTGTTTCAGATATAGTTCGATTTCAGATGTTTTGGAATTATTTCGGAATTTTATAAGTTGTTTAATAAGGTTTTATGTTATCAGGGGTAATTTGGTAATTTTACGGGTTATCTGAATTTCATGTATTACAAAACTTCTCTTACTCGTCACAGTGATGAGCAAAAGAAGTTGATTGCCAAAAATAATGAAGCCAAAATGATGCTTTACAATGCTTTACCTAAGAAAGAATATGAAAGAGTTTTTATGTGTAAAACGGCTAAAGATATGTGGCAATCTCTAATTGTCACTCATCAAGGAAACTCACAAGTCAAAGATAACAAAATTGATCTTTTTGTTCAACAATATGAACAATTTGTTATCTCTGAAGATGAGATCATTGATAGTGCGTTTGCTAAGTTTAATACTATTATTACATCACTTAAAGCACTTGACGAATCTTTTTCTAGTAAGAATTTTGTCAGAAAATTTCTAAGAGCACTCCACCCAAAGTGGAGAGAAAAAGTGACAGCTATTAAAGAATCCAAGGATCTTTCAAGCATGACACTAGATGAGCTCATTGGAAATCTCAAAGTTTACGAAATGGTGATGGAAAAAGATTCAGAAATAGTTAAAAGCAAGAAGGAGAAAATGAAGTCCATTGCTTTGAAAGCTAGAGCTGAGTCAAGTGATGATGAAGAATCTTGTTCTAGTAGTGAAGACGAAGAATATGCCATGGCCGTAAGAGATTTCAAGAAATTCTTCAGGAGACGAGGAAAGTTCGTAAGACTACCTCGTGAAGAAAAGAAATCCCTTCGTAAAGACCGTGATGATAGAAAAGGCAAGTTAGAGAGGAAGTGCTATAGGTGTGGAGATTCTGGTCACTTCATAGGTGATTGCCCAAAGCCTCCAAAGAACAAGTCTCAAAAAGAATTTGTTAGTGGAGCTTGGAGTGATAGTGAAGGAGATGATGATGAGCATAAGAACAACGAAGTTGCCCTTATGGCTCATGACACAGAAGAGGTACATTCTGACTCATACTCCTCTATAGATGATGAAACCTTAGAAGTAGAATATAACAAACTATGTGATATAACATTAAAAATCATCAACAAAAACAAATTCTTGAAAACTAAAACAACACTTTTAGAAAATGAAGTGTATTGGCTTAAAGAAAAAGAGATACGAATGGAAAAAGGCAAAAATAGTAAAGATACATGTGTCTCTTGTCAAGAACTAAAATTAGAATTAGATGCACTAAAAACCACACAGGAAGATCTCATTAAGCAAAACTCTAAGTTTAAAAAGTTTGATAAAAACATAAGTTGTGCAGATGAGATAATGAAGATGCAAAAACTTCCTCATGATAAAACCGGTCTAGGTTTTATGAAACAATGAACCTTAGGTGACTTTAAGAAACAAACTGTGAATGAAAAAGAAATTGTTTCAACCATGTCAGAAGCCCACGGATCTGACGGATCCAAAGTTTTGGATCCGCCAGTTGTACCCAAGGGATCCGCGGGTACAGAAGTTGAACAGAAGGATCTTAAAATGAACCGTACTGAATTCGTTAAGGTCACTAGCACTAGTTTAACTAACAACAAGCTAAAACCAGTTGTTTCTGTAGGAAGAGGTCAAGCTAGGAATGAGTATAGAATTAAAACAACTCAACAGAGACCTCAAACTAGGTTTCTCAAACACCCCTTTCCTAAGAGTAATGTGATGAAGCGAAAAGTGTACCGCTTTTAAGGGGTCATTTAAGCCCTAAATCGTATTTATTTGATCAAATATTGCCCTAAATCGTTCCTTTTGTCATTTTAGGTACTTTTGAGGAGAAATCTGGAAAAGGAGGCATTTTGGACGTTTTTGGAGCATAAAAGTGAAGAAAACGGCAAAGTCTCAAAAATCGGCTAAAAGTTACTCTTGACGGCGTCACAATTTACTCTGGACGGCGTCATGCTTTGGCAAGAAAAAGTGGACGTGAAATTTACTCATGATAGGCCAGTGAAAATAGCATGTGAATTCTGACGGCGTCACGCTTTAACTTGATCAAGGGCGTCACGGCTTAAATCATAAGGGGACGGCGTCACGTTCAAGGTTCGACGGCGTCAAGCCTTGATAAGCCAGAATGGATTTTTGAAGAGCTAAAGAGGGACGGCGTCAAGAAGGTCATCCGGGAACCCTAGAAGCGGCGAGGTGACGGCGTCACAATCCATAAGGTGACGCCGTCAGATCCAAAAGTCTATATATAGTTTTCTAATTTTTTGTCATTAAGGGAGAGCTTAGTGTGTGGAATTTTGGGAGAAAACCCTAGGACGATTTTAGCTTCTTTTTCAAGGCTTTTTGCCTTGAGATCTTCCATGTTACATTGAAGATAAGTTATCAATTAATCATTCAATATGTCTATGTGTTGTTTGATTTTATCTTATTCTTGTCTTTTGATTAACATGTTAGGCTAAATTTATCTTGTGTTTGCTTAGATCTAATGAAACCTAGCTATTGATTATTGGTTATTAGTGTGTTGTTAGTTGTATTGGATGATTGTTTATCTATGTTAGGCTTAAGAAAACTGGCTAACTTCCTATTCGGTAACTTGCTTGAACGTCTTAAGAAACATGAACCAAATGCGTACTAAAGGTTTTTATGGTTGTATTTAATGCACAAGCGAATTCTAGTGATCCCATGTTAGGAGCTTCCTAGCCGGCTCGACATAGGAGTGAAGTAGGAGCTTGTAGAGTTGGGGAAGTAAGTACGCCACCCCACGAATGGTATTAAGGAATACACCCGTCATCCACGCGACTAATACACACTAATCAACCGGTAAAAGATAGTTAGGGAGTAAGGAAATCTAAGTAAACACATTTCTCTACACATAAGTTTCTCACCACATTTTCATTTCAGTTATTTATTTTATTGCATTCGTAGTAATTTGGGTTAGTTGACTAGCAACTAATTCCGCCCACTCTTTCAAACCCGAGATTTTACTTGCTTTCATAAAAATTATAAAAACATAAAAAGAATCTTCCTCAACCCTTAGACCTAATTAGAGTAGTCTTTCACGCCTAACGAACACTATTCCCTGTGGAGAACGATCAATCCCCCGTACTTACCACTACACTATACTACATCGGTCAGGTACACTGCCTGGTGGGGTTGTAAGCCTCTTGAGATCCCTCGAGAGGTAAAACCTGTTGTAAGGTTACAAAACCACGCATCATAATGTTAACTCACAACATCATTATCAAAATAATTGGAACTAAAATATGCCTAGAAACTTCCAAGGTCCTAATTACATGCCATGGAACAACTATCCTCCATTTGCTTACATAAACCATGATAATGTTATGTTTAACCCAAACGGACCCATGAGATATTTGGGACCAAACGCTTGAGTCTTTCTTGAACTTAGGTATGCTTAAAGGTTGATCTAGAACCTGATGAGTGGATCAAAGATAGTGGGTGTTCAAGACATATGACCAGAAACAAAAACCTTTTCTCAACTTACCAAGTGTACGACGGAGGTAATGTCACATTCGGTAGCAAACTTAAAAGTAAAATCATTGGAAAAGGTACGATCTCTCATGACTCTCTCTCTCTATTGATGATGTTGCTCATGTAGATAATTTAGGATTTAACTTGCTTAGTATAAGTCAATTATGTCGCAAAAAGTATAACGTCCTTTTCAGTGAAAATGGAAGTAAAATACTTAAAGATGGCATAACCGTAGGAAGAGGTGTTTTAAAGAATAACGTATATGTTATGAAATTAGATAAAACACCTAAAGACAAGCTTTGTCTTACCTCTCTGGACGAAAACTCAACTCTATGGCATCGACGTTTAGGTCATGCCAATATGAGGTTAATTCAATCCTTATCATCTAAGGAACTCGTTAGGAACCTACCCAAGTTGAAATATGACCAACACTTTTGTGATGCTTGCAAAATTGGGAAACAAGTGCATAATAGCCATAAGGCTAAAAACACGGTATCTACATCTAGGTGTCTAGAATTATTGCATATGGATTTGTTTGGCCCGTCGGCTATACAAAGTTATGGAGGTAATTTTTACACATTAGTTATAGTAGATGATTACTCTAGATATACGTGGACTAAATTTTTGAAAACCAAAAATGAGGCCTTTGATAAATTTGAAATTCTAAGCAAGAAAATTTAAAATCAAATAGGAAGTAACATAGTATCTATTAGAACCGACCATGGTCGAGAATTTGACAACGAAATCCAATTCGGAACTTTTTGTGATAATAATGGAATAACACATAATTTCTCGGCTCCCCGAACTCCACAATCTAATGGTGTAGTAGAACGAAAAAATAGGGCAATTCAAGAAATGAGTAGAACTATGTTAAATGAACAAAACATACCTCAAAAGTTTTGGTGTCATGCCGTAGATACTTCCACATATATACTAAATCGAGTTTTAATTAGACCATTTTTAAATAAAACTCCATATGAACTTTATCGAGGCAAAAAGCCTACATTAGAATATTTTAGAGTTTTTGGAAGAAAGTGCTTCATTCTTAACACAAAAGATTATCTCACCAAGTTCGACCCATAGTCGTATGAAGGTGTGTTTCTCGGGTATTCACAAAATAGTAAAGCATACATAGTGTTGAACAAAGAAACCTCAAGAGTCGAGGAATCATTGAACGTAATATTCGATGAAAGTCCACCTCCCTCTAAGACATCACCTTTGGTAGATGATGACTTAGTTGAAGACCAAATGGTTGAAAATTTAGAGGATGAACCAGAAAATAAAGAAATTATCAACATTAAAGAATCTAAAAGTCATCCATTAGAAAACGTCATCGGAAAACTTAATGAAAGAACATTAAGATCTCAAGCTCAAAATGAAAGTAACTACTTTTGTTTTGTTTCAACATTTGAGCCTAAAAATATAAATGAGGCTATAAAGGATGAATCATGGGTTATTGCTATGCAAGAGAAATTAAACCAATTTATTAGAAATGATGTTTGGACATTAGTTCCACAACCTAAAAATCAAACCATAATTGGTACAAAATGGGTATTTAGAAATAAAATGGATGAAAATGGCATAGTATCTAGAAACAAAGCTAGGCTAGTAGCTCAAGGCTACAATCAACAAGAAAGCATAGATTACGATGAGACATTTGCACCCGTAGCTAGACTAGAGTCTATTAGGATACTACTTGCATATGCATGTGCACATGATTTTAAATTATTTCAAACGGATGTCAAAAGTGTTTTTTTTAACGGATTTATAAATGAAGAAGTATATGTTGCACAACCTCCCGGCTTTGCCGATTTTGAAAAGCCAAATCATGTCTACAAACTTAAGAAAGCATTATACGGACTTAAGCAAGCACCAAAAGCTTGGTATGATCGACTTAAGACCTTCCTAGTTGACCATAAGTATACCATGGGCCTAGTAGACAATACTCTCTTCACCAAGAAAAAGGGATCACATATTATCATCGTCCAGATATATGTGGATGACATTATATTCGGCTCAACTTGTCAAGAGTTATGCAACGATTTCTCAAAAATCATGCATGATGAGTTTGAAATGAGTATGATGGGGGAACTAAACTTTTTCTTAGGTCTCCAAATTAAACAATTAGAAGATGGGATATTCTTCAACCAATCAAAGTATATCAAAGATATGCTTAAGAAGTTTGGTCTTGAAGACTCAAAACCAATGAAAACACCCATGTCCTCCGAAACCAAACTCACAAAGGATGAAGAAAATGAATCCGTAGATAGCACTACACATTTAGGATTATGGTATCCCAAAGGAACAGGTATAGAAACCATAGTGTATGCCGACTCAGACCATGCCGGTGACTATGTTGATAGAAAAAGTACTAGCGGTATTTGTACTTTTGTAGGACATTGTCTCACCTCATGGTTCGCTAAGAAACAAACAGCCCTCGCAATCTCAACAACAGAGGCAGAGTATGTGTCTGCAGGAAAGGCGTGTCAACAAGCACTGTGGATGAAACAAGCTCTCGTAGACTATGGAATTGAACTCAACGACATCCCCATTCTTTGTGACAACAAAGGAGCAATCGACCTCAGCAAAAATACAGTCCAACACGCAAGAACCAAACACATTGAAATACGTCATCATTTCCTACGCGTCAATGTTCAGAAGGGAAACATCTCAATTGAGAAAGTTTCCTCAGAGGACAACATTGCCGACATCCTCACAAAACCTCTCAAAAGAGAACCTTTCAACTACCTTAGACTTGGATTAGGATTAATGGAACATAGTGATTAGATAAAACAGTAGCGTAAACCTTAGTTTAACCAAACTCGACACTAAACCTAAAATCGTGTTCTGATCCCGCGGATCCAAACGATAACAAAGGCGGATCCTTTGTTTTGGATCCGCCAGATGCGTCACATGCACAGGTTGTTTTATTATATAATAAACAACATCAAGTACTATTCATCACTCTCCTAAAACTTATCACCTACTGAATTCGTTTCATACTTCACCACAATCATAATTTAGGCTATTTTCTTCCACAAATTTGTGCTCCAAACATCAGTGTAAGTATCCTTATCGTGTTTATACTCCTGATCTGCGTCTAGGATTTTTATTTCATGCACGAAATCAAAACTTGGGGAATATGCATAATTCTTGAAAAATCATGAAACATAGTTACTAAATTGCACTTCAAATCATGTTTTTCTTAGTTAGGAATTGCATCTTGTAGTACATTATCATCATTCATCAAAAACCCCATGAGAAATTTTTGATAAAATCTTCTCACGACTAGGAAAAATGGTTTTTGGAACATTGTTCATACAAATATAAAAACGTTAGTTTTCTTTTGCTTAACATCACTTGCATAATGTCTCTTGAATGCTAAAGGGAATACATAACTAATATATATTTTCGGGTACATTCAAATGTAGCTACATTGAAGTAGGAGCGTTTGGGTTATCTCTCGTCTTATCATAAAACTTGCATAAACAAAATTTTCATGCATCTAAATGAGTCAAGATAACCGCACCTCCACATAGTCCCCATGTAGGCACACACTAGACCTATACACGCTTTTTCAATAATTTCGACTAAAACTATATAATTTTTTGTGTTTAGGAAAATCATGCCTCCCGCAACCAACTATGATCACAAACACACCGTAAATTACCTACCTAAACACCACAAAACAAAAGGACTCACTGAACAACAAGTTAAAATTTTCAAGTCTCTAGAAAAACACTACGTACATGAGGGTAGGTTTGTAGACCCCTCATTCTATGAAGGAACCTATCTTAGGGAGCAACTAGCGGCTATTCACTTTGATTCCCTCCTAGACATCGATGAACCATTAATTCCTCGATTCATTCTAGAATTCTATGCTAGTGTCAAACTAGAGTCAAACGATCAAGGTTACATGAACATTCGCTTTAGCGTCAATGGACATCAATTCAATATCCCATTAAATCAATTTGAAGAAGTCATAGGAGTTCCAAGTCATGGAACAAGTGTCTATTCTGATAAATGGTCATTGACCATTCTTGAGTCAAATCTTGAACGAACGGCACCATATGCCACTCCCTTAACCTCTAAAGAAATCATTCGTCAACATCTCTTCATACCTAGGAACAACCCAACAAGGTTGTATCGAGGGAAATATGTTCCTAGAGATCCATTTGCTATGGAGCTCAATGAACTAAAGCCCGAATTTAGGAAAATGGAAGAAGTCTTAAGGGCCAATGTCATGTGCACGGTAGGAAACCGCGATCACATCAATGCTTGTCTTTGCCACATGATGTATAATGTTTCAACCCATCAACCCTTCAACCTTGCTTACTATATCGCCAAGAGAATGGCCGATATTCCAATTCAAGGAAAAATGGCATTGCCCTATGGAATGCTTTTGACCCGTCTCTTTAGAGCTTTTGCACCCATTCCTAGAAATGCCTTAGGATTTGTTCCTGAATATGATGAGATAGAACACACCTTCGTTCTCTTGAGCGACTTTAGGGTAGCGGTTGACAAGGGCAAACGTCCTCGTGGTCAAACATCATCATCATCATCATCTATGAGTGACGATGATGGAATGCCAAACTCTAGGATTCCCCCTCCGAAGTACTTGAGCCAACTTCCACCAATCACAAATGAATTAGCCGAGTATCGCAACATCAAAGGAATGGTGAAGAATTTAGGACGTTGGGTGATGAAGCTTCATAAAGGCATGAAGAAACTGAAGAAGAAGTTGAGTTAAAGGAGTGTTTGGCTCGAAACATTATTAGACAATGTAGTATTAATAATGGTTGTTTCTTAACTTGTTATGATGATATCTGATATGTATCTGAACTAACTAAAAATTGCAGGTCGATAACACTTGATGTTATCAATTTTCCGAGTTTAAGCCTATGTTTGGCTTAACTCCTCATAAGGTAAGTTCCGATGAACGGATTAATCTATGATTAAACATGTGTTAGTATTATCATATTTGATTGTTTTGCATTACATATTAGATGATAGATATGCTCCAGGAGAATTTTCGGGTTTTCGTCGAAAAACGAAAAATATGCACATCTCTCTGTTTAATTTTAGTAGTTTTGATCCACGGATTTGGCGGATCCCTCATTTTGGATCTGCCATGTGTTAGCGTTGGCTCCGCCATTCTTTAACCTGCGGATCAGGCGGATCCAAAAATTTGGATCCGCACGCCTTGTCGATTGGATCCGCAGGTATAACAGTAAACTTCTTAAAACTTTTAGACTTATCCCAATTCTTAGATTTTAGTTTCTAGTATTCTTTAGAATAGGTTCACTGAGCATTATATATCTTAGAATGATTTAGAAACTCTTAGAAATTTAAGAACAACAATTTCCCACCAAAATTTGAAATTTCAAATTTTAAGAGTAAGTTACCTTTCTGATACAAACAAGGAACCCTTTTTAGGGATCCTTCAAATCCGTGGGAACATCACATCAGAAGCTTTTCCACTATCTCTTTGCAATTACTGCATATCTTCTTCATATTACTCAACATAAGTTCTATGGATTGACTTATGTGACGTGATTTGCACAAATTTTTGTTCCAAATCATTAGGAACCAACATTCTCTATTGGATTTACATCAAATCCAAACACTAGTTTCTATCAACCATCTGCCTATATATTAGGATCATATCTTAGAACAAAACTCACTCATTTACCTTCTTCACAACATATAACCTGTACATCTTAGTTCTCTTAGCTCATCATGACCAAAACAAACAACTCCTCCACCTCTAGAACTCCAAAACGCACAGCCCGCATTAGTGTTAAGCCTTGTTGCTTCATAAATCTTGCTAACTCGTCATCAGAGGAATCATATCCTCTTAATATCTCATCTCTTATAGCAAGTGAAAATTTCCTTACCTTATCCACACCTACACCATCAAATGTTGTCATACAAACTCCACCTTCAACCATAACTCCAATAGCAACCACACCACCATCCGCTCCATCACAGACTGTCAAATCTCAATTACAACCAAACTCACCCAAACTCCAACCCATGGAACTATTTAGGACTCTACCTACATTACCTCATCCATACCTTGATGACTTGGAGGATCTCCCACCAAGATCAAACAATCCTCCACCCATGACTTTTAAAGGTCAAGAGCCTATGCTTTTTCATCCGATTTTCCCGGATATCCATGGTCCCTTATACCATGATGCACCATCATCCCAACCTCAAATACCACCTCTCTCACCCACATCAACTCTCATTGCCATAGACGAGGCAATGTGGATCAATTTGCCTCAAACCCAAGAGGAGATTAGTGAAGAGCTCAACCGTCTCTACACTCTCTCGGGTATGGTAGATCACCGCCTCAACGAAACCATGGACCTCCAAAACATCCTCATGAACTCCCTCCAAACACCACCGACAACCAATGAACAAACACAACCACCACCACCCAACAACCAATCACCACCACCACCACCACAACCAAATGTGTCTACTCTTCCGCCCGGTTTTGCTCGCCATGATTGCAACATGTGTGAAAGAACCGCTCACATAGCTCAAAGGACAAACATTTTGGTGCACGAGCTCCAAAATGAAATGCGGTTCATTTTGAACCACATTCTTGAGCGTCTAAACGCCATCTCTCATCCTCCTCAATAGGAGAATTTTAATCTCATTAAATAGGACCTTTTAGATGTTGTGGGACTTTTTTAGGATGTATTTTTCATTTTCAAGTAACATCATATTATGTTTGTGACTTTTGTCACATAATTTTCAATGAATGAATGTGATGTTTTTATGCTTATGAGTGATCAACATAAAGCATGTAACACCCCGCCTTTTTGGAGCGTTAAACCCTCTTATTTATCTTATATCAGCGGAAGCGTCTACTCTTACTCGATCTCAAATCCTATCTTGATTCCTAAGGTAGCTCATCTGGGTTGCAAAAATTTAAAAAGAGTTTTGGGTCAGCCAAAGGCCTAGTGAGAATTAATGGTTTTCACATACAAAACAATTCATATAATATCAAACTTGTAAAACGATCATGCAATTTGTAAAATTCACATAAGTGCTATTCAGTTACAACATACACTTAATCGATTCAATTATCAACCATTTAAATATAAACCAACGATTCAACGATATCACGATACAACATATACCAACTATTCAAATTTTTACCCGTCCGGTTCAACGGTTCCTACAATTCATATTTTTACCCGTTCGGTTCAACGGTTCCAACAATTCAACATATTCCCGTTCAGTTCAACGGTTCCAACCATTCAACATATTCCCGCTCGGTTCAACGGTTCCAACAATTATTACGTCACACTCCACAATTTACTATTTAACGATTCACGATTCTTGATTTAACATTATATATCTCAACATGTAAATATAACAATTTTCACAACTTTCACATTTTATCCAAGGATCAAAACATGTAGCAAATAAAGATCATTTAAACAAGTTGCATGATAGTATTTCGAATAAAAGTGCAACCCAATTTAAAAAGCACATGAAAACTCACCTGATAAATGCTCGAAGTCAAAGTTCACTCCGGCTAAACACGTCTCCTACACATATGATAACATCTCGCTAAGATTTTACACAAGTTCGAAACAACATTCTTTCATTATATACGGTTCGAGTTAATTGGTCAAGTTCTAAAGTCATGTCGACGAAAATAATACTTAGAACTGAATCACGCAAGATACTATTCAGTCCCAACGTCATCTAGAAATTCCAATTATAAGAACATAAAGTGTCTAAATTTATTAAACCAATTATTATAGTAAGTAGTATCGTTCTATTCAAATTCATTATTAAATATATGCTTTATCATTTGCGAAGTGTTCGAACACATTTAAGAAAATAGAAAAAAAAAATGAACAAACTACCTTACAGGGAAATTTAGTGAAACGTATATAGTTTCAAATTATAAATAGATCCTCTCAAACACACATGTAACTCTGATTCTAACAGCCATATTTAACCTCTATATCCACACACACATATATCATTTCATGTGACTATTTTTTTTTCCAGCTCTTCGACCCAAAAGCACACCCAGAAGCTAACCCACTTGACACACAAACACACTCTTATTTTGAACCCAAACAGTACCCACGTAAGACCCATATTCACAGCCATACACGCACGCCATCAGACATTAATGCATACACACATGACCATGTTTTTGACATGCGTAATCGACCCATTTAAACTGGTATAAGATCTCATTACAACAGTCCCATCTTACTGCATAACAACACAGGTTAACATGCACTTTCACAATTTAAAACACACCCTAGACTCTCCTGTATTCGACCCATTTATATGACAGAATATGCATGAACCTTCACCATGTACACGTATGATTTTCCAGGTTTTATATAGTTTACAATCGTGATCGAATTAAGGGTTTATAGACCAGATTCATATGCTCAAAATACAGATTCGAAAGCAACCAAAACCCCTATGTCGACTTATATTATTTCATGCATACATATTTTATTATTTTATGTAACCAAGGTCCCTCTTCTCGTATTTCTTGTTTTAGATCGAGTATTGATTAGCTCTTGATTATATATTACGGATCATATTTTACGTATAAAAGTCGAGATGAAAACAAGAACTAGATGGATATACCTTGTGTCGACCCGAATCAAACCCAAAAGACGCCTTATTCGAATAGAGTTTAACCACAAACAACATCTCCTTGCTAGACCCCTTTTTGTACCATTTTTCTTAAAGATCAAGAGCTGCCGCCACT
Organism: Artemisia tridentata subsp. tridentata; assembly: GCA_021014915.2. Classification (NCBI taxonomy): domain Eukaryota; kingdom Viridiplantae; phylum Streptophyta; class Magnoliopsida; order Asterales; family Asteraceae; genus Artemisia; species Artemisia tridentata. Next base: position 345,066,462 of record CP139503.1, on the reverse strand, counting down.
GGTTGTTTTCTAGGGTTTTTATGTGTGAGTTTTGATGTGCATGATAATTGGTATATATATGAGATGATAAGGGGAATATTGGCTGTATTGTTGACCGAGTAAATAGGGATTAGGAGAAGATCAAGTCCTTTTAAAATTATCATGTATCTAGACTTCATATAGACATACAAATTGTGTACATTATATATATATATATATATATATATATATATATATATATATATATATATATATATATATATATATATATATATATATATATATATATATATATATTGGCCCTAGTCTGGACATATTTGACGTGTCATTATACAACTTAGGATAACATGTGGATGTCAACTTTTATATAACATAAGTCTTAGGTTTCAGTATTATGTTGCTTTGTAATTCCTCAAGTTACAGTGGGCCCATAAAAATCTCGTGAATTCCCCATCAGTAGCCCATATCCAACTTACCCTTCGATCACGTTTCCTTCTAAAATTCAAAAGGCATATAACATAACTAACTATTTTTATTTTATGATAATACAAAAAACCACCCTTAAGGATTTGTCTAATTTACATTTAGTCTCGAAGTTAAAGAAGTCACAAGTTTTTATTATAAAAAAATTTTGGGTTTTACAAAGCATATTATCATTAGTTAGGTAACTAACATAACTATATAGCTATTTGGAATCTACATTCTTGTTTGATCACTTGTACTTTAGGTACAAAATTTTGATCAGACACTACATTTTGACTTTTTAAAAGTCAAGTAGATTATCATTCTTATTTGAATGACCATATCATATGCATTATGCTTCTCCATTGAGGCTATTCACAACTAACATTTCTTTTGCAGCATCTCATACCCTTCTGATGTATACGTT